>CM052264.1:4241638-4571582 GCA_028455795.1 Lasioglossum marginatum | reverse complement strand
AGAAATATTACTGACATATCAGCTTGATTTGCTAGGGTATTCATCGAGAAGTCATAGGGTACTTAAAACATTCTGGAATGTTGGAGAACTGTTCTCAACTTGTCAGGATTGTTAAAGGGAGAAATACTACTAACATAACGGCTTGATTTGCTCGTGCTTGTTCTTCCGGGATTTTCATCGTTCTCATCCGGGGGAAAACATTCTTCGCTATCACCGGCAAATTCCGGGCGAGAAAGAAAGCTGGCGGTAGGGGAAAGTCGAGAATGTTCGGTGTCTCCGTCGTGCTTTCCACGGCGACGCGTAACCGCAGCAATTTCCACAGGCTGTTAGCAAGGCGGCAAGGTGGTAAAGGGATGCACACGGGTGAGCCTCTCGTCGTCGTTAATTAAGAGGCATTAAGAGACTCCGGGAGACGCTGCTGGTCGTCGGCCCTTTAATATCTGTCGGTCGGCGGCCCCGTGCCGTAACCGACGATTTTCCAGGCAACGGTTGACCCAGATTTTCCGTAGGTTCTTCCCTATTCTGAATTGAGCACGACGAGCCTCGCGCCGGCTCGTCGTTTCTTTGAGGCCACCCTCTTTCGAGCTTGCGTGAGCTTCTTCGAGCGTTCCTTTGCCAGATGATTTTTGAACGCGGGAAGATACGGACCGGGAGGACCGACCACGATAATCCTGTTATCGGCGGGAACCGTGAGAGACGTTATCAAGGGGAAGATTCTCGTATAACTGATCCAAATAATCGATTTTTTGAAATTGTACTTTTTGAAAGTGTAGAACCTTGAAATTCTGATTATTTTTCTAGATGAATGTTAACCCTTTGCAGTCGGAGCTATTTTAACTTGAAAATTAAACATTTCTTCCGACCTAGAATAATTCCATTGTATATGATTTCTCTCATTTTATGAATATGAAATTGATACATTGCCTCATACAATACTTAAACGTGTAGTAATTGATTAGATACCAATATATTTAATAATGTAAACAATTTTGTGAATAATGGCTCATTATTCGGCAGCGTGTAGGTGTTGTGGGTTTATGAAAATAGTTACATGCGCAGCTTTACGTTCCCGAATAACGCAAATTACGCTACCGAACAATGCAAATTACGAGGGCGACTGCGGCCTAGTTTGATCTTTTATCTAGTGCTTTTGGCTACTCCATTTTTGCATTATCGAGAAATGAGAAGGCGCGTCCCGTACCCTCGCAATCCTAGAAACGAGACTATCCCTTTAAGAATGTGGAGTCGAATAAAATATTATTTCTAGTGGTAGAGGCCAAGATTAGTTGCGCGAATTAGAGTCCAAAGAGAGAACAGAGCGGGCCGTCGATGAAGGAAAAGGCAATAGGAACAAAGCCGGAAGCCGGAACGAAAATGAGCCTGGCCCGACCGGAACGAAAGAACGAAATAAAGCGGGAAAACAGTCCGGCGCAAGCCGCAAGCTCAATTCCTGCGGAATGCGGCGGGAAAACGCGTCGGTGCGCTCCCGCGAGCCACTTTTCCACTTTATCGCTCGAAGCCCGGCTCGTTTAAGGTCTCCTCGCGATCGACAAGGAAATTTCTGCACGAGTGCCTCCGGATTATGTTGTTCCAGGAGTGGTAAATTGCCGGGTTGTAGTTTAATAAATTCCTGAGGACCCTTCGCGACCGGCTACGTTTCCCCCGCGCTCCTCATTCGCTTTTAGCCGGCCACTTTGCACGCGGCAATTCTCCGCGCGATCGTGACAGGAAGAGTGCGAATATTAGACTGCTTGATATTCGCCACGCTTCGTGCTGCCACTGAATTGTGGCCTGATTGGCGAACCTCCGTTTTTAAGTGCGAAACGACTGCCTGCGAATTTGGATCACAAAGGGGGGATAAAAACTGGCCCAATTTTAAGGATAGCTCAAACACCTGAAATTTTGACGAGGTTCTTTGGGTTCTAGGAAAGTGCAAACCCATCGTTATTTGTCGGAAGAATTATGAGAAAGTTGATCAAAGGGTAAATAAAATAGAATATGTGAAAACTTGCAAATGGTGGAAACCTAATTGGCGAGCCTTCGTTTTTAACGAAGCTACTGTCTGCGAAAGGGAGATAAAAACTGGCCCAATTTTAGGTGGCTCAAACACCTGAAATATTGACGAGGTTCTTCAGGTTCCAAGAAAGTGTAAACCCATCGTTATTTGTCGGCAACATGAATAAAAAAACACTTTGATGTAGCAGAAACTGCATACAGAGAAAAATTGAGAATAGCTAACTACTGCATGAAATGTAAAAGCTCAAACCATATTTTTCTGTGAAAGTTTCAAACTGTTTGTGAGAACAAACTGATGGCAGACAGAAGAAATGGTAAAAGGAACCTCGTGCAACATGATATTTCCAGGAATAAATGAAACATTCGAAAGAAACAACTGTTTCTGGTTTTATATAATGTTCATAATAAGATTCCTTATTGGAAGCACAGAGTATCGGATTCTTTGAAGAGAAATGTTTGGAAAGGATTGTCTTTTAGCTGTGGCGCAACAACATCGATTTTGCAGTAACGCAAGGACTCGGGAAACTCAATAGCGAAACGGTAAATTGAGAATTCGATCCTTTATAGCATCATCTTATCCCCTGTAAAGGAAGAATGCGGCGCAATATCAAGACATCACCTTTAATTGCGATCGTCTGATGTTTAATATTTCCCGCAAGGAATTTCCTCGTTCGAGAGAAAAGAAGCCCGGGCAACGCCGGGAATTTTAACGTGTCTGCCAGATATTATTTGTTGCGATCGTCGACTTTGCGAAGCATTTATTACCGTTCGTACTAAATACACAAGCAACACAAATTTCTGAAGTGGAAACAGGCGCACTGCGTACACAATTGCTGGCCAGTGAGTCTGATCCGTCACGTTCCAACGTGAAACATTATTCTGTATAAACTCAGTCGAGCAAGTGAGAAACAGACAGGTGTGCGTCACTGACTTTTTGGTGGCCAGTGAATGAATCTGATCCGTCACGCACCGAGGTGAAACGCTGTTCGGGTAAACTCGGGGAGTCGAGTTTCTTCTAATTTACAATATTACGAAAATCGATTTCTGATCGCGGCGCCCATGAATCGTGATCGATTTTTGGGCGACCGGTCCATCCCGGAAGTTATTGCTCAGGGCCGGGCTCGGCCGGTCAAAGTCCGCCCGTAAATATCCGAGGCTGTCGATACGGTGGAGCATTCAAAATTCGCCAGCATCCGTCTGCAAAGTGGATCCCGGAGAGCGGAGACGTCCATGGAATGGATTGTCTCGAGTCAAACGCCCCGTCGTTCCTGGCCCTCTAATCCTGGCGGCGGAGCGTCTGTCTCCCTAAATGGCCATCCACTCGACTGTAACAGGATTTCACGATCCTTGCGGCGAATTCCAGGTCCACGGAGCTACGAATACTCCCCGTGTAACACCGTACACTTTTCCGGCGTCGCCTAATCGTACCTTAGGTGCCCGATTAGGGAAACCCAACGATGGAAATTACAGGGCCAGGACAAGGTAGCATCCTGCCACCCCCCGCCGTTTTCTCTGTCTCGAATTAATTTCGTGAGAGGAGCCCTGTCCCGGAGGATGCATAACGCTTGCAACCGGGAATTCCATTGTCCACTTTGGTCCCTCCGCGTTGGCTACTCCGGTCGCTGTTTAATCTCCGCGATACGATTGATGGAAGTTAATTGGGTCGACCCGCGAATTATTTTGTTTCCACGAAACCGTGAGACCGGGTCTTCCAGCTCTGCGATTCAGGAATTGATCGTAGTTAATTGGATCGTCCTGCGAATTATTTTGTTTGGTTTAAAGGGCGTACTGCTCGATCTTCCTGGTCTTGCGGCTGGATGGAGGTTGATTGGCTCATCTTGTCAACTGTTTGGTTTATTTTACAAGAGAGAGAGACATCTAATCTTTGGGGGCGCCTGCGGTTCCAGGATTGATGGAAATTAGCTCGTTCCCGGAAAGGGGTGAGGTTTATCGTTTATAATTGTGATTTGAAAATTGATGCAGCTAATCGGATCGCCTCGCGAATCCTCTTTTGTTCGAGAATGCTCGAGATCACGGAGCCGTTGAAATCTTGAACTACAGAATTTTCTTGTACATACAAGGTGTCAAGAAATTATGTGTAAAACCCGTTAGAGCGTAGTTCTACAATTTAGGATCGGCGAAGATCTATTTAAAAAGTTCCGTCCACAATTGACCTTGAACGACTTTCTCAAGGTCAAACTTTGTTTATGACTGTATCGTATTCTACTTATCGAGAGGAAAACAAACTTCTCAAAGGAACCGTGGGTCGAAAGTGAACCGTTCTCTTGAAAATTGACGTTAATGTTCGAACAAGTTTCAAAATTGTTTCATTCCCATGATACTTTTCTTTCGTAGTTAAATGGAATCCGAATAGGATAAACTGTACAATGATTGGCACCCTGAGCCAAAAACATAGTAAAAATCTTTTCATCTTTTTTTGAAATGTTTAAACGAGCTTCGCTTTCTGTTATTATAAGCTAATAGAGATTTTTCAGCAAAATCAAAGGTTTCACGAGTCATAAATCTTTTATTATAAAATATATTCAGTGAATAACAATCATAAGACAAATAGTACAGTTATTCGCACATTTGCTGATAGTCATATGTGGAACTCTGTTATGAAAACTTACAACGTTGCTTCGAAATATAAATAAGAAGCAATAAAAAAATGATTTTCTATACTAGAAATTCTTACTATTTGCCGTTTAAATGCAAGCAATAGTACAGTTTAGTCATTTTTCGATGAGTAGACCGAGGCTGCGGATATTATGCATTGATTCGATTTCTTTTTTATCACACTCTCGTATTTAAGAAAAACATTCGCGTGCGGATATGTTCGAACAACAACTCGGCGGCAAACAAGAAGCACAAACGATTTCGTCGCCGAAATTAATGAGTCGCGACGCAATTACAGGGAGCGCAGCCACGCACGCGACTGCCACTGTAACTTCGTCCGTATCCCGTTCCGCGCGTGTCAAAATTATTATCTCGTTAGCAGCAAGTTTTCGGGAGCCGGAACCCGTTCAAACTTCCGGCCAACAGGAAACGCGAAAACGCGCCCGCGCAAGCTCGAAATTTCGCGACCTTCGTAGCTGCGAGCGAAATCAGGATACGCCGACGTTTCGTAAATTAACGAGGAACACAGAGTCGTATCGCTGTTTGCCGGATAGATCGGGACGAAATATCTGTCTTTGGGCGACACATTAACGGGCTGCACGTCTTGCGATCCAAGCTGAAATAGTCTGCCTTCGTAATTAGCCGACTCGCGAGATTGTGGGGATGATGATGGAATCACAATGACATCAAGTTTGCACGATTAGAACGAGAGAAATAATTTGTGGAGACGTAAACGTCTGTCAGTTGTCATAGTAATTCTTGCTGTTCCCTCTACTTGGAAAACAATTTCCTTAATTTCCTGTACATTCCACCTTTTACGTTACTAACGATTTGTTTCTTAAAGAAATGGCCAGTTTGACATAATCAATCGGCCAAATGACGTCGAAAAGAACGAGATTATTTATTGGACAACTATACGTATCAACATTAAATTATTTTCTAATTTTTTCGAAGCAGAGTGAATAATTTTAATATACTGGTACATGTTCCCCTATAAAAATGACAAGATCAAATTTATAATTATAATATCTATTATTAATTATCTTAGTTAATCTATTAATATTAAATTATAATATCTACGCTATATTACATATAGTATATTGATTTAATCATTTACCACGATAGTATCTTTGTAATTACAATAATTGTGAAATAAAAAATCTGGGACCGGTCATTTCACCGCTGGTGGTAGGTTTAGAGTTAAGAGCCCTAGTATCTGACGTCACAAAACATTTCGATCTAAATTAAAATGACAATGTATTAATCTGAGACTCACGAATGAATTTGTACAACGGATTCGTTTGTCGAGAAGGACACGAATGAGATTATAACAAATGGAGCACATTGTTAGAGAATAGAAAGGTAGACTCGAATCAAGTTTTTCAACTTATAATCTCATTCGTGTCGAGAAACGTCTACGTCGAGAAATAGTCTACATGAACTCGTGGCAGAAATAGCAATAGCAGGAACACCGAGCGATTTTGGCAAGAGAGCCGGATTCGAATCTAAACGGAGAGTAGCCTTCGCCCATGAATATCCAGGCTCGTGATATGGTAGAAATGGTGATGGGATTATTAGAAGATCTATAGAGCGCGATTATAGTGGGAGAAATACATTCAAATCAGAATGGGAATGATTAGTTGGACTCACGGCACGATAGGGATTGCAAGAGGATTATAACGAGTTCTCAGCGGAGCGTGATTATAACGAGAAAATTCGATTTGTATCCGGTTGCAGTAGTTTCTGTCTATGGTTTAATCAGCCTCGTCAAACTTTTAAAGATGGCATTGGGATTATAACGGTGTCAAGGGAATGTGATTATAAGGAGAGATAGTTAGATTCGGGTTGAAGTAGTGTCTGCCTATAATTAGTCAGACTCTGTACACTGAGAATGGCTACACAGTACAGTTATAGCGAGAGGAATAAAGGCAAATTGGACTAAAGTGGTCTCTATCAACGGTTAGAGTGACTTCTGAAATTGTTAAAACGATGGTAGAATTATAATCGGGTCGGTAGTGCGCGATTATACCTGAAGAATTAGATTTGGATTCGGTTGTACTACTCTATATCTACGAGTAGTCGAACTTGTGCTAGCTTGGAGGTGGTGATGAAGTTATAATAACATAATTAGAATCCGATTACAATGGAAAAAGTAGCTCATTTACAGCAGTTTAATACGTTCCACGCATTCCACGCATTCCAGTTTTGCTATTAAATGGATGAATCGATGAATCGTTAAAGTCAATATCTTTACCTCGTTCTGTTATGCATCTTGGACACAACAATTTTCAATTTTTGTAGACGCACTTTAAGAAAGTAGAATATATTAGAGGTTTATTAGCGGTTAATGAACTTTCTCTATAAAAAATATAAATTGAAGACTGATTTTGATGTTATTACGTTTCTTTCATTTGTCAAATCAATCAACTCCCTTAGTCACCCAAAAGTTGTGATTCATTCTACATGTCTTTATATGAAAGCTACATCATACATATTTAAAAGGGAATTTTGAAAAACAACGTATATTATTTCATCACATTTCTCCACTTTCTGTTTTATGGAGTTAATAGATTTGTCAAGTGAACGAGGTTTCCCGAGGTCATTCGATGGTTTACCACCGGTTTGTGTTCCGCGACAAATATCAAAGCGACTAGGCCTCGGAACAACCCGCAAAGGAGAAACGCGGACCAGCTCTAATTAGAATACACTACAGCCGGCCTACTCTAGCTCCTAGACAATAATTATTGCGAGAAACACCGTGACTGGTAAAACGCCCGCCGTTCTCGAGGATTGTGGCGAACGGACACTAACAACTTTCTAGCGCTGCTGGTAATGTCCGGGAACGTGCTCGCAGAATTTTCGAATCGAAAATATTTTCAGCAATACGTCGATGCAAAAATAATATTACTATATTTTTATTGTCACCGTTCACAGTTCATACAGAATAAAAATGTCGTCAATTATATTCAGAGTGCAACGATAATGTATTCCTTAATTAATTATTTAATTATTAATTAATAATTTATTATTCCTAAATCATCTCCTGTTAATTTTTCAGTTTTCCGGTAAACATTGAAATTAATTTTCGTTGACATTTTCTTGCAGTTTACTTGCACACGTCACAACTGCCCAAGCCTGATAATGTTGTATCAGTGACACCGTCGAAACGAATGCGAGTTGTTTAACGCACACAGGCTTAATTAGAGGAACGTTTTGACAACTGATCCGTAAATTCGCGCGCCATCGATGCCGGTGATTCGCGAGTGACACGACGAGCGATATGATTTGTGTAATTAGCGAAACGTTGCCGGACGCGTAACGCCGAACAAAAACCTATTATTACATGCCGAGGATAGTTTGAACGTCGGCGGTCGGATAAAATTAATGTGAGCGGAGCAATTATCAGCGTCCATTTGATTACATGCTAATATTCCCGCGGTAATGTATGTAGATCAAACGGCGCCGGGTTCCTCGGCGTACATAACGAAACCCGCATAATTTCTGCTAATAAACTATGTACGAACATTACCGACATGTCTGAGCCGGGAGTTCTAACGAAATGTTCGTGCCCGAACGATTACGAATTTTTTCGAACGTTCTCGAATTTCGGAGAAAATCAATTTGTCCGCCGATCGTTCGAAATGCTATCGCGATTACTGACAATTTTTCATCGCGATCGACCTTTATCATTGTTTGCAAATTGCCCCGGATAATACGTCGGTTTTTGTTCGTTCCATCGAAGCGACGGGTTCACGCATTAATGGGAACGTTGTTGCGCGCGTTTTGAGATTCTCCGGCGATTAAAGGGGCGCTCTTCGCAATAATTATTATGTATAAGGGGAGGGGGCGAAGGTCGGTGGACACCGACCCTAATTAGCGCGAGTCGGCGTTTCTCATTTTCCGGGCAATTGGCCGCGCGGCGTTGCGCTGCGAAACTTCAGGGCTCGTCGTTTCGACGAAACCGGACCGCGAAATCTCTGCTCGTTACACGAACGGGCAGGTGCACCGTCATCGTTTCTGCTATCCAACGATGTAAGCATGCGTTCGCTGGAAACACTAATTACTAGAACCCGTGCGAGAAGTCGTCCTGAAAAGAGTGAGGCACTGGGACGGATTCCGTTGATAAAGTTTCAGTGGTCAGCCAATAACCCCTGAAAGGATTCGATCAAAATTGTGAATATGATTGTTGCAAGAATTATTTGAGTATACATTAATCACGAAAAATAGTATTGGGATGATTGGACCCTACCTGAAATCAGTGTCTAATGTTCCTCATTCTGTACATTATGGAAAAGCAAACATATTCATTTTTATATTCATATTCTATTTATCAAGTGTTTCATCATTACTTCTGCCTTTGTCGTTAATGGAAATATTCTTCACATTGAAAATATGAATAATTGCAATGAGAAACACTTCGGCTGTTTGATCAATTCACTTTTGCCAGTCAGCACGGACGCTCATTAAGTACCAACATGGCGATGCCCTTACCAGGTGAAAATCACTGACTTTAAACATACATAACTTTTGGATCAATGGATTGCTAAGATTAAAACTTGTATTTTCGGCATCTTCTCGTCAAAATCTACAGGGTTATATTTAGAAAAGTTAAAAATTTCTGGTTTCCTCGGGTGAAGTTCGGCTCGTTTTCTTAAATCGAATATTTACGGTATTGCTTTCGACCTACTGGAATGATGGAGACGTGACAAAAATTCCAACCTTAAAAATGTCTGGTTTCCTCAGGTGAACCGCAAAATCTTTAGTCATAGACTAATCCAGGGTATTAAAATCTCCACTGAATTAATCAATCTCTGACTATGAAAAAAATGTTCGTAATTTGAAGCGGTGAGCCTGAAACACAGAAAAACGAATTCCCGGATGGAGTGATAAAGGAGATCCACCGTGCAAATCCGCGTGCAACTTCTGGAAATATAGAAGATACAGGAGGGGGGAATCGATTTCTACACGAATAACTCTTGCGCATGGTGTTTGATGGTCCCGAAAACGCGTCCGCCGTTCTGGCAGAGTTGCGAAACTTCACGCGCCACGCTCCACATTCTTCGTTTAGCAGTTTGTCATGCTGCTCGCGGAAAATGTTCAACGAATTTTCGCGCAGAAATACGCGGCCGTCCTCTCGCGGGAGCGTTGACGTTCGGAAAATTGAAATATCTCGCGCGGAACTGATAGTCGACGGTGTTCACCGCGTGTTGCGGGTCAGAATTACCGGACGCGACGCGAAAAACCTCTGGGTGAGAAAAGAGGAGGGTGCAGGGGTGAGTGAAAGGGGTAGAAGGGAATCGATTTTCCCGACACGGTGGCAAGACAGGGTTCGGAAGGGCGAGGCGAACGTCACTTTGCACGTTCGATCGGTGGATCCGCGGTGTACAGAGACGTTTTTCAACGGCGGATCCAATCCCATCCTTTGATCCACGCTTTGCATTTTAATGACCTATCGTCGGGGCTGGCTGGCTGGCTTTAACTCGCCGACAAAAAAATGCTCTACAGGAAGAATATTTTGTCGGTCGAGCTGCCGGCTCGCTTTTGTACAAGCTGTTTGAAAATCCCCTCGATCCCACGTGAAAACAAACGACAGGCATTCCGATGCAACGAGAAAGAGGAATCGAGAGAGAGAGAAAGAGAGAGAGTGAAATGAAAAAGAGCCGGTTGATTAAAAAAGTTTTTTTTCGTTCGTTCGATCGTTTTTCCGAGATCCCTTTTCTCTATCCCCTGGCTCCTCTTCCAACCATCCGGTGTTAATTGTTAATTAGATACTTGGCTCGTCGCGAATCGCTCGTCCAATTAATGCGCCGGCTATTGTAAATGTTGCCGAGTCGTTGCGCGTGTTTTAACGAGGACCGGTTTCCAAGGGAGATCAACGTAACCGATTCAGGCGCAATCGCTGGGCTACCGTGTCCGATGCACCCTAATTAAACGTCCCTGGGCGTACCTCATTTGCGAGATCAAACTTTGCAATCTGCCCGGTTTCACCGAGCGATTCCTCCATGTTAACCATTCAACGGTTTTCTTTCAATTGAATCGGATACTTCGGCCGGCTTTGCTGCGGTCTACGTGATCGCGAGTTTCAATTTTCTCCCTTTCCCACCGTTGCGGAAAAGTGAAAATGAGCTTGGAAATGTGCGGATAACGTCGAGATTGTAACAAGCTCTTACAGAGAGCTATTATGAAATTGTCTATTGACGCAATTTTCACGTTAAACTTTCGACGAAAAAAAGTCAACTTTCAAGCGTAACTTCGTTTCGAATTTTCAAATTAGTTGTTTAACGCTTTATCGCGGCGGCCAACCATCGGAGCTAACTTTCCGCGAGAATCGAGCCAAATTGCCGGGTCCCGCTCGTGCCCGCCGCTTTAAAGAATCGCCTCGTTGCGCCGCGAAATTTTACACCAGATCCAATAACGGGACGATTGTGCCGCGCGCGCAAGACAACGATCCCGGCCCACAATGCACGGTTGATCCAGGAGCCCGCTTTTTGTTGTCAAAATTCAATTGTTCGACATTCAAATTACAATGGAATTTTTGTTTCTCTCAAATAAGAACCCTTTGAAACCGTGAAATTCAAAATATTAGATCTTTCAGATAACTTTCCGAGCAGAAATAGCGTTTGAAGTGCAAAACTATGAAATTCGAGTTGCAATTGAATAGTTTAGTTATTCCTTACACAATGCAATAAGCATGTTTCAATCAATATACGAAGAATATAAAGTTAAGTACAATGTAAACTTTAACTAAGACTAAATATAATGTTAATACTTTTTTATTCGCGATATGTATTTAAAATATTTCTTTTTTGTTACACAGAAAAGTATTCTTTTATGTGTTAAAGATCAACACCGACACTCAAAATTATTGTTCACAGAAAATAAAAATAGGTTGGAAAACTGTATTTGAACAATTCATTTTTCAATCAAGAATATCAATGAAAAGGCAGTATAAATTATTGTATAATTATCTCTAGTTAAAAATGTCTACCTTTTAAAATATTTTTAGTGAAAATTTCATTGTGATATCTCTAACAGTTCCAAAGTTATAACTAGACTGTGGAAGTTTATGCAATTTTCAATATTTGTAGACAAATTTCAAGAAAGTGGTACCAAATAAAATTCTATTTTCATTGGTAATAGCATTTGTAGATCAAAAATAAATAAATAAAAATCGTACTAAATTCTGTTAAATTTAATGCTCCAGCATTTTTCGAAAATTTTTATAAGCCGTAAATACATAAAGATCTGCAATCTAGTTATAACAAAATTACACTAAATTCTTCTATCCGGATCACTGTGGCGGCCGTTCGATTAAACTTTGGCTTAATTAATGTTCAGCCGAACGGTTTAAGAGGGAAAGTCGTACCGACGCGACGGGACACGTTAATGGCGGATATTCCCGTTTCGGGTTTCTTCATCCCGTTCGGGAACTCGGCGCCCGGAATGAAATTAAAATTGCTGAAAGTTGCCGGCGAGTATCGCCGGGGCCTGGGTCACACTTTTGCATTTAGATGACCATGTTAACGAGCGTATCAGCCGTTCTCCTCGCCGGCTTTCTCGTCCTGTTGTTCGGGGTGCTGGTTCCCCCCACGGCTCGTGGGAAAAAATCGCTAACTGGGCCAATGAGAACCCGGGAGGAACGGCCAATTCCCGGGGTCCCTTTGACGGGCGAATATGCGCTTGCCTAATCGGCCACGGGACAAACGAACACGATACGATGGAGCTGGCTGCGTGCCGCGGCAATTAAGCCGGAAGACACGGGCCCGAATTACACGTTCGACGAGCCTGGCTTGTTCCTAACGCGTTACCCACCCCACCAGAATCTTAATCGATCGGTAATTGGAATTTACAACAGCCGTTTCGAGTTACGGCCAAGTTCTTAAACCTTTAACCGCTATCGGCAACTACGAACCATGGATACATATACGCTCTCCCAGGCGCTGCACGGTGCGTTCGAAAGCTCGTTTTCTCGACAAAATGCCTACACTCGAGGATCGTAGGTGATACGAACAAATTTGTCAGATGAAACTTAATATTGGGTTGGAAAGAAAGTTCATAGCTAGTTTTCAAATTAAGAATCGTAGATCAAATCAAGGTATTTATTCATATGTCTATTCAATAACACGAGAAGTTGCCTCGAAAATGGCAAAAACTAATAGAACAGAATGGAAAATATGTTATTGAATAAATTTATGAATAAATATCTGAATTTTAGTTTTCAATTTTAATTTACAAACGCTACGAACTTTCGTTCCAACCCAATAGAATAGAGAGTATGTGTTGAAGTATGACTTTGTGTATGGCATATGGCACCTTCCTCTCAAATAGTATTCATTATTCTCTCGTGTTGCGGCCAAACGATTACAATCATCATGTCGCTCATGCACAAGAAGAACGTCGCTTCAAAATCCTTTGATAGTTAACTAGCTGTGGCTGTAAGAACAAATAAAATCTAATAGGGCTATCTATGGGGTTCGTTTTATAAGAATATATTAACATAAAAATGTATTTATTCATACTCTGAAAAATTTAATACTCTAACACTGAAAGTAAGAACAGATAAAATCTAATAGGGCTATCTATGGGGTTCGTTTGATAAGAATGTATTAACATAAAAATGTATTTATTCATACTGTGAAAAATTTAATACTCTAACACTGAAAGTAAGAACAAATAAAATCTAATAGGGCTATCTATGGGGTTCGTTTGATAAGAATGTATTAACATAAAAATGTATTTATTCATACTCTGAAAAATTTAATACTCTAAAACCGAACAATTTTGAGCTGTGACGTTTTTCTTGTGTACGAGCAACATGATGATTGCATTCCTCTGACCACGACACGAAAGAATAACGAACACGTGTACGCAGAGAGTCGGAGGTGGAATCGCGACGCTAACGAGGGAGGCTGGTGTTTTCCGACAATAGCGGAACGTCACGGTGCAATTTCCATACATGAAGTTCAGCGGAATCCGTGCCATTGAAGTGGTGAGCCAGTTCGCATGACATTCGATGATTAACCCATCAGCGTGCCCGGCCATTTAATTGCAGGATGACCGAGCGATCATCGAGCGCGAACGGAGGATTGCGCTCTCGCGTCGAATATGATACTCGCAATTAACGATAACGCCGCTCGCAAAATTGTTTGGCTAAGTCTCATCCGTGACGCGAGTCGGGGAAGATGGTGCACAAGCAAGCAGCCCGGCGAACTTCCCCAACCGGGAATCAATTTCCCCGAAAGCCCTCCAGTGTCGAATTGCTTGAACAAACTTGGAATCACGCCGCTTCCAAGACGCCGATAGCGATACACTCGTAACCCATAACGTCTGATAAGAGAATTCATTCTCGTTCCGAACGGTACACAGCCTCGGCTCGAGGACCTCTAACGAGGACAAACGTCCTCTCGGCTACTTCGTGAAATGCGGAACGCTGTTGCAAGCAAGACACCGGCCAACACTGACCCCTTGAAAGAGGAGGAATTTTGAAACCGGACGCGGCTAGCCTCGGCTCCTTTAATCTACCGAGTGAATCGAACCTCTCTAGTGGCTTGTAGCTCTGTAGACTTCCGGCATGCGACCCTTCAGATTCCCTTTTTAACGCGGCGAAACCCTTATCGCGGGATCCGGATTTTTCTTTCATTTTGCTGCTCTTTGCAGACTGCGCCGCCGGGTCGTTAACTCCTCCTCCCCTGAAACTGTGTCTTATTTTTTACTTATTTAGCTATCATACTCGTCCATTTGTCCCTCGGCTCCCCGCTGCCCCGGAATGTTTTTTGAAATTGTTCGGTCATTGGTACATATAGAACATCATTCATTTGCAGTCGGAGCTATTTTAATTTGAAAATTAAACATTTCTTGGAACAATTCCATTGTACATACATATTTGATCTTCTCTTTGAATGTGTAGTAACTGATTAGATACCAACGTATTCAATCGTGGAAACAGTATTGTGAATAATGGTACAGCAATTTTTGGTGGTGATTCTGAAGTCTGCTGAGGGTTAACATCATCTATGTTGGTCATATGTATTGTTGTATATAAAAGTGGTCTAAGTCAAAATTTTTCAAAAATGAGTGTATCAGTTATTTCACATCACATTATTTTAAACTAAATTAATTTCACGAAATTCGTGCCTGTTATTTCAACATTATATGGAATTCATTTAGTGTTAATATACTTTTCCTTTAAATATCTCGAAACAAGAAATATATGACTTAGACCACTTTCACAATTGTGGGCACATATATAGGTGACATTATTCTTTAATCAAGTCTGATAAATGAATTTTTAAGTATGATAAATTTTGTTTTTCTAGTTTTGGATTTCATTAATTAAATGCTTCTGATTTTGTGGAACTTTTCTGGAGATTATGATCCGGCAGTGAACGTGTTAATGGGACCTCAGTAATTGTGTTGTACCGGAAGGAAGCTTAATTTTATGCAAAATAAAAAATGTTCGCATTGATTGCAAGACACAGGAGTGAAATAAAAATTTCTTTTTTCTTTTCATTATCTAATTAAGCTGAAACCAATACGCTGATGTCTTTAAATCTTTTTAATATATCGAATGCTTTAAATTGTGCTTGCCCATTTTTGTCATAAATACATAAAATCCGCAGTCTACATATAATACACCCAATTATTAGATTAGGCATGACCAAGTTTGAAATTGTGAAATTCCTTCGTCATTTCCACTGATAATCATCGACGCGACCGTGCGTAGTGTATACGATAAATAGCGGGAACAGGTTCGAATAAAATGATTTTCTCAGTGGGGTGATAAAGCGCTTCGGCACAATTTCGTTCTCGAAACAAGCCACGCAATCGACCATGCGAAAGTTTTTAGACCGCAAATCCGAATATTGATCCGCCATTCGCGCGGAATGTTTTTACGTTATCTCCATTCCGCCGCCCAGGAGCGTATTTTACATTCGAATGTGAAGCTTGGTTTGCTTGCGCCCGATGGCAAGTTTGTAATTGAAAGCGTAGCGAATTGACCGCGAATCGACGTTGATACGCCGTGAAAAAGAATTTTCGAAAATCGGACGAGAAGTACAACTACACACAATTTCTAATTATTTTATAATTGGCAAAAAGGTTAAGAACCACTGCTCTAGCTCACAGATCTCCGAATTGAATGAAGTACAATTTAGAATCGCGCAAGGTCCCACAAACCTTCCGCAAAGTAAAAATTCGCCAGACGATATCTTCTCTTCATCAGCTTAGCTAGCAACCCGGAACAACATGCCTAACCCAGCAGCTGCCTCGAATTTCACGAAAAAGATAAACTTGTTGTCATACAGAGCAGCATTCTCTAGAATTCCATTGGAGGAAGTCTTAATAAAAATCCTCGAAAAAGGTATCCAGTTCTTATCAACTTAGCCAGCAGGAACGAACGATCGGTAATCCCCTTTCGCGAACACCCGGGGAACTTCCTGCGGGAAGAAAGACTTTTGCCATGTAATCGGCAATGCTCGAGAGTATCGCAAATTTTCAATAGACCACGATTTTCCGAGTGGAGAGCCTTTCCGTGTTAATGCACCGAGGCACCGTCCGCCCTGGAATCATCGATCCTCTCGGCCGTAACAAACATTAGAGGCCGGGCTCGATGAAATTCAGTAGAAACTACCCCCATTAGGGGTGGCGGGAGGATGCGAGAGGAGCTGGCGAAATAAAGTCTGACGGCGCGGGAGAAGAAGCTATCGATATTGAGGGGTGGGTGAAAAATCCGGCGATGGAAGCGGCCGAGCTGTCGTTACTGGAGAGACCTCTTTCCTGTTCTAGGGTGTCTCGCACCCTCGGGATGTATAGAGAATAGGTGTCTGGGGGTGTGGAGCAAGAGGATGGCGAGGGACGAGAGGGAGTTGCTCACCTCTTCCTATTACGTCGAGTGACATCCAGGCTAATATCCTTCCACTTCCTGTCACTCTATCCCGGTGTGTCTATTCCAGTTCGGCGGCGTGTGTTTGTACGTGTGCGCGTCGCGCCGGTTTGCGCAACGGCCCGGTTCCCGGGGGAATATTCGACGGCGAGGACCGCCACCTGGAAAAAGGATATCGTCGCTTTTGCAAGCCGAACGGAATCCCTCGAGGCGATCCTACCCGACGCCGCGCCGCACCGGAAGACCGACGCGACAGGTAGACGACCGTCGACGCTTCTTAACGGCCGAGTCGTCGTGACGGGACCTCGCCGAGCGGAAAAACTGCACGCGACACTCGCCGTCGCAGTAATTAAGACACCCGAACGCTTCGGGGACTCCGACGGGATGATCGAACGAGTGTTTCTACGGTGTTCGAGTATTGACACGTCGCCGACGAGGCCCGCCTGGGAAAATTAATGCGTGGATCCCGGACCACCGTACGGCACAAGCAGGATATTCTACAGAGATTTTTTCCTTCTCACACCTCGCAGATCTCAATAAAATTTAGTTTACAAATTCACATATAATATCAAATAGCATAATTCACTGCCCTTTTTTAAGTAAAAATAGAAAAAAATGATTAAGGGAAAAGCATATGTCATAATATGTCCTAACTTTCTATTTTTGATGCGGATGCCCCGATGCACCCGCCGGGTGCAATCGCACTTTATTCTTTAATGCAACCCAATGTGCAGTATATATATGTATAGTATGTATTTTATTAATGATTCCTCTTAGGGTTACATTTCTTTTACATCCTCTCCCTTTTCTTTTCCCCTTCGCGCTGCTCTTATCTTAACCTTAATTCTACCTTACACTATCTCATTTCTAACTGAACACTAAAAAACTAAACAAAGTAGACATATATAATATAAGTAATACATATATTATATAATTATAAGTAATATAATAATATTCTTAGATTTTTTTAATCCTTTTACTGTTTGTCCTAGACTGCGGATCTCTATGCAAAATAAAATTTTTATACATCGATTGCAATCTATAGGAGCTAAGTAAAAATTTATTTTGTTCATTAATAACTTTGATGTGGTAACAATAGTGTATCGACACTGTTGAATTCTTTTAATCTTTTTATTGCTTTGAATTATACACCTATTTATTTTGTCATAAATGCATCAAATCCGTAGGTTGCCGTTCTTTTTCGGATTAATGAATTGAAGAAAGGGCGCGTTGTCTTAAGCCGATTGATAAAGCTATTTCCAATTGACAAGCACGGGCTCTCCCGTGGTTAACGAGGAACGATAATTATTGGTTTTAGCTCTGCGCGCAATCAGTCACCCTTATCACCGCATAATTCGGAACCAGAGCGATCGCGAAATCAGTCCCGAGACGTGTAAACCTCGCCGAGCGGAAAAGCAAAGGTAAAGGATGGATATAAGAGAATATTCGCAGTCACTTAGGCAGTCGAGTGTGCTAATGAACGAGCAACGATACGATGCCACGGTTCGTCGCTTAGCACCGACTTCCAGTTTCAGCAGACTTCCCTGCCGAAACAGGATTAAGAGGCCGTTTCCATGCCAAAACGAAATTATCTACGTCGGTGGACAAGGTTTAACCTAAGCATCGACCGACTTCAGTCACAACACTCGCATCGACAATTGGAACTTTCCGAGACTCTCGCCTGTCGCCAAGAAAATTCGTTTGCGAGACTTTCGTCCTGGAAGTTCATTCTCGTGATTACTAATTTTCTTTTTTTTTCTGCGAGTGTTTAAACATTTACTGGGATTGAATACTATTTTATTTCTACTGAAACTACTCGTGCAAGAAATCATTTTATTTCGCTTCAGTTTCTTTGAACCCGGCATATATTTATGCTTTACTGAATTTGCGTTCTTTCGAGCTATTAGCGCGTGTAATTAATGCACTGTAAGTACACCCTCGGTCCATAAAATTTCATTTCAAATAAATTACGAAGAAGGAATTTTCCAAACATAAAAATTTTTAAAATTGCATTCAATCAAGGAAGAATTTATAAATGTAATAAAAAAGATATTCGTACAGAAACGCGTGGCCAATTCTTGCAATTTCAACGATCAATCAATGAACGAAGTGAGTATATTCACAACATACCTCCATGATGTGCACAGAATTTATATAATACTGCATTATAAATTCGTTTTTACTGCGCCGTTCTTAGTACATTTTGTAGCCCATATTAATGCAATTAACCTGCATAATAAAGATCTCAACAATAATACCGCAAACTTTGTCCGGAACAACTGGCGCGCAATATTCATTAATTTATGGATGGATAATTGGACCCGTATAATATTGACGCACAATGTATCCACATTCGCGGTTTGCATAATTTTGAAAACGGGAGTCGTGTTATGGACGTACGGTGCTATTTTGGTGTCAGGAAGCTGCACCTCCTGCGCGATTCTTGTGCCTTGAGTCTGTTTCCAATGATACATAGAACTGTAATCCATTCGATCGATTTTCACCGTATATCGAGCCAATTTTAGCATTATTTCAAGACTTAAGGGGATAGGCTCGTTTCCAGGATTGCAAGGGATGCGCCTTCTCATTTCTCGATAATACAAAGATGGGGTTTTTCGGTAGTCAAAAGCGCTAGATAAAAGATCAATCTAGGCCGCAATCGCCCTCAAAAGACCTATTTTTCCGTTCTCGAGGCATAATTTGTATTAATGTTTCCTTATGTCGATCGTAGATTGTTGCTAACAATATTATTATGATTTCAGCGCACTGGTTCGATCAATTGCTATTTAAAACACTATTTGCAAATTATCACAATAATTTTTTCCGACGCTTCGATCTTATTTTAAATCATCTTCAAGAAAAATAGAAGAATTGCGTCTGTAATTTAATAACCGTTATTATGTTTTGTTTTTCTTGAAAATGATCTAAAATGAGATCGAAAGGACGATTCCAGTGTGGGCGGCCGTTAAGCCAAATGGATTATCCGTGGCCATCAACGGGTCTTGGTAAAATCTTGCGGAACGCGGATAAGATGGTTAGATCCATCGATAGAAAAAGACGAGGCCGAGTGGTGTGGGTCGGGGGAGCGATGCTCCCGGCCAACAAATCAAAGTGGTAATCGTTTCCCGGACTAACACGTGGCTGGGATACAAAAGGGCTCGAGGGGCGGCAGGAGTCCTCGGTTAACATCCCCTGGTTCCTGGTCGACTGATAGGGAAGAACGGGGGCGGCCTCTGTGTGCCGGGCTCCCGGTATATCGACACTCGAATCCAGGTATATCGGCCGGTGTGTATTCCGCATTGCCGTAGGTGCGGCACGTCTGGCATGGTCGTGCTGCGGTGTGACGGACCATTGTGCGGTTTCCTATGGCAAATATCGTGCGCGCACGAGCTACCCGGCTAAACACAGACAACGACAACGACGGCGACGACCACGAGAGGTAACACAGCTACGGGAATGGCACACACGTGGCACGCGTGCACGCGTGCACTCCCGGCAACGACGTTAAAGCACCGCTGATCGACCGCTTTGTGCACGCCTGCTGTGCTCCTCCACCGATCGATCAACCATCGAACGCCATCGGACACCTTTGTCATCGAACTCCCTCGAAACCGATCTTCCCGAGAATTTCCCAGTGCAACACGCGCCGCTCTTTTGTTTCTCTCGTCTGTCACTGGAAACGATAAGCGACTTTCGACAGTAATTGGAGACCTCCCCGCGAAAACATGGCGAATTCCCTTTTTGAAAATGCTGCTCCGGAGACCCAATGAACTCTCGGATTTTAGCTAGGTACTTGTCCCGGTCGGTGTGCCTTTAAAAATGATTTGAACACATTAGTGCGCCTCCAGTTGAGGCGTTTGTCCATGCGTGTGCCTCCAATTAATGTGCCTGGCTGAACAGTGCTCCCTTAAAAATTGTTATTTATGAAATATATGTTTCCACGAATTTGTTATTGTAACTAATTAATCGAGGAATTTCGTAAGCGGGAGGGCAAGAAATGGTTCAGGGTCTATCCAGAAACGATCGACCTCATTGATGACGCTCGTAGAGAACGAATCCAGCTGGTTCTCAGCTGGAAGGAACTTTACGCCGTTTTCCGTGCTCTCTGACGGATCCAGCGGGTCGTAACCAGGTGGAAAAAAGAAATTCCACCGGCGATCGGACTTGTTCTCGAACTAGATCGAAGGTTATACGGCCATAGGTAGCTCTCTGGATCGAACGTCTATTTCCACATTCCACGGCGAGCGTTCAAAACGAAGAGCGGGAGAAGAAGGCGAATAAAAAGCGAGAGGATCAAACTCGCGTGTCGGACCCGAAACTTTCTCCATGCCGAGGAAACTACGCGTAAGGGAGAAGAAGAGGGAGAGGGCGAGTTTCGGGAGGATTATCGGCATCGAGTTTCGCCGTTCGGTCTTTCATTGCTGTTTAGAGTTCTTTTCGCTTCGGACCTGAATCGGGCAAGTGGCAATCGTCGGTCGCGTTGTCACAACCGGCTTACCCTTCGCTCGGAAACTTTACCCCCCCGGAAATCCTTCCCGATCGCCATTCCTCGCAGAAAATATTCCCGGGCACCCCTCTGACACTGAGATATTTATTATTGGCATCGCGTCGCGGGAATTTTGGGATGGACCACTCCGAAGGTTCGGAAAATCGATCTTCCTTTTATTTAGCCTCTTTATGCTGCACTGCGAATCTTATGTATGTATATGCATGTACAATTTAAAGCAGTGGACATGTTAAAAATATTTAAGGACATCAGTATGGTACTTTCAATTTAATAGGATAATTAAAAGAAGAATACCATTTTTACTTGGCTCCTGTGTCCTGCAATCAATGCAAACATTTTTTATCTTGCACAAAGATATTTTGCACAAAGCTATTGATGTTAAATTCAAAATCGGAAAGATATTAGAAATATTGAATCTTTCCTATATTCTTTTCGAATTTTTGATCGACGATCAGAAGAGAAAATAGATTCTGATTTAACTTCGATTTCGTACAACTAACTTGGACATGTTTTATCTACATAAAGCTGTGTACATTGACGTAAAATGTCATTTAATATTGACAGCAAACATTACCAGCAACTAAACTAATCGTTTTTTCTTCGCAGAAGTATGATAGAAGATCCCACCTTACCGGTTTGAAAAGGTGACGATCTGTACAAATTAACGACGCGCCGTTACTGGGTAGCCGATAACAGTTCTGTTGCGAGAGCTTGAGAAAGTGGGTCGTTGTAAGATCTCCGATTATATTGTAGCTTACAGCATTGTTTCTGTTAATAAACGTGTGCAACATTTTCAATCGGCTTATAACATTTCCACCTTGCATAACGATCCGCAGTCTAACAATACTAAAACACATATACGGTTTCAGCGAACCGCATTCTCGAAAATGGTAGTTCGCAGAAACATCTTGCTGGCGGGAGATAGCGTTTCATTTCTTCGGAGCAGCGGTGGCCATAAACACGGTTCTCGTCAGCGCGTTTATAAACAAGAAAACATCAAATCTCGAAAGCGCGAGATATAACGGAGCGAAGTAAGTCGCAACAAGATCGACGGAACAGCCATTTCGTCCCGGAACGCAATAAACGCAAAACTGAACTTTTCCATTGGTTTCTCGGGCGAAAGTTCGAATTTCTAGCGAACGAGCGGGTCCGCGATTGCTTAGCATCGAAAAGGCGAAGTTCGTTTCTGGCCGGGCCGGCTTTGGACAGTCCCTACAATGAATAATCAAAATCAAACGAAATTGATTTCCTTGAATCAGCAGCTGGCGAGCACTTTCCCGTAGCCGTTCGATTCATCAACGGAGAACACGGGTCCGGGACCGGGAGCAAGTTCCAGATGTCTGCGACCATTAGCGGCCGCTCCTGCTCCCCGTCGAGCAGGAAATTGTCACGAGGAAACGTTTTGCCACAGTCCCTTGAGTAGCCGAAACCGATTTTCATGCGCCACGAAGCAATCGGCCAACGATTCGCGACCGAGACGAGCTAATTCGAGCGGATGCGCCAACAGCTGCCCGATTATTCATGCATGAGTATGGATTCGGTCTAGCCCGTCCCGTCCTGCCGTGCGGCACGCTTTCGAATGTCCACGTTTGCATTATAATTGCTCACTTTCGCGCCACATTCCGATGGTGATACGGTCCGAGGATGTCCGACCACAATCGCACTCGATCTACTTTCCACTGAGAAACTGCTGCTGCTCCGCTATACCTCGTTATACCGCACCCGTGTCGACCTAATCAGCAACACAAACCGACGCACACAGAACTGGCTCGGCAAATGCGGGCTTGATTAGTTATCGGACGTTCTATTCTTGTTACTGCGTGAAATATTAATTACTAACCCCTTGCAGCAATGAGTAGAACTTGCTTGATTTTTGTCATTTCGTTAACGGGGTCAAACATTTCTCCCGTTTCTCATTTCTACAGTCAGAGCTTGCAACTGAAAAATCGGAAAACATTCTCGAATATCCAGTTCGATATTTTGAATGTGTCAGATTTATTTTAGAATTTTTAAATAAGGTGAAGTGGTATGTATATACTGTACTGGTATGTAAATACTTAACGCTGTCGGTATCAAACGCTTTGCACAGTTATTACTGGTGAATTAATATTACGTAGGATTCTAAAAATTGGTTTTTTTCTTAGAACTACCCTTACAGGCGAGGGATAGGGCTGACAGACACTTGGCAGGAAGGATTATTTCTTGGTGAGATATTGAACTAGTCACTTTCGGCCAAAATTCCTCCAAGTCTTCTTCATTTTTTTCCTAAAAATATCCAAGTAAATGGTCCAATATAAAAATAGTTATCGTCTTTTGAAGAGTGTCCGAATATAATTGCGTGTGAATGTGTATTAAAAAGTAGCTTTCCATTTGGTAGGACTTCGATCCGCGAGAAGCTGGCTCAACGGAGCCCTAGATGCCAGGGCAGCTTTCCAATTTACCGCAGGATGTTCGCGCGACGAGCTCAAAAGAACGCGGTTGTCGTGCTCGCGCCGACAGAGATCATCATTTCTCGCGGCGTCGGACGCGACGAGACGAGCCGGTTGTCATCGGCGCAAGGATTTTTCAAAAAAAACTGAACAGGTATAAAGAGAACGAGACGCGTTCGACGCCGACAGAATTATCCGCGTCGAGGTTCTCATTTCAAGCCTGTAGCACTCTTCTGCACGCTACGTTATCATCGTGTTCACCGCCGGATGAATGTTCATGGAAAGTCTTAACGAGGTCGAAACCCTTGCTCCTCGTTCAGAGAGAAAACGCGCGAGTACGATTTGTTTCCGGGCTGATTGTCGAGTGCTGTTGCATTTTCTAATTGGACCGTGAACGTTCGAGCGATTTAGGCTCGTTGGTCGATGACTTTGCCTTTCGATCCAGCCTTCCCAGAGGCTTCTCTTTCAGCTATCGTCCATACTTTCGGAATGGTGTCGGTGAACAAAGCGAATAGGATCAAGATCATGAAGGTAATTAGTCAGGGAAATATTTCGGTTGGGTAGAATAACCTTGTGTGTCCCAAAAATGTATTTTCTTGAACGGGGTGATTCCTGTCGTTACTTCAAGTCACTTTTTCCTTTGCGAAAATGTTCTCCGCGGCTTTGTTAAGGAGTTATTAACGAAAAACGAGGACCAATCAGAGCGCGACTATAGCGGACGGATCCCGCTGAGTGCGGTGTTGGCATTGGCCGCGTCGGAAACCATCCGCAGTAGCCGCACTCCAATGGTCCGTATTTTTCGTTAATAACTCCTTAACAAAGCCGCGGAGAACATTTTCGCAAAGGAAAAAGTTGCTTCAAGTAATCTAAGGAAGGGAGTACAATATTCTTGAAACATCTGTATATTAAACAAATACAATAAAAGAATTAAGGAAATATTAAATAAAATGAGTTTGTCTTATCCCTTTCGGTACGTGTTAATACACTGTCCATCGCAATATATAAAAATGAAAAAAAGATTTTAGTATGACAAAATAGAAATTTTTTAAATCTATTGAATAGATTGCATAATCGGCAGTAGAGCCGATCCTAGTTATTATCCACTTTCAGCAACGTATAAGTTACGACTCGTGTAAATTAACTGAAGCTTTATTAGGAAATAATATATTGCCGCTGAAACGAGATCCGATCTCCATTGTGCGTCGGTTTCAACGGTTCGCTGTACGTTTTTAAACAAAGCAGATAACCGGGATCAGGATTACGCGGCCGCGATTTAGTTATAAAATCATCTGGCCACGGAGGGAATCCGTTTTCCCGACAGCGCTGCTAAACGATCGTCTAATCCGTCCCATCGAATACGTAAAACGCTTTGGAACGAGAAGATTAATCCGGCGTTTTTGTTCCCCTCTGTCGACTCTTGTAAGTACTTCGGAAGGATTAGAGTCTGCACGCCGCGCGCCGCTGCAAAAAACGCGAAATCCTGCCGGCAGGTGCAATCTCGATCCTCGACCCTTTGTGCTGGTACACGATTGACGAACGCGCGCCCCTATTACAACGAGGCATTACACAATTTCACGTTAAGTACACGATATAATGTCGCTCGCGTGATCTTATCAAACAGCGTGCTGCTGACATGGCTGGTAAGCTCTGAACGAACAGGGGATACATGATCTACAAAATAAGACTTACACAGTTCTCACTAGATGTTTATGCAATTTTCAATTTTTGTAGACGAACTTTAAGAAAGTGGAATAATCTCATTTTCCGTGGTAGTAGCCTTTCTAGATCTGAAATAAATTGAAATCGTACTAAATTCTGTCATATTTTATATCGTAGCATTTTCTGAAAATTTTCGAAAGCCATAATTGCATAAAGATCCGCAGTCTAGTAAAATAGGGCTTTTGAGAGAAAAACCCCATTTTTGTATTATCGAGAAATGAGAACGCGAATCCCGCACCCTTGCAATCCTGGAAAAAGGAGTCTACTTCCTTAAGGATTTCGACTGTTAGCCGTATCCTGAAGGAATTATTTTCCAAACGTTTCGTTAGCATTGCAGGTATAGTAAAAGTTCGATCTAAGAAAAGGGAAGGGATATTCACTTTTCTTAGATCATACCGTTACCGTTTTCTTAGATCGAGTATTTATTGTACCTTCATCATGGGTCGGAGACACATTGACTAATATAGTTGCGCATGTTCCGGATGCCAGCGTTATTAATTATTCAATACACATATTGGAGATGCCATAAATACATAAAAACTCGTACAAATGCATATCAATCGATTGTGCATAGCATATCAATCGACGAGACACGTATATCATGACGAATAAATGTCGGTCGGTTTAGATGAAATGAAGTAAATGCTGTTAACTGGACGCAGCGGTTGCTAGAATTTCCGCGAGCATGCGGAACCGATGCGGGACCCGGGACAACTTTAATGGTCGATACACGGAGACACAGAAGCCATCCAGCCACGGTCGATGCACACTCGGCAAGATCAGAAAATTAATTTACATCCAGTTGGCACTCGAGTCTGGTATAGGTTTCGCCGGTAATTGTACAAGCCTCGCGGAATCCCGAAGCGGAGCTTGATGACAAGTGCTTTAATGAGATCTCTCGAGGTCTCCGTTGCTTTTCACAGAGTAAATCGCGTCAACAAAGACCGGCCATCGTGGCCTTTTGTGCTCGGGACTCCTCCGAGATCGTCATTAAAAGTGACAGTGACGTCCTCGTTATTCCAGAGAAAGTAAACTCACGGTATTTAAAAAGATCTTCATTAATTATCGTGACAGTCGTACAAGCAGCGGCTCGTAAACTCCGGGACCCGGGTAATTAGGTCCGACACTGAGCAATCCACTTGATTTTCGGCTTCATAAAATCACTTCTAATTAAGCTGATGTATATAACGTTGTAAAAGGTCATTTTGTATTTTTTGTAAAAACTGCAAGCTTTTCCATCTTCGTATTTGTTTACAAGATTTATATAGTTATAACCAACTGTGTTTCGAAAGTGAATTTTTAAAAATTCTTCAACGCACAAAAACCATTTTTACGATATAAACAGAGTGCTATCATGAGAGATCGTAATAGTCGATGAAACGGTGAAAATTTCCAGTTTTAAACATTTGATTCGGGACATTTGAATGTATTATAATTGTATGAAATTTCCATGAATTTTTCAAGCTATTCATGACTAACATTTCAGAATGGTTACATTGTGAACACGGGGAAAGCTTAAATACTCGTTCGCTGAACAGTTAATCCAATATTTTTGGGTAGCAGTGTAAATATTGAATTAAACGGTGCATACTAGATTACAGAGGGACATATGCAAATTCACATACGCAAAATTCCAAAAATCGGGATTAAATGTTTCATTGAACCGAATACGGAATTATATTGCGTCAAACTTTATTACACATTACCCGGCGAAATCAAATTTTTAATGAAATTTGGCAGTATACAATATGAAATTTTTAAACATCTTTATACAACATTACATTTTCATAAAATTTCATTTTAATCTGCATACAATTTATACGACTAATGAAAAATCATAAATTGTACCAAAGCATTGTTCCTGTAAATTCCAGGTTCCTATTTGAGCGTTAAAATATATTTGAAATTTACGATTTTTCATATATCTTTAAATAAAATTAAATCTAAAGATATCTATACAATCATTTCTTGCGAAATCATTTTTATTATTTCAATAATTGTAAAATATAAAATCTGGAACTGGTCATCTCGACCGGTGATGGTAGGTTTATTGTTAAATAAGATCTGCGAATTCCTATTCGATTTCCATGTGTTGCAATTAATGCAAACTATTTTTATTTTGCAGAAAGATCCACAGACTAATAAAAAATTTTCAAAGAACGTCCACTGAATTTTTTTCCCAAATTCCTTAACACGAAACCGAGCCTCGAAAGTAACTGGTACATGTTCCCTTATAAAAAACGACGAGATTGATTTTATTTAGACTTTCTTGCGAAATCATTTTTATTATTTCAATAACTGTAAAATATAAAATCTGAAACCGGTTATCTCGACCGGTGATGGTAGGCTTAATGTTAATAAAACTGCTCAGTGTCAATCAATAAAAATGTCAGTCAATAAAACTGCTCAGATTTCCGTCTTTCTGACGCCGAGCCTCTTTTCTTGACCATAGCATGTGCAGGGATAATTGATCTAAAAACTTGATCGGAGCACGGAGAGCCGTTTTGCCGATGTTTCACTGGATCCAGGTGAACACAGTGAGAACGGAACGCATAAATACGTGAATGTTTAGCGGCAGGCCGAGCTGTTCAAAGGGAGCGGCTCGTGGCGAATTCACGAGAGCGAATGAAGAATGCCGACGGCGCGGCGCGGCGTTGATCCGTTTTAACATTGAGGCTGGTCCAGTGATGCCGGACTAATGAGGATTACTCATTCATCGCGCGTGATGCGCCGCAAATGAATATTGCATCCGGGGAACGCCGTTCATAATCGCGGGGACCAGTCTCGCGATGTTCCGCGGAATATTCTTTCCGTGCGGGAACAGCCATCGGTTGACGGTACCCGTGATGGCTTCCGGTTTAGAGGCGGTCTCATAACCGATTAATCAGCCGGCGAGACGGATTCGATGGGGGCCGGCGCGGATTCGTAAATAAGTGCTGAATGACGGAGACGGGATCGATCAGATTAACGCAGGGCTAATGAATATTCCCGGAAATGAGCGGGCTTCTCGTGGCCGACGTTCGTTCATTAGTTTATTAGTTGCTGCGGTAGGTAATTACGTTCGATCGTCAGCTCCGCGATGCACGGAACGATGAGCGGAATGTTAATTGAGGAGGGTGCAAAAGCAAAGATGAAAAGAATAGAATGATCGTGAAAACAGAAATGGTAAATTCTGGGTATTTATGTTCCAATATTACCTAATATTTTCCTAAGAAAGCATCATCCTATGGTAAACCTGCTTCTTTCTTTCGGCATTTAGGAACTTTGAAAAACGTTCCACGAAGTTCAAGATTGTAAGAAAACACTTTGAAACATTTCGTCGTCCCAGGAAACAGTTATTCTTTGCAACATCGTCTAGACGAACGTGGAAAAACATCCGTACCGTAATTGTTCCAAAAGTCAGCCGTTTGAGGCCAGTAGCCAGCCATCTTGAGCGTTGTTATTATTAACAGCTGTGTTACTCCTAAAACTTATTATTATATGAGTATATGGGGCTACGTATTGGAAGTGAGGAATTAATATAATGTGTTGGTAAATATCTACTCGTTTTCAGGAAGACTGACTGAATACGCTTTTGTTTTAAATTCGATAAAACTGTTAATTTCTTTTCTATATTCGCCATCCCTAACAAAAATGTTTTCGTATTATTTGGAAAACCCTTACTAAAGTAACCGAGCTTCTTAAAGAAATGGAACTTAAAGATCGTCGTCCCGAATGTAACCCGAGAGGGGAGAAGATAGTTGAGCGAAACGGTGGATGAAATTTAATTAAACAGGAAACCTCTCTTAAGAAATACGAGGAGGCTTTTCAAAGCAGGATCCGAAGCGTCCGATGGCTCGAAACTCTCGGTAACAGTGAAAACTCATCGACAAGTCAGCTCGTGCATTCGCAAAATCAGGTTGCCGAGGTGCTCGGAGTTTCCACGAATTTTTCATGGGGACAGCAGAAGTCGCTAGATCAAACGGTCCTGGCGGTTCGGGCTTTAACGTCCAGGTGAAAGAGAAAGAGACCCGGCCGGGTCGCGTCGCGTCGCGCGTCAGCGTCGATTCCCTGGCGGGTGAACGCGGGTCGCCGTGAAAAAATTAGCAGCCCGGTCTCGGAATTTTTCAGTGGCGGTTTATCGGTCCGCGGACCGAGAATTAATTACTCCCGCGATTGACAGGGAGCCGGTCTGGCCTGTGTGAGCCTGGGAACCGTATAGTGAAGGGGTGCACCGGAATCGATTGATCTCTTGTCTTTGAGCACGAGACACTATTTGCTTCTCACAGTGTGTATACGTAGTTAGCCGAAGCTTTGGCGGGTCAATGCATCGAATTGCGTTATCGAATTTCGGCCGTGCTCTCTCGCCCTCGACTATCCAGCTTCCCCGTACGTATATTACCCACCTTGTAGTACGGCCGATGCCATAAACCAGCGCCCGCAGATAGGTATTTGTGGGCAACAGTTCCATTTCCTAACGCGGAGCACATTTACGACGGAACGCGACGCCGCGCCGCGCGCCGATTGTACACGACGCGCCCACCAAACTTCGAATTTACCGAGGTATCTCTGTGTACACGCGGGCTGGATTTTCGCGAACTTGTACCCTAATATTTCAACGGACCCCCACCTGCAACGGATGGCTCGCGAAATCATCGTTACACACGTGGCGAAACATAAACGTCTAAAGCTACACGTTTCTATTGGCACCTTAAAATGCAATCGTTTTACGCAATCATTTTCGGAAAACATAATGTAAGTCTCTCAGTTGGAAACGTCGACACCGATTCCAACAATAAAATGTAAACTACTTTTAAAAGTCTGAACTCTGCTTGTAAAAATCTGAAACGACACGTTTTTAGCGGCATCTTGGAATAATATATCGCAATCGATTTAACCAATCATTTTCAAAGAACAAAATGTAAGTCTCTTAGTTCAAAACGCCGATCACCGATTCCAACAATAAAATGTAAACTACTGAACAGTCCATACATGCAAGAAAATGTGCAAGATAAATGTTTAATGTAAACGGTTTTTCCGGGCCCGAAAGGAAGATCGTTCATTTAGGTTCGCCTCATTATAATCACTGAAAGGATACCCGGGAACAAAGAACGAACTTTATCTCGAAGTCGCGAATAATTAGAGGGAACTGTGCCAGTTCCAGCGACGCGGATGCACAATGGCCGCGACGTTGTTATTGTATAATCGCGATTAAAGCGGAAATACATTTAATCGACGCGCGTTAACGATCGTCCTTGAATAGATGGCCATTTTGGTTGTGTACGTAGACGTCGGGTGTGCGTTGTCGAAGCGGAAATCAACGACAATGGCAGAAAACTTTTTGTAAAGTACGTAAACGAATTAGGAGAGAATGACCGCGATCCTACATTCGCATGTTCGCGGTATTCTCTTTCCCGACCGCGAACGGGAAGGACTTCCGGTAACTATCCTATCTCCGCCATCTTATCTGCGACGACAGAGGAACTTTTCCTCCGCGGATCAAAGAGCCCCGAATTCTCTTCGAAATATCGGCGGAGAAATCTTATTCAGCCCTCCTTTGAATTTCACTTCTCTATATAAACTACATCCCCCGGAATAATTTTTTTAGAGCCGAATAAAAAGCTCCCCGATACCGGAGCCGGAGGCCGGAATTGAATACGGAGAAACGCAATTTCTTCGCGGCGAATATATTCTTGGCTTAATCGCGCGATTTCTTCGACTTCGAACCACCCCGTTTGAAAATCCGCCCTGGCCAGTGAAATATTTCCAATTAGGACGTTCGATCGTCGACGAACGTCGATAAAACCTCCACGGAATCAAAGTTTCTGCTTTCAGGTAATATTCGGTGACTGCAAAAGTTCTTTTACTGCTTGCTTGGAAAAGAGGGTAAACTTCCTCCGATTTCAATGACCTTGAAACATGTCATCTTTACAATTCATCACAGCCAATTGTTATCGACTGTACAGCAAACAATCGGTATATTGGATGCATTGATTGCCTCCTACAATATCAAGATCGATTTATACACAGAGCTTTGAAACGTTTCAACCCTTTGAGGAGAAATGTTGACATATTGACGACATCAAGACTACACATTCAATTCCTGGAATTGCAATCGTATAATTGAATTACTAGATAGCGGATTTTATGCATTTACGTCGGGATAGACCAAGAAAATTCGAAAATATTGTATATAAATACAAGGATATGATGGACTTACTACTTAGGCAATTTTTATTGTCAAGTATATAATCAAGTATATAATTCATAGTATTTTTAATATAGTCTTCAAATCCCTCGCGCATACATAAAATGTAAATGAGGAGTAAATTGTTATGTAATTTATATAGTTAGAAGATTTCCTGAATTGTGTTTTTCAAGTTTTGTAATGAAATATAAAATAAATTGAATATTGTTTTTTCAATTTGAAACATTTTTCATTTTGGATTAAGGAGATATTTAAGTGGCTACATTTAGATGGACCACCCTGTATAGAACCTCGCCTTCCCGAAAACTATGAATATGTTACGGATAGATGACACAGTAGATCTTATGCGCCATCAAAATCGTCTTCTCAGCCTCGAGACTATCTCCTCGAGTTATGCATTGCTAATTCATGTGACTGAGACGAAATTAAATTAGATCGAACGAGAATCCAAGCAGAAAGAGAGCAACTCTGGAGTCTTGAATATTCGTTTTCGAAAGATGAAAGATTTTCCACCGTTCCAGACACAGTTTCGTCTGTCGTCAGTGATCCTAAGATCTCACGTGTGTGCCTGATTCAATCCATTAAGACAGGGATTACGTAGTAGCCGGCACAATGTGGCAATTAGAGGGTCGCGATCTCGCGGTTTCCGTAGCGGAACACAAAGAAAGAAACGCGACTCGCGTAGCATTAACGAAGTGTCGGGGCTGAAGTGGGTCACACCTGACTGCTTCGACGCTCGGCGAGTCGCGTAGCCATGCAAATGCGCCGGGTTTTTCTTCTTTTTCTTCTCTCTCTCTCTCTCTCTCTCTCTCTATCTATCTCTCTCTCGCTCTCTGTATCCCGCATTCAGTGTTAGTTGAGCGCATGCAGTTTATAAAAGGCACTCGGCTACTCACTCGATCCATGCTCGCCGAGATTCGCGGGAGCAACGCGCGAAACGATATTTTTGCAATGAGCAAATTTTATACAAACTGCTTGAACGCTCTGATCACGTAAATCGCAACTTGGAAATCGATTTCTTTGTCGCGCCGGCAGTGTAACCGTAGGTACGACTTTATAAATCCATTATCAGAAATAGATATTGTATAAAAATGTAATGCAACCGTTTTCTGAAATCTTCCTTCGAGCAGCACACGCATTGCCAGTGAATAATCTGAATCACTTTCAATTTTTCTTTTTCCTTGTCCCACTGCCTGTTGAAATGTTATTATAATCTCATTTCGGTATAAATTTATTCACGTGTAAATGTCAAATCCAGGTATCAGTTATTAGTGACCACGTCAATAAATGTTTAAACAATGTACGGTTAGATTAAATACATATTAGTAATTATAATCAATATTGAAGTTAACATATATTATTCTGTTTAGTTGTCGTTGTAGATTATAACTAGACTGTGCAAGTTTTTTCTTTATGCAAAATAGAAATTGTCTGCATCGATTGCAAGAAATAGAAACCAAACTGAATGTTATTTCTTCCCTTATATATAATGATATCAATAGAGGAGAAATCATACATTGACATCTTCGACTTTTAAAATTTTCCAACAATTTTGAATTTCAAAATTTAATCAACGATAGACGAATACTACAATCGTTAATCGCAATTAACAATTAAACTCTTACTAATTTTGGTTAATTGCGGTTAACGATTACATTCTTTCCAATTGCAATCGTCAATCGGGTAATTGATTAATGATTAACTGCTGAAATTTCTAAATGAAATATGGAATCAAAACTGTATGCATACTTTACAAAAAATGTAAACTGAGTTTAGGTATATTGTCATTTGGTCTATAATACGATCTCTATGTGCCTACTTATTACAATTTGTGGATAGACCGTGTGGCGATTATTTAACAATTCATTAAATCAGTCTCCGATTTTTCGATGATTTCTTTTTTTAATCAAAGATTGACGATTAACTTCATCAATCGATTGAATCGTCGATTTTTCAACGATTACCTTCTTTATCGTACACATTAATCAATCAATCTTGGTTAAACTTTCAATCGATTCCCAACTCTTTTCTAGTGTTAATAATAAAAAGACGAAACGTAAACGGTGGTCGTAAAAATGCGACTGAGAGGACTCTGGACAAGGGGTCATCGACCCATTCGAGTATTGAAAATCACGTCATAATTGCTTTCAGAAGATCGCCGGACTGTTCGTCCTCTTGGACAAGACAGCTCGTTCTCTCGTCTTGCGAGGTTCGTGAAATCGCGTTCGTTCCTTTATTTTGCGCCCGGTTTTCCATTAAAAACCGTTCGATCTGTCGCGCCGCGTTCGTTCGGCGACACAAAGTGGCCCGTGAACATTGACGAACACTTTCGATCATGGAGCATGCCACTGACAGAATAATTTCGCCCCTTGCAATCGTTCCACCAGGTTAATTACGCGTAGAAATGGCCGCCGCGCCGGGGCCGCATGCACTCGCAAAATGGACACGCAGGACTTAATGGGACGACGACGCGCGACGGTCGCACGGTGTCGTTAAACGTAAGTTCCTAAGCGGCGAATTCTTCGAATCGCAATTTTCACCGACCGGGTGTAGAATTAATTCCTCGTTGCAACACCATCCCTCTCCTCCCCCCCCCTTCTACGGCACTGTATTGTTCACGCTTCGAATCTCGCGGCACGAAGGGCTTCGCTTGCCCCGATTTTGCTTGACAGGCTTCTACACCGGAAAATCTACAGAACTCGTGGACTAATTACTTTTTCGTTGTCCGACCCATTTAGCTGAGCGAGAACGTTCATTAAACCCTCCGGGAATTTGTGGGCTTCGTAACGAGACATCACTTGCCCAAAAATAAGACAGAACAGTCCTATCAGACCTTCCCAATCTGTGTATAATTCGTAATTTTTTAAAAATTTGAATATCTCATGATTTTTTTAAATTTGTGCACCATGACTGGAAATGTTTCGATAGATTCTTTCACAGCAATTTCAATCGTGAAGCAACAGATCGCTCGCAGTAACATACTTTTGTTGTTTATTCAGGATGTTTCGAAGCCGACAGTAAATGTTGCAAACAAAACCATTATTTTGCATAAAGATGCTGAAGCCGAATTAAAGCGTTCTTCGCAGTTTCTGAAAGAAAGTCGAAATATGATTCAGAACAATCAGAACGAAGCGATCGCTTGCAGTCCGGTTCGCAGCCGATGAGGAAAGGCACTTTGACTGGGCGCAATATTCACGGTCTGGGTTTTGGGTATATTTGGCGTCAGAAAGTGCCGGCGGGTTCACAATACGAGAGAATGAACGGGGTACAACGGCGGCGACGACAACGGGCCGGGCCGTAGGACGGCGTTAAAACTGTGGAGCGAGACCGACATCGTAATTTACTCTTTATGGCCGGACTTTGCTAAATCCCTTCTAGTATTCTCGGGGACGCGTACACCCACGCCCGCCATCCGCAGATGAACTCACTCTCTTTCTCTCCTTGTGTTCGCCTTTGTGAATGCCCTATGCTTGTGTGGCTCTCCTTCTTTCTCTTGCTATCTGTCTCTGATTCTCTGTCTCACCGTTGGCTCTATAATATCGCATTCTTCTTGTGTCCGTGATGAACGCCTACGGAAGACTCGCTAGGCCTCTGATGTTCCTGCGCGCATGTCTCTGTGCGCGAGAGATCATGCGGGTAGTTGCTGCAAGGAAAAGCGAGCTTTTAAAGTATGAGCGAGAATAAACCGCGCGGCGACGAGAATACACGAATTTTGTTGTGTAGCACAATAATGACGACTGGTGGTCGTGCGAGTTAAAGTGGCGAACGGGTCGTTATCCTGCTAACCGTCGACCAGGTGCGGCTGACGAAATTCGAGCAGAAAATTTAGTCAGTTGCGCCCGGACGAGAGAGAGATTGAAGTGGTTATATCATAAAAGTAACATAACACTGGCAAACTTCGATGTAATGGAGACAGGTGAAGCTGAGATGAGTTGGGAAGTCTGTAGAGGTGAAGTTACTCGAGACGAGTCAGGAGATAAGGGGAGTGAGACAGCCTTTGATCAGACAACTGAAGAAACGAAAATTTTTATGTGATTCTGCGAGATCGGTGAACCGAGGGCCAAGGAAACGGGAACATGTTTATTCGCTGTTTTATGCAGGTCTGTCAGCCGAAAATCGAGAAAGGAGAAATGGCCGGAGAAAGGGGGCGGAACTATAAAGGAGGGGGGGAATTATCGAGTGGCGGCTAAGGTACGCAATAAATTCGAAGCAGTTTTTAACTGCATCGTCGTTACCAGCCTTTCCAATTTCTCAAACGACACACTTCCGCCCTCTTTTCCTCCGGTTATTCCAGCGATTCTTTCCATCGAACTCGTTCCCAGGGCCGGAAGTTGCGCAATTTTTACGAGTTCTGTTCCTTTTTAAACTGCACGGTTGTTACACTCGAAGAAAGTTTCCGCGGAACGTCGTATATTTCCCGAGATATACGTTCATCTACATCAAGACGACGGTGCCGGGCCGTAGAAACTTCTATCGTTGCGTCGGCCTTGGGAACAAAGTGCCTCCCGTAATTGCGACCTCGTAATTACCGTGTATTGTTCGGTGGTGAGAGGTTCTTAATGCGGACGCGTCGTCGGGACAATTTTTGATCACGAATCAAACCTACGCTACGCGGACATTCCAGCCTGGTAATGCGCGAATCGATTATCGATAATTTTGTTCACCAACAAAACATTTATCGATGTATCGATAGAATATCGATAATAAAGATTATGTTAATTAACGATATGTTACCAATTAATAAATTTTAGAATAAGATTTATTACATTTTCGGCTATAAACAATTTTATTTGTTATTATTAGACAGCGGATGTTTTTCAAAATAAAACTATTTTGCATTGATTGTGGAAAGCAGGAATAACATAAAAATTATTATTCCGTAATAATGTAATGCACTCACAATTGAATATATGTAAAGGCACCGAACTTATTTGTACACCTAATATATTTTACCCAACCAATTTCTTCATAAATGCATAAAGATCCGCTATCTAGTTATTATTCATACAGATTACAGTTAACGCATTTACAGGCTGCAATCTAGTTCTGCGATAACGATAATCATATCGTTAAATGTAATATAACGAAAATCTACATGTTAATTCAGTAATTTACGAATCAGAGATTCGTTCTCTTTATCACAGACTGAATTGAAAATAAAATCGTGAAAATGAAAACCTTTACTTTATGCTTCGCAATTGCGACCGATAACAATTTAAAAAATTATTTACACATTAGCTAGTAAATTAATCCTTCAAAAAAGCTCAAGCTGTTGGGTCCAACTCTGAAAAAGATATTCGTTTTTAAATGGTGTACGAATACTTTGTACGTCCACTGTATTTCAATTTTATCAAAATCCGTGAGGAAGTGACGTTTCGACAAGTTCACCATTTCTTTTATTCATATTTATCATAAATGCATAAAATCCGCAGGCTAATTGTAACGTCGAATTCAGAATATGGGAGATCTCAATTCATCAATTTTCACGTATCGTCAGGTATCATTTTCACTAATTACGCCCCATAATCGTAAATATCCGAGGGCGTTCAATGTCACAATCGTTTAATCCACGGCATAAACTTCTTCATTTCCTTCGTTCTACGTTCTCCCGGGGGGAGACAGGGAGAGACCGCGTGTACCGTTTGCACAATTTGAAGCAATTTAGAAGTGTTGCAACAATTTCGCTTGCCACGTTTCGCAAGCAGTTTTTCGCAACGCGGACTCGGTGAATTCGTTGCCGGGCGCGCGCGAGAGCTGATATTTTTCCGGCGCCCCCGAGTTTCGAACTATTGTTTCGTCGGCAAGAAAAACACGGTCTCCGTGTCGGTTATTCGAAACGGGCCACGCGTCGGGTCGAGATTAAAGTTCGAATTGGAGCGGGACCGCTTGCCCGGAAATTGGTTCGAATTGGGGTTAATTAAGGATTAAGAGTAAGGAAGCTTTCGTGCCGCGGATACGAAGCAGGCAGCCGCGATCGGTGAACCCAGTTCACGGATAACGGAGGACACCGTCGCGTCGCCAGAAATATTGTTGACACTCGAATTCGATCAGTACTTTAGCTGTGGACGAAGAGCCAAACATGTTCGTCTTAAATATTTCCACTGATGTTTCAGTGGAAATGACTACAAATTTCTATGCAAGATTTTTTCTTCAGTTAGGAACATTTGTCTTGTTTCAATAATTCAGTTACTCGCATTCCATTTTTTACATAACTGTTCACATGGAACTTTAGATGACTCCAACATAAATAAATTTTTATTGAATAATATAACTACTTCAATGCGAGATAAATATTTGCTCGTGTAGTCGACACGTTTGTTTATGCTTGAAACACTAAATTTAGTGTTTTGAGGAATTAAAACTTAAGCATTAAAATAAATGTAGCCACACACACACACAAAAGATACAGATTTCCTTTCCTCTTCTATGTCATTTTTGGGTATAAAGACGTTTTAATCACTGTAACTGTCAAGAAAATGTTACTGCAAGTAATAAAATCCTTTTGTCGAAAAGATTCTTGACGATACTCTTTAAAATAATAATCTCAAAAAGACTCTCTCTCATAAAAATCGAGATGAGGATGCTATTTAATTTCCTGTCTAGAGAATCTGTTGTGACGGAAACAATATAATAATCTATCTATCTTCTTCTTCTATCTTTTATCATCTATCCTCTATCCTCTATCTTCTATATATAAAATAGAATAGTATGTGTGTATGTATGTATGATCCTATCGATCTGATTCGGTGGGTCCGCCGCATGTGTTGTCTATCTGTCGGGGTTGAAGTTTTCGGAGCGCGGTGGTTGTAAATAATCGGCCGATTCGGAGCTGATCCGTGCACGTTTTTTGTCTGTTATCAGGTATACCGCCAGTGGTCGGGCGCAACCCGCTGGGCAGGCTTAGTGTATAATAATTGACGCGTTCTCTTACATTCACCAAATTTGTAAATATCATAAATACATAAAAACCCGCGTTCGTCAGCATCCTAGCGTTCCGTGTGCAAATGAATAGTATCTGTATCTGTAAATCATGTTTGCGGCAAATTGCTAAATTATGTCTGAGCCACCTGTGCCCCTTCGATTTTGAATAATTCCTCCCTTCTTATTCCACGAGGGGATCCGGGGAAACCGGATTTCGTCGGTCGCATCTCATTCCGAAAAATTCGCGAGCCATCGGCTTCGCACGAGCGCGCGCTCGAGCGACCGTCTGATTTGCATGTGCAAGGAGTGTCGGGACGCGAAAACACTGCGTCGTATCTTATACATAATGCCCGCTCACGTATCTGGCAGCCGGAATAGAAGAAGGAGAGGGTGGGCCTCAGGATTCAACGACCGGCGTCTACGTTATTCGAGCGTAACGCATCCCCGGTTTTACACCGGGGAAAATTCACGGGAGACATCGTTGATGGCCGAAGCTTTTCCGCGGGGGAACTGCGATGGCGGCGATACAGGCCGCGAGCCGTCAACCTGAAAAAGATGACAACGAGGCAACGCTTTGTTTTAATGCCCGCCGGCTGTGATTTTTATGGGGCCGTAGAAACGCGACGAACTCGATGAAAATTATCGATTGCTCACGCTTGTCGCAAATCACTTCCGGTGGTCGTGGTATCCGTCTTCATTTATAAAGTATTCACGAGCCAGAGGATCAGGGGTCGTGATAAATTAATTTGGATCAGCATCTGTGTTACATCCATGCAAGTTAGGGTAAGCTTATGTTATGTCTACATAAGTCCGATTTAGTACTTATGGCCTGGGTTAGGCCTGAAGTTAGGACCGTGTTAGATCTATGCATATTTGTATTCGGACTATGTTAGATTCAATATCATGTTTGTGCCTGGGTTAAGATCTAACTTGTGTTAGGCCTGTGCTAGTTTGATCCTTAATCAACCAGAGCCACTGCCGTATTATCCAAATTTATTGATCTAGATAAACTTGTGTTATCTCATTGCATTCCTGATGTTGTAAACCAAAATTTAAAATATCTATATAGTTCTATATAGTCCCTGTGTCGTACAATTAACCCAGAAATTTTATTAAATAATATTAAATAATTTTTTACGTGAATGTATACGCAGGTATGACTTATCCGAGGTGTCCTGGTATATCAAGAGATTACATATATTGATTAACATTGAATGTTCGCAGTCCACATTAAAAATCCACGAAAGCATAAACTCAAGCCAATGTTACATGCCTGTAAGTCTGAGAACTGCATTAAATTACCGTAAATCTAATTTAATCCCGTGTTGGGTCCGTACATGCCTAAGCCAGGAGTACGTCGGATCTACGCAAACCCGTATTGATCCAATGTCAAGTCTACGGAGATCAGTGCTAGATCTTTGTTAACGCCTTGTTAGCACTGTCTAGGTAAACCGGGAAGTTTGTATTAAGTCTATGCAGGTCTCTGGCTTGTGTTTGTGTTAAATTATAGGGTTTCGCTGTTCCGGGTATGGAGAGTTCTACATTAACTCATAAAACATTCAGAAGTCAATGGTCGAGTATCGTGAACCTCCCCAATCCCGTTCTCGCAGCTTTTTCCCCGGGTGCCGCGCCGGTCGGTTACTTTTCTTCCGCCATATTTTCCCGATGTTGACCGACGGCAAATAGAGCCCGAAAGGATGAAGAATAATTTAATTTCCCGCGAACCGTTCCGAAGCCTCGGGGAAAAATTGTTTACCGTCGTCGCGGTAACTCGTTTCATCCTTCGGTTGCCGCGAATTAATTCTCTCCCCGAACCACCCCCGCCGCCATTTCCCCACCTTTCGCATCGTGCGTTCATCGTGAAAATCTTTTCTGCGGATTCCCCGTTACATTTCGTAAACAAAAGAGCGAAGTTTCAACAATAGACATGTACCGACGACAACAAAGTAGAATTTTCTTTTTTTTCGATGAGCCAGACTCGATGTAACGTAGCAACGGTTGAATAATGCATTTGTTTCTACAGGGTGTCTCAAAATTCCTTCAACATCCGGAAATGGGAGGTTCCTGAGATCATTTGAAGCGATATTTTCCTTTGCAAAAATGGCGTCAGCGGCTCTGTTTAGGTGTTATTAACAGAAAACACGGACCAATCAGAGCGCGGCAACAGCGGATTGATTCTGGCTCCGTTCGCTGTAGCCGCGCTCTGATTGGTCCATGTTTTTCGTTAATAACTCCTTAACAAACCCGCGGATGCAAATTACGCCTCGTAAACGAAAAAATAGGACTTTTGAGGGCGAAGCGCCCTAGATCGATCTTTTATCTAGCGTTTTTGACTACTGAAAACCCCCATTTTTGTATTATCGAGGAATGAGAACGCGAATCCCGCACCCTTGCAATCCTGGAAACGAGTCTACCGCCTTAAGATACCAGAAAAGGGGAGAGAAATACTTTAATTTAAGATAAACCCAAGCACTAGCGTCGGAGGTTACCTTAACATCATAAAAAGTAGAGAAGATCAATGAATAATGTATATTCATTTCTCTCGCTCGAGCCAACCCCGCGTTTTGCCAATCTTCCGCCCTTTGTGCGTGAAAATCTTGTCCGCGGATTCGCCGTTGCGTTACGCAAACAAAAGCACGGAATTTCAAGAATCGTTTCACGCAGACGCATCGTTCGCCAGGCATTTTCATAAAGTATTCTGGAACATGGTGCGGCGGCGGCGTGCCGTGTTCACCTTCGCTCGTTGTATATCACGCCGGGATAAAAGTTTCCGTTGTTTATTGCTGGAACATACAGCCCCGGCCCGTAGACTCGCGCCATGGCCAAAAAGAAACAGGAAGATCGTATAAAAGAATTAGTAGAATGTAGTTACGCTTGCGGGATTTCCACAACGCCCGCGGAACATATTGTTTCTTACCAGACAGCAGGGCTGTTACTCATTTCCGCGGACTACACCTCCCAGCGTCGCGAAATTTTGGTAATTTGTCCCTCCACTTAATTTAACAACCGGAATTCCGCCAATTTTTATCATTGCTCTGTCTCCGTTATCTTTATTCCGGTAATAACAGCTCTCGCGTGGAAAACAGGTTGCATTGTGAAAATAGTCGCCTTTTTCGTGTACCATGAAATTCTACGGAATATTGTAAAGCAGTGCGGGAGCCACGTTCTTGAAGCACGAAGAGCGTTTTAATTAACTTATTTCGTTTATGAGCTTTTGCGGTTGTACGAGGTAAATCAAAATCTACTTCTACAAAAACTTACTTGAAGATACTTTATTTGTAAAAGGTTGAAGTTGATTTGCGGGAGTCGTCTGTGGCTGAAATTTGAAAAATTTATATTTTTTCTTGTTCTCGAATTTTTTTTTGCGAAGAAATGGCCCAGACTGTCAGAGATTCCTTATGAATATCACTGTACAATGATGTAATAATAGTCGACTAGTTATTAATAGTAATTCATGCGGGTTCGCTTTTCATAACGGTGTATTAGGTTTTGCAATTTAAATTAAATATCCTACTCTCGGTTCGGATTTCCTAGAGGAATTTTAGGTATGCAAGTGACACTCCCTTATTAGGTTTGAAATTTCCATTTTTCAGGGATTATTCGAGACGCTCTGAATTTTAAGAAACCGGATCGACGGTTCGTTCAACGAGGTTCGGCGTACCATGTTAGTCGACGATCGTCCGCAGACCAGGTAACAAATTCCACGTCTGTCGGCATAAATCACGGTTCTTGCATTGTGTAATGATCTAGTGGACGTGGACACTATCAATGGAGTACGATTGAAATTTAGTGTCCCTAACGCGCACTGTTTTCCGTGGCAGGCGACAATCTGTCGTCGATCTGATTGATGATTCGCTTAGACATCCGAGAGTCTACTGTAAATAGTCGTGAAGCAATTGATCATCGTTTCTGACAGAGAACTGCAGGTCTTAATTAATCGACACTTAGGAGTTTTACAGATTATACACCGAATTACCTCATAAACCTTTGCAATCGAAATTTCTTTTCAATATTGTCCAATTTTCTTTTCCTCGGATTTCTCATCAAGAAAAATTCCTGCACTTTTCGTACTTTTCGGAAATAAAATGATTGGCACGTGATTTTCACAATTTTTGCAAATCGTACACCGAATTACTCGAAATATGAAAGAAGGATCGATTTGCAACGATTACGAACTTTCTTTCCCATCAAATTCTCACGAAAACCAGAGTTTCTTCTCTTTTAATATTGTCTGAAAATAAACTAATTGGCAAGTAATATCCGCAAATTTTATAAATCATTACAGGAAAAAGGATTTATTTACACCCCCCCCCCCCCCTCCCCATTACAAATTTCTTTTTCTTTAAAATTTGCATCGAGCAAAATCAGACGATTTGCAACCGAATGGAAGACAGAATTTCTCCTCTTTTAATATGGTTTTAAAAAATAAAATGATAGGCTCGTAATCTCCATGATTTTTACAAAATTGTGCACTGAGTTTCTTGATATACGAAAGAAAGGTTGATTTGCAGCGATTACGAATTTTCTCTTTCCCAGAATTCCCTCGAAGGAAAACCGATCGGAGACCGATTTCCAGATGCACAGACACCCCGAAATTACTCTTCAGTCTCCGCGGCGAAGAAAGCGTCGCGACGCCAATGTTGAAGTATTTGAAATTCATGAATCCATCGGTGACGAGACGCGCCGGTTTAAAATTCCGATCATATTCAAAATAAATAATCAAATATGCATTTTATTGGTCTGTATCGACCGCGCGCACGTATACGGCTCCATATTTATATTACATTCATGCCGACTTAATTGGAAATGGCGTCTGCCGCTTGGTCAGTGTTGTTTTTTCCGTCAATATTAATCGCGATTGCAAGTTACGAAGGGTCGTCCTGAATTTTTCGAAAAATATTACACGGACGTAGTAGCCAGATATTTGATCGCTTATTTGATATCGCGTTTGTATTCTTGCTACTTACCCACGGGGGGAGGGGGACGTACATTTGTTAATGAAATACACCGAAGCAAAATTATTGAATTGTTTCGAAAAATGTTGCGCTTCAACTTCTACACGCATCCGCTTTATCGTGAATGAAACATACAATGTATACGGTAGGCAAATAAATAGTGATGAGACTAGTGGAATAATAAAATTCAATGTCTATGATTTCATGATTATATTTCAAAACAGGAACCAAATAGAAATGTCGTCTTTAATGATTTTAATCAGCTCGAATACATTGATATGTTCAAACTCTTTTAATCTGTCCACCGCTTTAGACTGCACTTCGTTTTTCTCACATCGCATTTTTGCTAAATCCTGAGCTGGTAGACAAATTTCACGACCAGATTTGAAATCAGCGTGACGAAATCTACGGGAAATGGCGTGTAGCATGCCAAGAAAAAGATCTATCCTTACATGGTATTGGATAAACCACAATTTTCTTGTAACACTGCAAGTTTAACACAGATTTTCAAAATTAAAAAACGTCCGTACCATAATCTCTATATTTCTCCCATATTCTGCAATATTTCAGCTTTAATTAAAAACAAAATCATCGCTCTATCTCATTTCTATCGAAAGTTTGATTTTGACACGAACTTTATCACTTTGCTGCCTAACTCTGAAGTCGTCTCGACCGGTGGAATTGCACGGTTTATTTTCGAGTCTTTTTTCCCGAAATTTATGAAAATGAGAGTCAATTCGCATTAAAGCAACCGCCGTCGTGTACTCGACACCCCGTCGTCTGCGGGGATCGAACAATCGCGCCCCATCAACCGTCGGATCGCGAAAAACCACGACCCTCGACGCGAAGTCGGAGGATGCCGGGGACTCTCGTTAAGCTCGAAATTATCAGATAATTAATATGCAACTCGTCGGGGCTGCGCCGCCTCCGCCTCCGCCTCCTCCGCCTCCTCCACTTCCTTCGCCCTTCCATGCTCCCTTACGTGAACGAACCTTCCCAGCTCGCCCCGGTAAACCAAGTCAATACATAACGCAATTACCTGACAAGTGGATGGAGGATGCCTCTGCCGGTGCATCAACGCAGCCGTTAACGCACCCCCTTGCAACCGCGTGCAGCTGCACACACACGTGCGCGCGCGAAACCGCGCATGCACACCCACACATCGCCGCTTCTGATTACGCGGACATATCCGCTCGTCGGGTAAAGGGTGGGTTTCTATGAGACGACGGGAAAAGTTGTCAGATTTCTAGTAGACGAATCTCCCGTTTGATCAAAGGAGACGAGCTGTCTGCATTCAGCCAAGCCATGGACCGGTTTCATGGTGTTTACAGCGCTGCATGAAATCCTGTCTGGTTCGAACTTAAACGACCAAGTTTTTAGACCTGTCTCGAACCTAATAGAACTCTTATTACCGCTTTTTGATCGATCATCCTCGTGTTCGTTGCCTCTTCGAACCAGGGATTCAAAACAGTTATGATATCGATTCCGATTCTGGGTTAGGTTTAAGGAACTGGAGCCAAATAAAATCTTATTTTCATTGGTAATAACCATTGGTAATTGTAGGTCGAAAATACATAAAAATCGCACCAAGTTCTGTTGAATTTGATACTCCAGCATTTTTTGAATAAATTTATAAACCATAAAAATCCGCAGTCTAGTTATAACATCATTTCGGTTCTTCATAATTGTTTCAGTTAGGCGTGTACTTTTGTAATTTTATACGGGCGATCGATGTAGCCCCCGAAAAGGAAAGATTTTAATAACCACGTGTACCTAATACTTGTAAAATATACATAAATTTCAATATATTGAACTTTGTATTTGTAATTCTATCAATATTAATATTTGAGCATTTATATATGGTATCGCCGATACTCGCGACTACAAAGCAATTGTTATCTTTTGAAAAATGTGGATCTTTGAAAAAGTACAATCTTCATATTAATTTCATAAATTTCTTACAAATCTCTGCTGCAGAAGGAACCCGTTAATTCAATAAATAATCGTCACGTTAAAGCGAAACAAGATATTTTAATCATTCTCGGAGTGTATATCTTTACAGCTTAATTAATAACTTCTGAATCGAATTTCAGTAGAACGTAAAGCACGATGTCGCTAATTTGATTGTAATTAAAGAATCCTGCCGAGGCCAAGAAGAATGACGTCGCAAATTTAATTAATAATTACCAGATCCCGTCGAGGTAACGAAGAATGTTAAATGTCGTAGAATGAAATCGCTAATTCAACAAGTAATTACAAGATCCCGTTGCCGGAATAATCTATCGTTCGAGGATTAATGAACTGTGCTCGGTGTGTGCGTAGGTGTGCACACACGCACCTGCGTCGATCGAGGACGCAGCTTGCTGAAGGGGTGGTAAACAAGAGGGATGAATGCGGGGACGCAATCCAGTCGAGGATTTAATGAAGAATCGTTGTCTGGTCGTCGACGGGACTGGTTGTTTCTTTAAGCACGCAATTAGAGTAATTGAGAGGTCTCGTTGTTTTCCATTTCGCGAGCCTCGAGGTCCTCTGCGACGGATGTTTGACTGGTTATAATTAAAAGAGGAGCCTGCGCCTCTTGTCCTGCGAAATAATTAAAATCTCCGGTGCGTCAGCTGCGTTTCAATGATTAATCGATTCGGAACCATTAGATCTTTCCGTGCGATTTATTTTTTCGGTAACGAACAGCCGTCTTCGCAAGTGATGAGGATGGACAACATGGCCGACCAATGGTCGACCGTAATTCGATATTCAATTATACGGCCGTTCAATGCGTCGATCTCGATCGTATCGGGTGATGCCGGCTAATGACGTAATATCACAGATCACTTCGGATGTAATAATCAAGTGGATTCGAGCAATTAGTCCTGCGCACACTATCCATTTACCGCGGGCCCAGGGAATGGAATGGATCTAAGCTGTTACGAATCAGATGAAATATGCCCCGGTGGTTAAATGGCGGTGAAATTCGCCTGTTAATTTCAGTGTACCGGCAATCTTGCTCCCTTGTTTCGCCGGATTAATTCAGAGAGGAAGGTATCAGCCGAAGGTTAAACGCCTTCGCCGGAAACTTCCTTCAGGCTTAATCGCTTTCAAACGCTTTCGGAATTTTCGGATCTTTCAAATCCGCATACAGTCTCTTACTGTTAAATTGGAGAAATCATGTCACAGACAAACATTAAATTAAACATAGATCCCCAAGATCAATTTAAAAGCTATAGTGGCCATCTCGTCTTGCAGAGACTCCGTCGCCATCTTGTCGCTGGAAGTAAAGCTCGAAATGTCTTCAGCCATGCTGTAGCAAGTTTTTTAAAAATATAATATGCAGAATATTATATCTACAATAGTTTTATAATATCGATTTTTAGAAACATTTTAAGTAGAAGTTATGTAACTTATGAAATACAACCAACACATAAAAATTGATCCCCTTTAACACTAAACCTACCGAGCCTTAAAAGCAACTGGTACATTTTCCCTTATAAAAATAACAAGATTGATTTTATTTAGACTTTGTGCGGTTTCTATTGTAATACGTGTTCCACTAAAGATATCTATACAACCATTTCTTATAAAATCATTTTTATAATTGTAAAATAAAAAATCTGGAACCGGTCATTGTGACCGGTGGTGGTAGGTTTAGTGTTAAAAAATGGCCGTCCGTTCTTCACGATTCTGTTTGCTCGCACATTGAGTTCTCCTTCGCAGAACGAAGTTAAAAACGATCGCCTCGATAACGCGAATAAATATGAACGTGAAATAATTAGGTGGTCAGAGGACAATTAAAATATCGCAACATCGTCGCTGGGGCAAGTGAGAATATTGAATGCATGCGAACTCGCCCAATAAAAATGCCCGACAAACCCGTAAAACAAATAGGAATCGATGGACACGGGTTGAACGCGTGCCGATATGCTGATACGGTTAACTTTACCGAGCCGTGTAAGCTATATTGCTCGGCTGATAGATACGGGGGCCTCCCACCGATATCGCGTACAATGTATCGCATGATGGATGCCCGTATTTAAGCGGGAGAATACGGAAACGTATGCCGGCGAGTAAGATACCTTTTTATAGGCGATCATTGATTCCGTGGGATACGGTATCGAAAGCCCATAAAAACGGATTTACAGCCGCCGCGAATCGAGCGTCGCGTCGCCGAGATACCGGCGAATACGCCCGGTTAAATCGTGCGTTTCCGCTCCGAAGCACCCGCAAAAATCTCGCCGGTTTACTGCGTTGTTCGTCCTTGGACGCTGCACTAGAAATCTCCGAGAGCAGAATTTCTTCTCGATATATTTATTAACACTGGAGTCGTCGAGCAGCTGGAAATCCGGTCGAAAAATCGAATAAAATAGGGTATATGTACCTATTACTGCGGTATTTTTTTCCCAATGAGATTGAAATACGTGAAAATAAATATTTTGTCCTGAATAAGTTTTCGAAATCAATGCGAAACATTTTTACTGTAAGTAGATAAAGCGCCGCTGTATAATTGTCAGAAACTTATTAAAATTGTTAAAGGAAGAGCAAATATTTACGTGGCTCCAGTATCTTGAGATCGACGCTGAAAATTTTTCATTTTGCATGAAGATTTGCAATAGACAACAATTAAAGTGGACAGACGCGATTAAAAAATAATATTGATGTTAACGTTAAACCTACCGAGCCTTGAAAGTAACTGGTATGTTCCCTTATGAAAATGACAAGATTGATTTTATTTAGACTTTGCGCGGCCCCTATTGTAATACGTGCTCTACTAAAGATATCTATACAACCATTCCTTATGAAATCATTTTTATTATTTCAATAATTGTAAAATAAAAAATCTGGAACCGATCGTTTTGACCGGTGGTGTTAAAGGTTTAGGTTAAATCTGGTACCGACACAGTATCGCCATTTTCTCGAGTATAATGCCGGAGAAGCGGATGAAGACAGGAAGTCCTCCAGTTTGCTGGACGGGGCTCGTATAAAGCCTGGAGAGTATAAGATAATTCAGGCTTGATGTTCCCGGGCATTTCGGAGAGTCAATCAGCCAGCGATGACCGGAAAAGAACGTTGATGCGAATCCAGAAGCATAGCCGGTCCGGTTAACGAAGTGATCTCGCCTAACCGAGAGACGCATTCCGTCCAGCCAGAGGTAGATTGAAATTGGACGCAGTGACGCGAATTATTATAATCCCGAGGCAGCACGGGAAACCCCGCCGGCGTTTTTCCTGGCCCGTTCCCTCCCGCGCCGTATCGCGGAACGGAGAAAATTCCGGGCCGAAACGTTTCCATTCGCTCGCGTGGACTCCTCCGGCCATTGTGCACGATCCAATGACCAAAAGTTTCGATCTCGTATCGCATTATGGCGATATAGCGTGAAACGTTTCGATTATTTCCCGATCATATTCACGGCGAAATAGGAAAATACATACATAGCTGAATGCTTTAGATTTTCGTGGTTCATGGTTCGTTGACATTTTTTCGGAAAACTCTCACGTCTTACGTAACGCTTTTGTTTGAAATGTGTAAATCGTGGGTTTGGAAACGGTTGGAGACTCGGCGGGCCAACGAGCAGGACGAATAATTCTTCGTTTCAGACGCAGCAACAGCCATCTGGGTATCGATTTTTCAGCGGAGCCTTGTAATGCTTCAACGTCGGGTTCAGAAGCGGTTTAGTCCTTCGGTGTAAATGTTCCCATTAGGCCGCGGGAGGCGAACGACGAAAGGAGGAAATCCTGCAACGATAAACTGCTGCCAGGATGAACCGGCTCCCCGGCTCGCGCGTATTGCAGTTTAATGTTCGACGTTGCTAAACTTCATGTACATAGTACTAAAGCGTGACGCGCGTTCTACATTAGCGGGGAAACTTCCGCGGCCGTGGCCGCCAAGGATTTCTGGTTTCGTTTTTATGCCCTCGTAAAATCGCGAGCTCGCCCCTCTGAGCAACACGAGAACTCGTGGCTCCCGAAAATACTCATCCCGTATCGCTTATTATTTACGCATCATTCGAATCCACCATTTTCAAATTCTTATGCATCGATTTTCTAGATTAATTAGTGGAACATAATTGTTCGGATAATACAACAATTACATAGTCTCAGTGCTGAACTGAATCCTTATTGAAGTGTGCAGTAAATCGTGTGGAAAATATTCAGACGATAAAGAATTCGAACATCAGAGGCCCGGATAAAATCGAAGTTCTACTGTATTGTTTCTTTTGTTGAGATCAACGAAAGCTCCTTACTCGACATAACATAAGTAGCTAGCGATTTGAACTGGCCAGTAGAAAATTAGTATTTAGATGGTACGTTTCTTAAAAATAAGTAACAAATGAACAATTTTTAATTTTATTTTAAGGCAACAAAATTTAAAGAATCAATTAAAAAATTATTACAAAAAATATATTTATTACGACAATTATCAGTAGGTAGGAATAATTTTTTTAATGAATTTTAGTGGAAATTTCATCCCGATATCTTTCATGGTTCAAAAGTTATAGTAAAATGTCACTATATTTCTCGATCCAGCCCACTGTAGCGCCAGATTGAGACTAGCCTCCCACCTTCCCCTTCCACGACGCTGTTCCCCCACCCTAGCGCCTGCCGCGGCCCGAGGCACGTTTCGGCTCTTCGCGCATGGGTCAGAATGTCCCGTTCCGAGTGGATTTCGGCTGATTTCGGTATTGCCAAATAAACCGATATTTCGCGACCTTTTCACGTTTTTTCTACATAGGAAAACTGCATTCCCCGTACCCGCGCGTAAGAATCCACCCCTCCAGGAGGGGGCGAGACTTACCAGGGGACGGGGACGGGGCTTTTACCCACAAAAAACGCCTGAGCTGGCCGAGAAAATTTTCCGGACGAGGCAAACAATACACGTTGCCTCGCTGGGTCGCCGCGGCAAACAACGCGTTATCGCATTGCTTGCCTCGCCCGGCCGATTCAGACCATGGAATTGCTCATATTTATTTAACGGTTCATTTTTCAGGATTTTTTTAAACGCAGTTCGCTTTATAAGACCTCAACCCTTGAGAAAGTGGAACCCGAAAATTGTTAAGACTTTGAAAAAGCACATATCTGAAATATCCTGCAAAATAATCTACAATTAAAAAGATATAAGTTCCGCAAGTTAAAAAAAACACATTTTTCGCTAATATTCCAGAATATTCCTCGAAAGGATAATGCGATATTGTTTCTTGACGTAGACGCAGTGGCTCGCGTCTAGACGCAGTTCTGATGAAGTATAAAAGAGATCTCACCTTTAGAAAGCAAGTGGAGGAGTGTAGAAGGCCGCCATTTTGAAACTCGAGATAAAGCGAGCTCGTAAAAATTCATTTCCGTATTACGAATTCATATCTACAATTGAAATTTCTGAGCAATTTACAGCGAATTTTAATTGCACGGAAATAGACTGACCTGTCTGGCCACAGATTGAACAGAAATGCGAAACCGATTTTCTACTCAGTAAGCGAAGCTTTCGCTGATAAAGTCTTATTCTCTGCCGCGCGTGGAAACACTTAAAGATAAGAAGAACTAAACGAGGAACATTATCCTGATTAATTCTGCCCGGTATTTGAGAATCGGCCAAAGGTCCGCGGAAGTGGAGCGCCACGTTTGTCAGCGGGCTTGCGTTTCTCGGGATAAATTAATTCGAAAAAGCGGGGATGTTGCAACAACGGGAAATCCAAGGAAAACTAAACGAAACACTCCGGGTGGCAGCGCATCCTACGCCGTTACATTTAATTATCTCCGAGGCAGCCGGGTTTCCGCGTGGCAACACGTGTTCCCCGTCAAAATTCAAGCGCCGTTTCCATGATTTCCCCGTGATTTTCGCGGCAGCAATCACTTTAATGATCACGCGGCGCTCCATTAACAAAGTGTCCTGAAGGGCTGCAGCTTTCTAAACGAACGCACATCGCCGAAGGCGCCGCGCCGACACGTCGTGTCGAACCCTTTTGAAGGTGTTCCAACCCTCTACGAGAACCTATCCCCTCGAGCAAAGTCCCAGACTCGATAGAAGGCGACGTTTACCCTGGAATAACGCGTTAATCCGTCTGACCGGAAGTCTTCAACTTCGCCAAGGGAAAGACAAATAACGGAATACTCGTCGCCGTCATCCGAAAGTGTAGTTTGTTGTTTGTTCAGGTTCTTCGGAGACAATTCAGCCAGTTGGTTCGAATAACAATTCTTTATACGTACACCTCCTGTTCCCGTTGCGCCGCCATTTTGTTCTTGAATTCCTATTCCGGCGGAAACTCTTCGAAACAATCCTACAAGTCATCTCCAAACAATTATACCGCGGAAGTTCCGACACCGTGAACTTTCGGAGATGAATTTGCAGTGGCTGTGCCGGTTAAAAAATGTGTTTCGCTAAAATGAATATTTAGGAGGAAATCCGTTTTTTTTTATAGTCGAGTTGAGCAATTGTTAAAGATCCGCACTAGTAAATACTAGTAAAAGATACTAGTGAATACTAGTAAATACTGGTGCAATCTAGTAATAAAATTCTTTGTCCAGATTTAAATAATAATTTCGAAAGGACTGAAACATTTCCATGAAGATTTGAGAATATGTCGCTGGTTTAGTATGCTAAGGGCAATAGTTATTGCGATAAATTTCGACCTCCCGGTTCCCGTGGCATAAATAAAAAACGGATTCGATTCGCGAGACTTTGACGCGTGCAGGCGCGACAGTCAGCTCGTTAAACATTTTCAGGTGGATTTGCAAAGGCTGTCAATTAAACAGAAATGTGTTTTCCGTGTGAAAGGATTTATTAGATCGACTACAAAATGGGAACGGCATCGAGCGTTATAAATGCAGAAACATCCATTAATAATTATACGGTGTTGCTCCATTCAGCGTTATCGAGTTACCATTTCGCTCTGGCGATTCTTGCCGGAGTTATTCCGCGAACTTTTTACGCGAGTTCGAATAACCCCGTTTGGCTCGCGGTCCCGCGTTCCGTCGCAATTTTCTCGGCCCTTCATCGCAGAATTCGAAACTTGTTGCGACATCGTTCTAAGCGGGGGACATACCGCGAGCATGTTCCGCGAAGCACCGAGCAAATTGAAGTTGAAACGCGGCTTAATTATACATTCGGCGTAGTCTCGTCGGAATGCTCGGCGCGCCTCCCGTTTCTAATTAAACAGGGGGCCCGTTCCTTTGCCCCGGGTTTTCTTTCGTCATCTTTACTCCGCTCGGTCGCTGTTCGTCGCAGTTCTTTTCGTTTCGAGGATTCGAACAAGATAATTGGAACGGCGAATGCGAAGGAGAGAGAGAAAACTTATTCACCGAGGGACACCTAGACAGGACCGGTCCACAGTGATTCGAAACCGTGAAAACGCGGACTACATTCATAGCGTTGTTATTTACACGTTATTTTTTATGGACGTCCTGTCCATAAATACGTCCTGTATTTAAGGAATTTCTTGGGTCGTAGAATCTGATTCTAGAATAATCCAAATTCAAATTAGTAAAACACTACTTAAGAAGTTCAATAAATCTACATTGGCTGCCACTACACGTCCCTAATTAACGATTTTGCTAAAGTTAAAGTTAGAAGGGTAAAACTGTAGTAGATTGTTGTAGTTAATCATTGATATAAAAATGGTATTCGTACATTTGTGCAGTTTTTTTTAACCCTCATCCGTCCCTCATTTCACGAACTGAATCTGTTCCTCGGTGATAGATCGATAAAATAACGAGGTAAACAGTTATTTCTCGATGTTTTTTTATTGAAATTGATTAGTTAACATGTACATCTTAGGTTTTTCGTAAAAAATCAAGAATTATTTCGAGAAAATTCTGTCAAATTGATACGAGGAACAGATGAGGGTTAAATCACAATCGAAGGATATTTTAAAGAAAAAACATTTCAGAGGCGGTATTTCGAAGACTTGAATCATACTGCGAAAATCTACCGCACAGCCCTGCATCTAGACGCCTGACAGCCGGGGCTTTCGCAGAACATTTCGAGAGCTGCAAACTTCCCCGAAGAGTCCGCGATCCGACAGCGGCGGTGCGAGTCAACCATTACTCGGAACACGTGTCGCGGGTACATCGATTTCCCCTCCCCAGTTAATTCCACGCGCGCGAGTTAAACGATAGTTCAAGCCCCCCATCCCCTCCCTCCGTTTCGTTTCGCCGTCGATTCGTTTACCGAAAATTTCATATTGTTTTCTGGAAAGCGGCAACCGGAGGCCGGCCTCTATTAAATTCGCCGAATTTCCACCCTTCCCCCGGAACGCAACGTAGTTTCAACGAAAATTTCATCGTGTTCTCGTGTGGATGTTTATAGAGAAAAAAAAAGCGGCTAACGAATTTTTCATTATAAACATTCTTTCCATTGTCGACGCGTTTCTATCGTTCCTATCCGGCCGGCGTTTATTGAACATTTTCACTCGTACGCCGCAGCGCCGGTGAATTCTGTTACGTCCGCGAAAATTTGTTCGCTGTATTCCTTTCCGGAAAAAAATCGGTTTCTATTTATTGGGGGAACGCGGTTCGGGTATTTAATCGGTCGACGGAGATTAGAGGGGTTCGCTCTGGAAATCGGGAAGTTCGCGGGTTTTCCAACGATAAAATGGCGATCTCCGATGATCCGAGACGCTCGCCGCGTGCCATCGCCTTCTCAGATTCATAATGCATCGCACATGCATCGAGTCAATGCGGTTACACGGCTCAACGGAGTTAAACACGCTCTTTGGGCCGCAGTTCGGATGACGTTTACGCATGGTCGCGCCCTCGCTTATGGGGATCCTGGCCCGATCGAACGTGTTCCCTAACCACGTCTGCTCTCCGGCGATCCCGCGGCGGGCTCTTGCTTCTTGGATACAGGGTAGTTTAATTAGCTCCGAACCGTCGGCTGGGATTCTGACGTGCGTCAATCTTTACCCTTTAACTCCTCCTCAAGCCCGTCTGATTCACTTTCACAATATTTGCATGTGAAATAACTTGCCGCTTCGCTCGTTTTGCTGCTGACGGTTTTGACTTTTTGGATGGTGCTTTTTCCGATGTCGCTTTTTGTTCTCTTTTCCGCGGACCATAAACTAGAAAAGTTTCCTCGGTATCGACCGGTGCGCCATTTGTTCCCGTGTCGTTATATTTAAGTCGCGAAACACCTTCCGATTTAAGCCGGGCATTTATCAACTTTGACCAAGAGTACCTGCGCCAATCGAAAACACCGTTTTCCCGGCTTCTCGCTGTTTAACACGAGGCCACAGTATCCGCACGGAGGAAATATTAAAAGAGCTATTTCCAGGTCCCTCCGGTTCCACGAGGCTGGTGACGAGCCGATTAATGGCGGAGATGACGTCCGACCTAGATTTACACGACTGCTTCGAAAATGGAGGGACGGAGTTGTGGAAAAAGGCTGGAACAGCAAGCAAGCTAGAAGCTGCGAAGACGAAACACGAAAGAGAGAGAGAGAAAGGGAGAAAAAAGAGGAGGGTGAGTAGGAAAAAGACAGGAGAGATAGGATCGTAAAGCAACGCGCAGCCAGTGATTTGCGAGTGGTCCTTCGGGTATTTCCGTGGCCCCGATAAAATAAATTGTTGTTTCCTCTCGAGAATTCGAGGAGGGCGAACCCGATGCCCCGAACAATATCGTTAGTAGTTTCGAGTCGCGAGGGGGAGGGTGGCCACATCGCCACCCCTGCCATTTTCTGTTTCCTGTGGCCCACCTTCCTGCCAACTCCCATCCTCCCGCTCCGAGCTTCAGAATTTATGATACGTCGCGCATTTATATTCCAACACCTTCCATAAATTTTACTTGAGCCGCATGTAAGTGGCTCCACTTTTGTTCATAGATTCCTACGGGCTGCTGTCGGATTTATTACCGCGTCGGCCATCCTTCGATTCACGAGGACACGGTTGGGGCGGGAATCGGGAATGGTACGATACTGTCCCGTTATCAGCCGATAAACCTGCCAGATCACGGCGATAATATACAGGGGACGACGTCAGGACGCGGGACGAGGTACAAGAATAAACCGAACACCTTATACCGGGCTTTCACGGCCCGACCCGGCCCAGCCCGGCTCCTGCTGGTGCTTTACTGACCTAGAAATCTGAAACTGATTGTAGCAGCCTCTTTTCATGGACGTCAGTTAGTCGAAGCACCATTCAACGGCGGAATATTGGAAAGCTACGAAAATGGGCAAGTGCGAATCAATGGAGGACGAACGCTGCAGTTTTCGGGCATACCTACCCGCAGCTCCGATGTAGACGTGGAGGTCGTGTAAAAGAGATTTTGAAAAAATTCCAAATGATCGGAATCATAATTCGATCGCGCTCCATCGGTAGAGCAATGAACCTTCCAGGAGATTGAAAATGATCCCGGCGAGGAGGGTGAAAATATTCCATCATCCGAACGCCGCGAATTGAAAGACACTTTCGAAATGAAATTCCTGACTTAATCCCGACGCATCGATGCATAAAAAAAGGAATGAGATCAGTCCTACGGCAAACGGAGATTTCCCAGAGAAAAAAGTTTCTCCGGGCGTTATTCTGTACAGGGTGATTCTGGGAACTGGGACAAGTTACTGCTCTTTTTTGAGTAAAAATAGAAAAAAATGACAGAGGAAAAAATCATATATCACAATATGTCCTAACTTCCTATGACCTTATTTTTTATGTCGATGCACCGATGATGCACCCGCCAGGCGCAATTGCACTTTATTCTTTAATGCAATCCAATTTTTTTGTTAAACCAATTTATTTTTTCCTCTATCATTTTTTTCTATTTTCACTTAAAAAAGGGCTTGTCCCAGTTTTCAGAATCACCCTATGCATGTACATATATTAAATCGACGAGCGGCCGAGCGATGATCGATTTACGGGGAATCGTCGGGCCGTTCATCCTCGTAAAAAGGTGGGAGCCGATCCTTGGGCAACGGACAGCTCGCGATCAGGGCGGAAAGGGGTGGATTTTCTTTAAGAGAGGAGGCTGAACTTACCAACTCTTATTTTTTCTTCCCTTCCTTCGCCGTTGCTCCGTGTTCCTCAACCGTTCAGTATTATTAAAGCCGTACCCTCGATTTCCTTAGATCCTGGATGGGAACAGCGTCTTCGGATAATGGGATGAGATCGTACGTTGATGGTATTTCACTTGGCCACCGGTACCACGTTGTAACTCATTCTTCCTGCTTAACTCTTTCAGTACATGCTGAAATGAAAGAGAAATTAGAAGCATCTATCTTTCCGATTATTTAGGTAATACACAATGATTGTGCCGCATGACTCTAGGCATGCTTGATCATCAGTAGCAAATTTTCTACCTTAATTGCAACAAACTGGAGTGAAATAGAAATGCATCCTCTTTCTTAATGTGTTTAATAGGATGAAAATAACTGTATTTTTAAATTCTTCTAAAGTTTTTACTATTTTAAATTGCACCTACTCATTTTTGTCATAAATGCATCAAATCCGCTGTCTAATCGTCAGTCTTCGTAAGTACATTTAGAAATGAGCGATTGGGTCATTCCATCATCATCATCATCTTTATTCGATGCCCTTCTGGAAAACGTCAAGAACTACCGACGAGCAGAACATTTATTTTCCTCCTTTTCGCTTTATACTTTTATTCAACGTTATCTTTTATTCATAATTCCATATTTTGAAAAATACATTACAGCGCAACAGAATTAAATATCACAGCGTCTAGAAGCAGAACTGTTATATCTAACGGTTGATTTTTGACAATATCGTAAAAATTGCATTGAATTAATTTAGTTGAAATTAAGGTGATCTGAAATAACTGATGAACTCATTTTTTTTTTAATTTTGACTTAGACCACTTTCATAATTATGGGCACATATGATCGCCAAGTTCTTTTTTATTCAACATTGTCGATAAAACGTTGAGAAAAATCAATTGATTAAACGAAGCAGAGATGTAATAGAGTCTGGGAGCGAGACCTATCGATTGCATCAATAGCTTAGTAATCCAGACCGCGGGAAATTGAATGTGAAATTACCAAATGTAAAATAATTGAAGCAAATGGAACAAAGTCAGTGATAGAAATGTGGTGTTCAGAGCGTAGCTCCATATTTTACATAAGGTCCCGGGTCGGTTGAATGGAAATTGCATCACGTACTCACTGCACCCCACCGAATTCGATTAATTTTTTACGAGCCCGTCCTGATTGGTCGCACGACCGAAACAACTCAAATTAATCGTCACATTAAATACCGTCTGGTACTAACCAATGTTCGCTTAACTCTCTATTTATTGTTCCAATGAAGTTTCGGAACAACAATGCACTTTGCGTTCTCGATCGTTCTCGACCGCTGTTATCAGCGATAAACATTTGATTCTTTTTCTTTAATTAGTCTGAATTTTATTGGGAATTACTATCTTAATGATCACTAAAAGTTCTATTTGATCTTTTAGTAGTGGGGACGTAACTAATCATCGCGTAAGAAACTACAAAATTGTTATAATCGGAGGTTTCGGAAATTTATTTGCAAAATACAATATAAAAATGGAGTAAAACTTAATTTGTTCTTCAGTAATTACGAGCTTTCGTCCAACTCGCACATTGCCTCGAACGGACATTCTTCTTCATGATCAGGATACAGTGCCCTCATGATAGATAAAGGGCATGGCACATGTAAAGGACAGCCTGACAGAGAGAGCGGTCGCTCTTGATGCATGAAAAGAACACTAGGACCACTAGATGAGCAGCTGAAACAAATAGAAGCGTAATTACAATAAACATATTGTTTATTAAAAATGTACACTATCGAACATCATGTAAAAAATGTGAATTGATAGTTACTTGTACAAAACAAATGCTATATTAGACGCAAAAGTATCAATGACACCAGTTTTCCAAGCTCTGTCATCTGCATACAGATGATACAGATTATGCGTCAAATGTTGATCGTCCCTAGCAACTCCCACAGCACCCAACAACTTCAAGATGGTCCCTGAATGAGTAAAGTATGCTGACACCAATGGACCATCAACTTCCCTGCAAACAAAAGCTTATGATCATATGCCATACAGCATTAACAGCATTATTGAACTCACCCGAAAAAGTCAAACATATTCCTTAATGCAGAACATGCTTGTTCATAATTTAATTTGTGTCCGTATCCATCAATCCAATATTTTCTTAAGTCCTCAGCATACTCAAGTGTCTGAAAGTTTTGAACATGTTAATCGCTAAAATAAATAACATCTTAAATGTAACGCGCGCGTGCTTCAATTTATAAGTAGACTGCGGATCTTTATGCATTTTACAAAATTTTCAAAAAATGCTAGAGTGTCAAATTCGACAGAGTTTAGTACGATTCTTATTTATTTTGGACCTACAAATGTTATTACTAGATTGCGGATCTTTATGCATTTATGACGAAATTAACTGGGTGAAATATAAAACAGTGAAAAATGTAAACATTCTAAGAATATTATTATGTTGTTTCCAACGTAAAAAGACTGGGCGAAATGATTTTTTCTTGAACTACTGCTTCCCACAATCGATGCAGAATATTTTTATTTTGCATAAAGATCCGCAGTCTATTACCAATGAAAATAGGATTTTATTTGGTACCACTTTCTTAAGACTTGCCTACAAAAATTGAAAATTGAATTAAATAAGCTTGAAGACTGACCTTGAATTCATTCAATGTAAAAATTCTGCACCATGGAGACTCTACGTCTATTAGCCACGCGGTTTCGAAACTGCACATCATGTGCATCAAACTTGCAGTTTCTAAAATTATATGTATTTATATGTTAAATTCTTGAATTCTCTATATACGAGTAATTAAAAGTTAAGAACCCATTCCGATCCCGAATAAAATTCTCGTACACCATTACTTTCAACTAACCATGATCAATCTCATGGCCAATGCGTTCAGAAATGTCCTTCAGCATCTTGACGTAAGGTTCACTCTTCAGAAATTTTTCGTTTTCCATTTGCGCGTCTGGATTATGGTGCACCTCGCGCAACCAACGCTCACAGCGCTTGTAAAACTAGAAACTTGAAATAAAATAATTAGCTGACAGAAAATAAAGTAGTAACTAGATTAGATAGTAATAAATTACTCGTAACACAGCATCCCTGTGTTCTGCCTCTGGATACCACACTTTGTAACTATTATATCTTCCAAATAGACCAGTAGCAAAGTTTTTTGCACTTTTCTCAGTACGTTGAGTGGCAGTGTATTTGAACTAAAATTTAATTCGGCGCAGTTCTATTATATTATTATAAAGCTGCTTATAAATTATTATTTATGCTTAATTTAAAGAATGTGTATTTCTTTACCCTATAAGTCTTATTACTATATACTTCTGGCATAAGTGAAGGAAACCTAGACTGATATCTTTCTGCAAGATCGATCATCTCATTTCCACCTTCATCTGCTAATCTCATGGTATCATTCTCAACGAAGGTAATTTTCCAATCCTTCAATAATGCTATATCTTCGTCGTTTAAATTTGTTTCTCCCTTCTGATAATTATTCAAAATAATCTGTTGCAATTTTGGTAGTTTCTCAATCATGGATGGTAAATACTTTGTTCCAGGATACCTTGTACCATGCCTTACAATCAGCCATATCTTTGTTGGAGTACAACCTGAATGTGCAATAATGAAAATTAATTGACAAAAGAACTAGCGCTATACCAGGTGATTCACGAGAAACGGGCTAGAGAAACCTAACAGAACTATTCGGGTGGCCAGTTTCTCGTGAATCACCCGGTATACTTACTTTCTATAAAATATGTTTTGATGCATGCTTTATTCACCTGGATATTCGAGAACAGAGTCGTCATAGTTAGCTATAAATCTATACGGCGTCTGTGTCCCTAGTTTGCACCTATAATCTCTATCATGTAAAACACAATTGTGTGCAAAGGAAATTGATGCGCATATGGAAAGAATTAAAAATATTTGTGTACTTAATATCTTCTGCATCTTGTTATAAGTTTTTATCTGAAACATATCGAAAGTTTATAATAGACTTAAAATTACCATAGATAAACCATAAACTCTACATAATACAATTTACCTTATTGTAATCCTTTTTGTTGTTAAGTAGGTGTAATTTTGCTGCATAAATACAGCGATACAATTAAATGGAATGATTTAACCTTGTTTTATGACAGAAATAACAAATTCATTGAATGCCGCACAATATCAAAAGGAAATGAAAATACACCAATCAAAATCTTTGAAAATTCAATTTGATGGTTAAACTCCGTCGGTACTTTCATGAGAAGTAATGGTGCATGTTGTTCACTTTATGTGCTTGCATGAAGTCTGATGAAGTCCTTCAAAAATGTTTAACTCGTGTCTATCCGTAATGCTTGTTTTATTATACAAATAAGTAGCATAATTTCACTTTTATACAAGAACAGATTAAGCGTAAAACGATAACACGATTGAGAATAACTTTATTTTTATTACTATCAGACTATTGTACAATTAAGTCCTATTTTATCTCATAACCTCGCGCACTTTATCTTTTAGCAATACAAGATTTATTTCTATATACATAGATGGATGCATATAAAATAAAATCTCTTACGGTTCTTCCTTGTGAACATATTTCTCTATAATTTATAGATTTAAAGAAAAAGTAATAACTATTGTTCGACTTGTAGATGATCTAGACTTGTTTGTACAAGGTATGTTCATGCTAGTATGTTCATGCTAGTACTGATGTAAACAAACGAGTGTCTGAATAATCGTTAATTATCTTTCGTTTTAGATGGGAAAGAAAAGAAATATTCCACCACCAGCTGCACCAATTCCTGGCCGTGTAAAAGTTGAAATTAAAGATGAATTGGGTAATGAAAAAGTAGTATTAATCGTTCTTTCCTTGTTATACTTTCTTGTAAAAACAGATTTCTATACTCTTCTGTTAACTATATAAATATCATAAATTTAAAGTCACTTTTCCACAGCAGACAGCGACGTGTTGGTTGCTAGGGATCGCTTGAAAGGAGCTCTTAGGGAGCTATTGCAACATAGCGATTCAGGGTCATCGGGAGACTCCAGTGAAGAAAGTTCCGCACAAGATTATAAACATCAAATGAAGAAAATGTAATATTCTTTATGTATCTCCAACTAGTTTTGTTTATTACTCAAAGTAATACGTGTTTAAGGAGGTAGTCTCGTTTCCAGGATTGCAAGGGTGCAGGATGCGCCTTCTCATTTCTCGATAATGCAAAGACAGGATTTTTCGATAGTCAAAAGTGCTAGATGAAAGATCAATCTAGGCTGCAGTCGCATAACAATAATAATAATGCAAATTGACTACTGAAAAGCCCCATCTTTGCATTATCGAGAAATGAGAAGGCCCATCCTGCACTCTTGCAATCCTGGAAACGAGTTACCTCTCTAACTTGTACCAAAACCATGTACAGGTCAAAGACAATAGGTTTTCAACAGCCACGGAAAGTTAGACGTAGAAGACAAGTACCATTGGACACATCATTCCACCATACTTACGTAATGAAATTATTTGATCGGAGCGTTGATTTGGCACAGTTTCAAGAGGACACACCCCTTTATCCCATATGCAGAGCTTGGATGGCTAATCAACCACGAAATCCCAATCTTGTGCCAAAGTTAGTAATAGGAAAGAAAATTTTAAGTAATTGTCTCGCAAGAAAAACACTGACTAGTATACCTTCATTTACTTTTAGAGTACGCAGTCCAAGCCCAGAAATAGTTAACGAAGTTAACATGAGTAGTAATATACTAGACACTAATGGAGAAGTACGTGATGTTTATTATTTACCGCCTCCATTGCCTTGCGAAGAAGCAATACCAATGAACCGTATACCTTCGCCTATACCCAGAGAGAAGGAGGAATTGAATTTAGATTATGTAAGATGATTAAACAAATTTGCATAATTCATTCTCTTTAACATCTGGGAGGGAGTAAAATTATAATAGATGTACAATTATAATAAATATATATTTTATGCATATGTTCCAGGACGGACAGTGCATGAAATCACGAGAAACATTGTTGAGAGAGCACAGAACACATTGGAATGCAGTACGTAAGAAATGGCATCAACAGGCTCACAAGAACGAACAACGTTTTCTACAGAGTGCAAATATACTGAATACTATTTTTAAAAGGTGTGGTATCCAAAAATGCAATAAAGTATTTCATTCTTTATTGGGAAATGTAAAAATATTATCAGAATAAATTTCCTGTTGTGAGACATGTTTTATTATAAAAAAAAAACATTATTTCTGTTTCAGGGCACAATCGGAATTCGAATAGCCCACTCGTGGCAGCATTTGATACTGTCAATTTCCCAAAATCTGTACTTGGTCGGCATGGAACGTACTTGTCGCTTTTCTACACACGATTTATTTTATACCCTTATAATATCTGCTGTATGCTACTTGTAGAAATATATCTTTTTATTACGATATAATTAAATATAGCGCAATTATATTTTTAAGTTGTTCGCGTAGTAAAGAAATCACATGGCAAGTAGAAATTCTTTCCAATTAAATTTCTTATGGAACATCGATATGATACAAGTCGAAACAATCATTAGATAAAACTTCATCGATAATTGTCAAAACATCACGTTATTTCGGAGGATATCGAAGAAGGTAGAAAATTCAATTTTTTTCAGTATAACATATTTCATAGAGATTGATCATTTCATTAATCGTTTAGAGAAGTTCTGTCTCATGATTTCTTAAGGATATCCTAATTCACTCGAGAACCAAACATATACAGAGTCATTATCCGACGAAGACTGCAAGAATTTATCCTTCCCTATGGGCTAGGAGCTTGAGTATATCAATTAAATAATTGATATAAATAATATATCAATATGAAAAGAATAAAATAAGTAACGAAAGCTAAAGCTTATAAATTTTATAAATTGCATTTTATTCAGAGCAGCTCTGATTTAACAAGCTTTCTTTAAATCTATATCCATTTAGAGAACAATACTTTTTTTCTTGGAAAGTTATTATCAATCGATATAAACAATTACGACTCTATAGGCGTAGACTTAGGACGTAACAATTTTTGGTATAATTATATACAATTATGTTTGATTCTCGATACCAGTTGCGATTCACTAATAACAGGTTTGTGATAAATATTTTGATGAAATTATTTATCTATGATCAATATACTATAAAGAATAAATAACAAATTTTTATTACATTACTGTTATCCTTAATAAATTGAAACGCTACTTACAATTATTTTTATCACGGGTACAAAGAGGAACTTGGAATAGGTTTCCATAGCCCGAATACTAAGAGAGGCAGTTTTTAGCATACTGTTACATAGAATCGAGACACAAATTCCGTTAAATGTTATTTGACTCCGATACTAAAAACTTCAGAAAAGAAAGTCTAATGCCAGGAGAAAAGGACAAAACGAATAACTGTTGAAGGCTTGAGAATTACAAGCTTTTTATTTTAAGTATTGACAGTCGCAGCTTACAGCACGCACTTTCAACAAGACGAATCTTTTTTTATTCGATTTATAATGGGTCAAATATAATCTCAGACTCGAAGAAAAATGTTCCGACATATTCCGCCAGAGTGATTGTAATTTTCAAGACTTCTTATCGTTACGTACCATGATCCTCGTATACTACTAAAATGTTCCTTTCATATAAAATGTAGCTAAGAAATAAATAACATAAGTTAAATTATTTACTTTCATAGTTAATATTGTATACGATCTTCACCGTTTGATCTGTATGCTGTACTACTATTTCCCCGCTGTAACAAATACCTGCTACACGCAACAGTTTTATTTCTCAATGTACAACATGCGAAAGTGGTTCTTATCAGAGGAACGATTTTCGAATTCCCTCAACCAAAAAGGACATACGACTGCTACACGTATCTAGTTACTTCGTAGCTGAGGATGTAACCTACACTCAGAAACAAGAACCACTGTCGAACGATGCACAGTACGAGCTGTAGGAAATGTTTCATATTCGACAGTCTCGACATTACGCGGCCGGAAGATTTCTCGTGGTCGTGGAAGTACAACTTGATCGAATTTCATTAAAGACTATTGCACATCGTATAGTTCACTTGTCTGTAAGGGACAGTTCCAACACTTGCCGGAACGTTTCTTCTTCCAGCAACCGGCGCTGTTCTTCCTCGAGTTGTTGTTGCTCTGATAATCTTAACGCTATTCTCAACTGTTCCGCCGTGTCTTCGATTGCATCAGGATCCTCCGTGTCGGTGGGCCTGCTCGTGTTACTTCGATCGCTCGCACATGAAGCAGCATTCTCCTGATACAGCGCCAGGCTTTCCTGTATAGCTCTGCATTAAACGAGAAATAGAGTGTTTATCGTAGTTCGTTAGAGAACGGTTTCTAAACACTGTCATTCTAGGCACGTCAGTACGTACAAAAGATCTATGCTCTGGCTAAGCGCACGAAAAAAATGGGATGTCTAAACAAAGTCAGAGAACTATTTCTCTTCTAACGCGCTCCGATCGCCTTCTTGCATTTCATGCAAGAATGTGTGCTTGTCGAGAAGTTTATCTAAATGAGGACTAGGAAAATACATCTCTGAAACCAGGGACTTAAAACCGCAATGATTTTGATACCGGTACAGGTTTCGCACTCCAAATTCACTGCAAAAGAGTGAAAATTGTATTGCAATAAAATAAGAAATTCGAAAAAATTACCGGTTAAAATCTATAAGGGTTTTAAAGTATAATCGAAAAATACCGATACTTCGGTGTAAGTCCCTGTCTGAAACTCTCTTCGAATGAACGAGTGTGACGTTAAATCAACATTTGTAACAGGTATCCTTCACCCACCTTCCTGAATATGAATTGTCGGGCAAGAAAAGAACACATGCAAAATAAATTGTTTAGAACGTTTCAAATAAAACCAAGGTATCCGAAACGACATTCTCACGAGCAAAATGTTTCTCGTACCTTTGGAGCTGCGTTTCCTCTTCCGCGGTCATGTTCGGCGTTGTTGGTCGGGATGGTTTCTGGGCTCTTAAAGCTTCCCATATATCCACCTTCGTTTGAATTGATTAAAAGATTAAAATGCATCCGTACGCAACTATGACGATGAAAGATATATTTAATACCTCGTCACGTTCACTACCAGCTTCCAGTAAACTTTGTTGAATAGCGAATTGTAAAAGGTCATCCTCTTCCTCAATGCTGAATTGTGTTCGAACTTCAGCACCTGTATGAAATTATAGCATTAGATAATCTCGAATATTTTTATGAGTTATGATTATTTCTGATCTGTTTTACCTAGATTTACATATCCCAATGGAGCTTCAAAACAAGAGTCGTCAACTAAACATGACATAGTATTAGTTTCTTGCAAGTGACCTACGTGAGGTACTTCTTGATCCATACCAAAAATGTTTCCAAACGTAATTCTCGCGTTTAATATGTGAAACAGAGGAATTTCTGTAATACGAAATACAATTGAATTTAATATGGCATCTTTTATATAAAAAGAAATACACACACAATTTAAAGCTTACCAATTTTAACAGGAAATCCAGCTGGCAATTGCATTTGGATAAAATCTTTTAATTTAGCAAAATGTGAACTAGATATTGCCATTAGGTCGACGATTGGCATAATTTGTTCTTGAAGACTAAGTGGATATTCTTCACTGAGCCATAAAGTTGCCTGTACATATGTTCGATCGGTAGGTTATAAATTTATATTATATTTTATATAAAAAACTTTATAAAATACCTTGAATTTTTGAATTTTGGTATTAATTTCCTTTGGTCTGCCTATATCCCTTCCGTTTAGATCAACATCCGGATCGAAATATTCTTCAGCTGTAATGTTGGAAGGATTTCCAACATTGTTATATTCTTCCTAAAACATATAATTTGATAAATTAATAATTGGAACCTATGAAATATTTAATTGCAATATATATGGAAAATAGAAAGTTACACTGGTAGTCGCGTTAAGACAGTTTTCTTGCTGTTCCGCTATGCCAAGAAATGACTGAAGAGGTGTGCGAGGAGCGCGAGCCCTTGCTTTATCCGGTTCTGATAAATGTTCTAATCGGGTCTTGGTTATTAACTCTACATTACTCGCGCTAAAAACCTTACAATCGTGTCCATTTATCATTTCAGTTTTATCCGAACGCCATCCCCACAAGCCAGCCTTATTGCTAATCAAACAAAAGTAGTATTAGTCGAAATAAATACGAATAACGACGAAAATGTAATGAAACAGCGATTACCGTTCGAAACTGATTTTATCCGTATCTATATACGTAGTAACTATAGGATTTGTAAGGCGAGCTAATACACCTTCTTCAGAGGGTTCCATTAATTGCATATTATCGATATCTATTAATTTCATGTGTTCAACGTACACCTCTCTCGTTTCATGATCTACTTCCATCATTGTTGCTCCGTCATCTGCAGAAAGAAAAGTTCTATTCTTACATTGATAGAATCATGTATTATGAAATGATCACCGAAACAATTATTCTACAATGTGGTACAGACTAATTATATTCTTTACTACTACAAATTACGAAAGTTCTAATAAATTTTTTCTCAAGTAACTCGCTTAAACTTGCGTATAAATAAATAAATATTAAAAATGAATATTTATATAGTTATATAGCGATACAAATATACATAGTATCTTTCTCTTATGGTATATACACTTACCGGTTGAAACTTCAGTTTACGGTACCAAAATATATAAAAAAATAATCAAAAGGAAATAAGACTATGAACGAAAACGAACAAGAATAAACGTGTATCGTACAAATCATTGTATCTACGTGAAAATAAATATTTTCTAAAATCCTGTACACCACATTAATTGTAAAAGTATTTCTGTCACCTGACTCATGTCCCACCATACTGAACACATAACTCCGTTCACATCTAATTGCCACAGGTACATTTGATGCAGCTTGCATTTAATATATACAATTAAAGGACAAATAAAAGAGTCTACGATTAATATAAAAGGAAAAATGCTCAAAGAACCTGAAGATCAAAAGAACCTTTTTACAAGTGTCGACATGCCAAATAATACGACTATGAATACTCACTTTGTCCTTTGAAGACGTAACTACGATTTCCTCGTTGCCAGTTCACATGATCGAAACCTAGTAGCGTCGTATCAATTCTTACGTTACTGCCTTGTTTGTATACTTTGTAGGTATCGCTAGGACACATTCTAGAGGCGAGAGGAACTAATAAGAAAAGAAACATTAGTATAATGTGAACAATTGTTTATGATACTGATGTTATAAACAGTTTGAATTACCCCAACTAGTGAATTCCCATTTCATTTCTACATAAAAATCAGGAGCCTGAAAATATTATTTGATTTTGGTTTACATTTATCAAGCTATCTCTACGTGTTATGCTTTGTTCTAAGTAACCCACTTGTTTCAGTTTATGAAGTAGTTCTGGAATACCAGCTACCCGACTGCAATGTCTTTGATAATCCCTACGTGCTAGCACCATCTGCAATAGCTCAGGATTTCCTGTTCCGACTGCTTCTTGGACCACTATAAAGGACAATGACAAATCGATTTTTTGAAAAATTTATGCAAAGTCTGTTTGGTCTCAAGCAGACCGAACGTGAGATTTAAAAACCGTTCACAACTAGCTAGCATGCTACCATCTCGACCAAAATCTTAAGCTATATATACTGTTAAGTTGAAAATATATTTAAAAGTCTTCCACAATTCGAATTTTATTTCAACTAAGCGTTGTTACTCTGTAACCTCATCAAAGCCCTGAGTATCGTTGCGAGCAAGCGAAAGGGAATTTATGACCCTGTGAAATTCGGTAAACGGATTTGCGATATTTGATATTTCGGATGCTTCAGCCTCGCCATCTATTAGTACAAGAATACAATAAGCATTTACCAGTCCATCCTTCGGTATTCTCTGTGTTAACGTTAGCTTCATGTTGCAATAATATTCCAACGCATCCAGTGTAACCCAAAGTAACAGCTAACATCAACGGTGTTCTTCCTCTGTTATCAGGTTTCTCTATATCATGCTGTGAAATAAATTTTAATTATTATGTTTTTTAGCGTATTGTATATCTCTAGCTATTAAAAAATTTTCTTATTGTTTTATTACAGAGATAAATAGAACTATACTACTTTTACAAGCTTTATCAGGACAGATAAAGTTTTATTGCCTCTCCATAACAAACTCTTTCGTTCTTTCTGTGTTATTATAAAAAGATTAATAATCAAACAGATTCGAAAGGCGAAATGATTTTATGAACTGTTTCGGATTGATGAATGATATATTCGATGCATATCGAAAGTTCTATATCGGAGAACATTTATGGTTTCCCACACGTATGAGGCTTCACTCATAAAGCTCTATGGCACTGTAGACAATGTTGCATTTAAATCAGTATGTAGTGATCGATTAATTCAAAGAAATCGAACTGAATTCATTTTATTTTCCTAAATTCATGTGCACGTATAAATATAAAATAGTACCAGCTTGTAGTCTGTGCAATGTCAACCTCTCTCGAATGCAACAGATCGTATTGGAATTCTGAACGTTATACGCGTAAAATAATTAATCAGTTGTCAATAAAGATTCTTTCCTTTGTAGTTTAACGGTATTATTATACAATTATCTGAATGTTTCCAGAGGGAAAGTTGATTCGAGACAAGTGTCATTTATCACGTTCGTTTGCAAAACGTACTGGCAATCGATAAACACTCGATTCTACGGTTTCTAAACATCGTGTCTGTGCAAGAATCAGTTTGTGTCGTAGTATTATCGAAAGCGATTTATTAATCGGTTGATATTTTTTTTCTACAAACCAGCTTCGAAGACAGCTCCTCTTCTAGTTCTACATAGTTGTTATTCCATACGAGCCAGTGCAGCGGATAATTCTTTTGAATCGTGTCTATATTCACCATTTCTATGGGGTCCTTTTTAACGCTGACATAAAACACCAGTATCTTACATGAAATTCCACGATTCAAGCACGCGACACAGAATTTTGTCGGGCGAATACATGACACCGAGAGACGGATGGGTATGTAGCAAGTAAATGATCATTACTCATCGACCGGGTAGAACAGCTAGATAAGAAACTCAAAAGCGGCAGGAGAATCCGCTAAGTGACGGAAGCAAATGTTACAAGTGGCGCTTATACACGTTCCACCGCAGATGACGTATAGGAGTAGACCAATCACTTTATGGGGTTTCGCGTTGCACGATCTGAAATATCGACATCGCTAAAAACCTTAGATCATATATATACTTATAGATCCGGCATAGGTATAGGATATGCATATGCAGGACGTAGTGTTCCAAGATAACGGAGTATCTGGTGCCCACAAGTCACGTCGCAAGATAATTCAAAATGGTGGATAGCGATATAAAAGCGAGGTATATAAGTATATTTATATATGTATATGTTTATATATGTATATTTTCACAAGTTAGTAAGTATTTTATACTTAATATCGCATATATATTGTTCTTACTATTTCTTTTTTAAATAAATTAAATCGTGAGGAAATAAATATAGATTTCATATTATCAACATCTACATTAAAATTCAACTTTTTCCAAATTATAATCGAGAAAATGAATTAGCATTATTTAACATAATAAGCGTAAAGCAAAAATGAACGAGTAATAAAATCAAATATATATTACAGTTTTCATGAGTATTTCTCTAGATACACTTAGCTTCGTGGTACTGCAACTTCTCAACAGACTATAGCACTTTGCCCACATCCGTCATCTGGTAGATGAAGTAATCTTGGAACACAGCATGTTATCCAAAGCCGCGTCTATGAGTATATATATATATGGTCTAAGAAGTACGACATTTTGCCACAAGCGCGCTGTGTGCACATTTGAACGCAACAAATGGTTCTTGCCGGACTGTGGATTGTGTTTTATGCAGTCTTATGACAAAAACGGCAAGAATCATTCACACTATTACAAAGTACAATATTAATAATTCAAATGTTTCTGTGATATAAGAATCGTAAATGATAATAAACTGCGTTAATTTTTGAATAATTATTTTTCCTTGTCTTGTAATACTGATTATTCATTTTTTATCTTCTGTATACAGGCACAGAATTTTGGGCAGGGGAGGAAGTACTTACAGTCCAAAAGAAAGTGCACGCAGGCCGAAATTTTTTCTATATATATATTTCATGATCAGTTTTTAACGTGTATCATTGTACATATTCGATTAATAATTCTGTACATAATTTAATAGTTTTCTGCAACAAATAACCGTTTCCAACTTTTCAGTAAGAATGCGGATACGTGCACGTGTATTATAAACACGATAGACTGTGTATACAAAGCAACACGACTGAATTGTTAATATTGATTAAGATTGATTTACAATGGCAGGATTCGGAAGATATATTCTATCTGCCGATTCAAGAAGTTTTTTAAGCAGAAGGTATCGTTCTCTATCACACAGTTATGTGAACCAATGTTTCTTCATGAAAAACAATTCTTTAAGTTATAGTAAAATGCCCTTGGATAAGTTTCATGTTGCCCGATCCTTTTAATAGCTTTAAGTCCTGATTTGTTATTTAAATGTTAACGAAGGGCTTTACATATTGTTTTTCTTTTTACGATTTTAGAAGCTGTTTATTAAAAATCTCCCAGAATATCCGACAAAATACAACAAAGCAACCGGAGAAAGTTGAGGTCCCACCGAAACCAAAAAAACCACAACCGTCTTTTCTGTTATACTTACAAAGTATTCGGTCAAAGTTAATAGAAGCCAATCCTGATATAAAAGTAACAGAAATAATACAAAAAGCATCCAAAGAATGGAACAACATGGATCCGACTGTTAAAGCGGGTTTCAAAAATCAATATAGTCAGAATTACGAACAATATTTGCAAAACTTAAAAGAATATCAGGAATCATTAACCGACAAACAGAAAGAATTTTTGGAAAAAGAGAAAAAGAAATCTAAAGACAAAGCGACTGCGACGAACATTAAACGGGTAATAAATATGTTGATACATGTTTAATTCTTTAGGAATTAGACTTTTGCGATTCTTCGATCATTAAAAAGTAAATGTATTTACAGAAAATGGACTTGTTCCAAAAGCCAAAAAGACCGCAAAATGCATTCCTACTGTTTCTGGAATCGAAGAGGAAAGTTGAACAACCACGTGAGAATCTCAAGGTACGGTAAATTTATGTGCAAAAAATGCATTTTTACTATTATTATAATTATTATTATTAATAATCCCAGTGTACCTATACAAATCATATATTTTCAAATATTTTATTAGGAGTGGGTATGTGATGCGACAAAAATATGGAAGAAGTTGCCAACTGATCAAAAAGAACATTATTTTGGTCAAGCATCGAAGCTAATGGTGGACTATAAGGAAGAACTTATCAAGTGGGAAGAAAATATGGTAAATTTAGGCCATCCAGATATTATAAGACGTACTCGCCCACAAAAGAGCAAAGAGCAACAAAAGAGTTAGAATTTGACACGATTCAAATTGGTTTCGTTAAATGATGTATAATTGATTTAATATTAAAATCCATACTAAAGTATCAAGTTATCGAGTTTTGAAATGAACATTTTATATTGAACAATTCGTTCTCACGAGTCACCAGCACAATTTGATGTACGACATGTATTTTAATTTTCTATAAAACTTTTACAAAACTTGTCTCAATAAGTGTTTGTTTACATATGATCGATGCAGTTATACATTTAGAACAGTTACAGTATCAGTTTTATACAAGCATTGGAAGAAGGTATAATATATCACGGTAAAACTAAAAACGTAGAGAGCCAAATCCTCGATCACCATATAAAGTACAGTCGCGAATGTTTTAAGTCGACGAGTTACTTTAGGTTTAACATTGCATAAGATTAAAGCGGTATACAAGAGGCTACCATCTTGCGTTGCTTGTGTGCTTATACAGTTGTATAAACGAACCAGCATCACTGGTAGGTACGGTGCAACAACAGTCTGAAACACCGAATCAAGAGTATTATTTAACTTTTATTATAATGCTATATTTAATTTTCGCTACAAAGATGAACGATTACCTTTCCAAATAAATAGTCCTGTTCTAATGCTAGCAGTATATTCACAATCAAAGCTAGCAATATATAATTTAAACGATTCATTGGCAATAATGGTCGTGAGATTCTTGTTGGTGTAAAAGTGCTATCGACTTCTTCAGTTTCTGTTCTAGTATTGTCTTTCGGAGGGATGAACATATTGTTACAAACATTGTATAGCTCGGAAATGTTTGTATCCTTAATTCCATCATAGTATTTTTCTATAATGTACAACAAATATAATAAATACAATCGTTCAACCATATATAAAGCTACAATTGATATACAAATTAATTACCTGATATTGTACCGTTTATACTGTGTTGTGGTTTCTCCTCTTGTATTCCTCTATACATAAATGAAGTTTGACTAGATGTATCTAAGCAAAAAGTTTAAAAATTTTCAATAAATTAATTCCTTTGAATTAGAGACGTTCGTGTCTTCCACAAGAGCAAGAACATTGATCTGCAAACGACACTAATGATCCACAGGAATGAAACTATTGTTTACCTTCTGATTTGGTATCGCCATTGGAACCAGTAATTTTCAGCAAACGCTTTTCTGAATTTTCTAAAATTCGCCTCCTTCTCGCGTTTCGTTTTGCGTTGATGTCATCCATGTTTCTCGATATATTTCCGTCAACGAACGTGTTGTTAGAGTTTACAATTTATACATTTCTCTGGATGTTAACAATGCAGTTGTCAATTATTACATTTAAAATAGTGGTCGTAATAAACGATTCGGAAAAACGTTAAGTTACCTTTAGAATATAGAAGACTAGGTTTGTTATCGTGTCAATCGCATACGTTGCCGGAGATAATTCAGCTTTATTCTACCGATAATGTAAACTAAATGTCATCGATCAATTAATATCGTTCGATTTTCTATAGCTCTGAATTTGATGGGTTTTTAGGCACTTCGATTCAATGAAGAAAGCGTTTGTGTTATGCGAACGTCGTGTATAATAACTTGAATATATTTGACGTTTACCGGTTTGATTTTTACATCTGTTACCTAAATACAATAGAAAACCACGGGAAATTCAAAGTAATTTAGCTAACGTGCACGGAGTCGAGTGCACAAACATTTAGATGCGCAATACCACTGTCTACTTGTGTACACTGTGATAATGCATATGCATGAAACGAAAGGTGCAGTGTAAACCAGTGCAAACTTAAATGCAGATTTCTCGCGCATGCGCGTTTAAAACAGTGACTTCTCTATATTATGATCAATTATGATAAAAAGATAGTGAGGTAATGATATTGGCGAGAAAGTACCGAATATACACAAATACACATGTTATTTCATTCATTTTTCACAATCAAATCATAACAATTTTTAAAAATTTTACAGGGTGATATTTTATCGAGAATTTTACTTTTTGCCAAAATATCGCCCTGAAATATCTCAGCACAGCTTAGACCTTAGACCATATATATATATGATCTAAGAGTGTAAACGTGCTTTAGTTAGTTTAGCTTAGTTTTAGTTTGCTACGTATCGCAAAATGTTTGCATGCTAGTTGCCACTAGTTGGCGCGTCGCGCGAGCGATTGTGCGATGAAAACGCGGCATACGCATTTAAGGCATTCTAGCAAGTAAGCTTGCATTTTTGATGAAATCCGGCTGGGCTTCGCGGCTTTTTGGCGGGTTAAGGGTTTTGTCAGTATTTCACGTAGTACTGTAAAGATTTAACGAAGCGCAAGGATGGGAGATAAAGACGGCGGTAAGCATCAAATACGTTCTTTAGTATCTTTGTTGAGCTTCCCGATTGTTCGTATATTTATAACTACTGAACGTTCGTTCAAAGGACGCTTTCCATATTATGGTAAACAAGATTGCCTCTCGCGAAACTTCTTACGGATTTATCTTTGTCAGAAAGTGTCATTGATTTCGGAAAATTGTCCGACTTCTTCGCGACGTTTCATCGAAATCGTGAACATAGAGAAAACTTGCTTCTTCACTTTCAGTTTGAATGGTTTCAGAGAGAAGTTCTCGTTGATTCGCCGGCAGGTTATATCACCGCAAAGAATGTAACATTTTTATCGGTTGAATTTCAGTCTGTTCCCCGGTACTAGTTGTTTCATGGCATATCTGAATGATTATCTTATCAAATATCTTTTATAATCGCGTGAAAATTGATTTCCCGGCTGTCTAACCAAACTCGCTTCAATGTGTTTCATTACGCGTATTGTTCGGTTCCAGAGACGTTCGACGATGCCGTGGAAGAAAGAGTTATCAACGAGGAATACAAAATATGGAAGAAAAATACTCCCTTTTTGTACGATCTTGTAATGACACATGCTCTTGAGTGGCCATCGTTGACCGCTCAATGGTTGCCCGATGTTACTAGGCCAGAAGGGAAAGATTACTCGGTACACCGCCTTATTCTGGGTACGCATACTTCAGACGAACAGAATCATTTGCTCATCGCCAGTGTCCAATTGCCGAATGAAGATGCTCAATTCGATGCATCTCATTACGATAACGAGAAAGGGGAGTTTGGTGGATTTGGATCGGTCAGCGGGAAAATAGAAATCGAAATAAAGATAAACCACGAAGGAGAGGTGAACAGAGCACGGTACATGCCACAGAATCCTTGCGTTATAGCAACTAAAACCCCATCCAGTGATGTTCTCGTGTTCGATTACACTAAACATCCTAGTAAACCAGACCCAAATGGCGAATGTCAGCCTGACCTGAGGTAAACGGCAACCTATTTTTCATCAAACAATGTAGGATTTTAGGAAAAAAAGAGGTAGATCCGATGCTACGATAATTTTCGTTGTTATTCGTTAACAGATTGAGAGGACATCAGAAAGAAGGTTACGGCCTGTCGTGGAATCCGAATCTGAATGGATATTTGCTGAGCGCGTCCGACGATCATACGATCTGTTTGTGGGACATTAACGCGCCGCCGAAAGAAAACCGTGTTATCGACGCGAAAACCATATTCACAGGACACACTGCTGTTGTCGAGGATGTAGCTTGGCACTTACTGCACGAGTCCCTGTTCGGTTCGGTCGCAGACGATCAAAAGTTAATGATATGGGATACAAGGTAACAACTTATGGGATTACCTAATATTAGGTTGGAGGGAAAGTTCTGTCGTATTTGAAATAAGCAGGTAATTTTGCTTGTAAATGAAAAATACAAGTTGTTACAAATAATGGAAATTATATCATTGAATAATATTAAACATATATTTTTATAAATTGATTCAAATGTTTTCTTTTAAAATACGACAGAACTTTCCCCTCCAATCTAATACATATTATATTGCGACAGATCGTTAAGACTGTGTTCTCTGTTAATAGGTGTAACAACACGAGCAAACCGAGTCACACGGTTGACGCTCACACTGCCGAAGTGAATTGTTTAAGTTTCAATCCATACTCGGAATTCATCCTTGCGACCGGCAGCGCTGACAAGACCGTAGCGCTCTGGGATCTGAGGAACCTCAAGCTGAAGTTACATTCCTTTGAGTCTCACAAGGATGAGATCTTCCAAGTCCAGTGGTCGCCGCACAACGAGACGATATTAGCTAGTAGCGGCACAGACAGACGTCTACACGTATGGGATCTGAGTAAAATCGGCGAAGAGCAGTCCAGCGAGGATGCCGAGGACGGTCCACCCGAATTACTGGTACACATACGTTCGATTCGTTTTATGCTAAAGCATGTCTCTTCGTTTTGCATTCGTTTACGTTCGTTTGTTTCTTACCATACAGTTCATACACGGTGGCCACACCGCGAAAATCAGCGATTTCTCGTGGAATCCGAACGAACCGTGGGTGATATGTTCAGTGTCAGAGGATAACATAATGCAGGTATGGCAAATGGCGGAAAACATCTACAACGACGAAGAGCCGGACACGCCAGCGAGCGAACTTGAAGCCGGTGCTTCATAAACTGTGAGAAATAATCAATTAAATTATTTGATAATGAAATTTTCTATGGATATGCGCGCGCGCGCATGAAATTGATAATTCGAGCTAGTATAAGAGAGACGTTAACACGAGTTTGTACGTTAAAACGAAAACAACATCAAGAAGCAATAATGTCTATTTTTACTACCGATCTTAAGGCCCGTTCGCGCGTCAGTCGCGATTCTAGAAGATATAGATCGAATAAACGTCGAGCATCCGATGCGTCTATGTCTCGTTTTCTTTCGTTTTCGCTTTCATTTTCTCTTTAATTCGCCAGATGATTCGTTCAATTTCTCCACCATTTGTATATGTAGCTCTAAGCCGAATGCGCCGGGCGTCCCTCTTTCGATTTCTCTATATGGGGTGAGAGTACAAAGTAAGAGCGAAAGACCGATCGCCTGTCTGTTGATATTCCGTGTCTTTTCCTCCTTCGTTCGAATTTCGCGATTCGAATATTATCCACGGACGCGCAACTACACTGCATGCCGAAACAGTCGCTCGGATCTGTTCGATCGGTTTCGATCCCGAATCCGATCGACGTGAATTGTTCGACAACTCGATCTGTATCCAGCGAAACGTTATTGTTTTCCTGATTTTCCGTACAAACCGAGAACGCGTACAGAGTTTCTGCTACTTGGGGCTATATTCGAGGTTTTTCCTGATTCGTTCGTCTCCGCATCGTTTCCCTCTTCCATCCCACCCTCGAATCACATCTTGTCGCCGAATCATTTCCCTGTTCCGACACCGGCCAATCAAACTATCGAAAAAGATACAGTAGATACACGTGGTAGAAACTCGATGGAAAAGGTGTCGAGTCTTCGATGCTTGTAAAGTAATCACCGTTCCCCTACTCTTCTCATCGATACGGATGTCTTGGGTGTGTTTTAATACTTTGGATAATAAAATCGACCGTACGTATTATGACTTTTCTTTATTTTTTCCTCCTCTATACGGTTTCATAATTTCCTCTTCTTCTTTTTTCTCTTTTATATTTCTTTTACTAAATATATGTATATATATATGTATATGTGTATGTATAATATTATCGCCGTTAGCTCGTATCGTAAAGATTTCCGAACGCTTTTTGGCACTTGGTACAGAGAGATACGAGTACAAGATCCTCAAAGGACAGAGCGACGATACGCGTTCTAGGATCGAATGATCTTTGTTCCCACAAAATTACACAGCTGTGTTCGATAGTTCGTTGTAGATTTCGTCGAGCAGCGAGTGTTCGCAGACCGTCTCCGGTCTGTGCAGAGACAAAGCGTCGACGTCGACCACATCCAAGCTCGAAACTCTGCAAATCGGAAAAGAATGGGAGCGTGAATTGAAACGGTGAAAAAATGGCCGCGAGGCTCGATTAGCGTCGATTAGTTAGGATCCTGGAGTGGTCATTACCAAAATCTGCGTGTTAAATACACGTCGCTTATAGATCGCGATCGCTGTCTGTTGTGCATGCAAAATGAACGTTTTAGCAAAATTTGTATATTTTTTTTGGTTCGTTTTTTTTTGTTTGAAAAATAGGTAGAAACGGATCGATTTCAACATAGCTATTCGTTACCTCTTAGTCACGTTTTGTCGTTTAATGCCATCGAGCAAGTTCGCAATCGATGGTGTTAACGTTGGTCGGAATATCTGCGGGAGAACGAGAAAGTCACGTGAATCGAAGCGTGCCTGTGTTTCATTCTTTACATTTGGTATGCTTTCGAACGCATTGCGGATTGTATTCGACTTAGAACAGAAGGATTCTACACTTACCGTGACGGGAGCGCTGCGCATTTCGCGGAGATCGATGTTTCTGAACAAATCGTGAACAAGAAGCTCCTCGATATTTCTACGGCGACTGGTCGGCTCGCCGAATATGTACTTCAGCAGTTCGGTCACCTGTGCAAGGGAACGTTCTCGTCAATGTTTTTACGATCGTCGCCCAAAGCCCGCAGATTTTCTCGGGCCCGCGGCAAAACTGAACATTGCTGCTTATTCTCGCAACGAACTCTACAATAACCGCGAACCCAAGAAAATAACAGAAAAAGTAATGACAAGTAAAAGCTGAGGGTACAAAGTAGAAGTAGCAGGGGTTGAAACGGTTCTGAAAATAACTGTTGCAAGTTACTGCTCTTTTATAAGTAAAAATAGAAAAAAATGATAGAGGAAAAGATCATATATCATAATATCTATGACCTTATTTTTCATGTGGATGCACCCGCCAATTGCACTTTATTCTTTAATGCAACTCAATTTTTTTTGTCAAACCAATCGATCCCTTTTATTATCCTACGAATGAAAGTACTGACCCAAGGTCATCGAAATGTCACTACTTCACGAGATATTTGACATTAGTTCCTACAATTCATACATCGAGAGATTGTATTACTTCTTGTAGTAAAATACATTTCTGACACAAAACGTCAAATATTTCTTGCATCTTCGATATCATAACTGTTTTCAACCCCTGAGGAGTAGAGAAAGAAAAGAGAACCGAAAAAGAGGGCGAGAAAGAGAGGGAGAAAGAGAGAGAGAGAGAGATTTGTACTTGTGGATACATTTCAAGATCCGAGAGATGCATGGAATTCGGTTTAAACGTTCGTAATTCGTAACCAGCGCACATTTCGAATAGCATATGACCTGCAAGTAGATAGAATGCAGCGTGAGGAGTAAAGTTTGATAAAGTACAAAGTCAAGATCGATCTTACCGAAGGATACGATGTCGATGGGAGTAGTCGGCGAGATTCGCGAAGCGATTACCGGATGTATACGGCTGGTGAATCCGAGGAGCGTGTTCTCGAGGCCGGCGAGCCGTGCCACGCCGTTTTGAACGAGCACATTGCCCGAGTGTAAATGCGTTACCATTGGGAATTCCCTTTTCTTCAGAAAGATCAACGCTTCCAACACTTGACGGCCCATTTGTTGGATCTGAGGCAGGGGCAGTCCTTTGCCGCGGGCCGCGTACTTTTGGCCCCAATCCTCGTTCCAGCCGGTTCTTTCGATCTGCCGAGTAACCATCAACTATGTCTCTCTCTCGCGTCTCCTTTCGTTTCGTCTCACCTCTTCCGTATACTCACCCCGTAAATCAAGTCCTTCAGGCTACCCTGACTGATAGGCTGAACCACGATCACGTAATTCTCGCGTTCATATTCGAGAAAATCGATGTCGAATATAGGGCATATGTACGGATGCTGTAACGCCAAAAACAAGTCGCTTAAAATGTTTTTCGTCAGTGAGGAAACGATCAACGAGCAATTGCTGCTCAACGGCGCCAAGGTGATCAGTCGATCGGTCTTTAGGGAAGTGTCCCTCACCGAGAACCAGTGTTTGTTCATCCTCGAGCCTGCAACATCCCGCGAAAAACGAACGAACGAGCAACAAATTTATGGAAGTTTGTCTATCGAAAGATGATGTTGTTGCGCCGGAGAAACCGTCGAGAGACGGGAGAGCAACGGGAGTGGTTGAACGAGGAGGAGGAGAAGGAGGTGGTGAAACGGGGGTGGAGATTGAGCGGAGGGCTCGAGAGCTTACCGAGATTATTCAGCTGCTTGACGAGACTATAGCGCGGCGTTCTTCGGATATAAGCCTGGCAAATTGATAAAGCACGATCTCGAGATCTTTTCTCCATTTCCATGTACTCGGTGGCATCCTCGCACACCGACGGTCCGTGGCCCAATGCCGTGTAGCTATGTCTTCCGTTTCTGCCTCAGTCAAATTCGTTTCGATCAGATTTTTCTTTCCCGACTCGCAATCGTTTTCTGTTTACCACATCTTATCTCGTCCGTTCGAAGAAATTTTGCCGATCGAGGAAAAATCAAATAAAACAAAAATACCTGACCAGCGCGTCCGAATCGTTCGTAAAAGCGGCGCAGCGTTCGAAAGGAATATCTCGATCGGGTGAATGATTTCTAGAACGATGCCAATAACGGATTAGATTATCGAACCAGCGATTACAAACTGGATCGGTCTCGTTTGGGTTGCCAGCGAGCAGCCATCCGTCTCTGCGAGCGCAACCAAGGGTTTCATCCAATAAGATTACCGATGCAAATGTAAATTAATATTGCTGTCGTCGATGTTTCCACCGTTTGTAGAAGTAAAATGTAAGGAATCGCAGAAACGCGGCAAAATATCGACGACGATTCCAATTTCGGAAACTCGATTGTTTAGCGATCGTCGATCGAGTGTTGTGGATTCTCGCCAATTGTCATTGCGGATACACGATGCTTGCAATCCACGGACAATAGATCTCACGATTTATTCGGAATCGGGAAACATAGTTGATCGACGACAGCTAGATAATACATAGAAATCGTCACCCGAGCGAACGTCGTCTTCTCGGAGGTATTCGTTTTTTTCGAAATCGACAGCTCTGCGAAAAATTCCTATGACGATCCAATGTCTCCGCAAAGCGATGCGCGGACGTTGAACAACCATCGGTATCCATTGTACTTCCAATACTGACTACGCGATCCTCGGATCGATCGCGACTCGATCGGGTTTGTAAACGAACCCGGTCGAACGGAACGTGTCCTACGCGAGCGGGGATTTCAATCATCGGAAAATTCAAAGATGTACTACGCGCGATCGCTGGACGATACAAAGAGGAATTTTCAATTGGATTGTAAAAAGGATTGTTATCGTTGACTCGAATAATATCTGGGACCGCAACGTCGATCATCCTCGTTGATCTAGCATATACGGTGACTCGCTTAATCGATCGAGCACCCTCAAAATCGAAATAACTCTATTAAGGAAAAACCAAACGACCCGAGGAGCTAGAAGGATTACAAATTTGTTAGAAAATTTTAATTTCGCAAAATATTGGGTTAGCAAGAAAGTAATTTTGATATTTTAATCAATAGAATATTTTCCATTTTGTTCGATGAACTTTTGCCATCTTCCTGGTAATTACTTTCGAAATTACTTTGTTGCCATCCGAATAACTCGAGCCGTTCGGAGCATTTTGAGAAGAGCTACTCCGTTTCAAAGGATGCTCGATTGATTACGTGAATCACCGTGGATGTTGTTTGTCGGAGTCGGACGAATTACCTGACATCCGGTTCCTTACAGCCTCGCGCGGCAGACACGCGGCTGAACAGTATCTTGGCTAGATTGTCGATTTTATTGGTTAGCTGATAGCCTTTTTCTTCATCGCTGTCCTCGTCCTCGATGCTCGCGCTTCTTCCACGGCGGAGCGTTCCGCGGGCCGACACCATGGCCTCGGAGTCGAGCTCGATGGCACTTTGAGTTCTTCGGTTAACGGCGCGACGTTTCCGCCGCGTTCGAGGACGTTCCTGCCAGAACCTATCATGTCCGGTAACGTCCGATTCCTTGTGGTCCTCGTCCCGTTTGTTCAAATTCTGATATAGATTGAACATGATTCGATCTTGATCGTGCCCCTGGATCCGGAAATGTTCTCGACCCTAGCGAGAGAGCATCGAACGTGTCCGTCGATATACGCGAGATCCGTCCGCGAGCGTTTTTCCTTTTGCTCGGAGTCTCGTCTGCTCGATCTCTGGAACGACAGACTCGTCGGGAAGAATGCACTTCTGAAAGAGAAACGTTCACCGTACCCAGTCCCACTTTTTCTGGCCTTCTCCGTGTATTTCGCGGCAAATCCCGAATGAGTACGTAGGGCGCATGGTATCGTTCGCCGCGCGATGGAAGGTCCTGTCGAAGGTCCACGCCTCGCGTCTAGCCTCGAGACGACTCCTTTTTCTTCGATCGTAGACGATCAACTCGTGTTCCCTCGGTTGGTCCCGTTGTTTGCGTTTCGCGTGTTCGATGTCCGCGACCCTTCCGAGAACGAGACGCGCGGAGAACGCGTCCGAATGGTCCCCCAGGTCGTCCCGGTAGCAACAAACCACCGGGAGGAACAGGAATATCAAATGCTACGGGTGTACGCGAAGTCGATGGCCCGTGAGAAAGCGATCGCTATCGTAGAAAAAAAGAAAGCGAGAGGATGATAGTGAAGGTGCGCGCGGTACTGTGACACTACGAACCGCGCGCGCCACCCACGCAGCGCAACCACCTATCCACCAGACCCGACTGGAACACCGTCGAACACTGACCACCACCGTAGACTCGCGCTCCAAGCCAGCCCGGCCTGACACACATTTCCCGCATTGCTGGCTCAACGGTCGACATATAGCGTTAGAACCGTATATACATATACATGCGCCGGGTCTCTCCCCGTCTTTCTCCTGTCTCTCGCGTTCTCCGCCCCTGCGCAATCTCCATCCGCCATGCCTCCACGCAACTCTCTTTCTTACCCTCTCGAATCACGTATCCCTTGTTTAACGTCTCCACGATCTTTTACGGATTCGTCTGTACCGCGGCTCCTCGCCGCCCGATCTGTCCCACCTTTTCACAAGAGAACACCCCCTCGTGCTAGAGCTGACTTCGAATCGGTAGCCTACTACCGCCGGAAATACTCCAACAACCAACATCTTCGCGAAAACAGGGTAAGAGATCCAGCTCCAGTCTCGTTCCGCACGGGCTCTCCCAAGGGAACACCCCTAAGCCGGTAATTCACAGAATCGTCGTTAGACTGCCGATTCTCACGCAAAATAAACATTGTCTGCGTTAATCGCAAGCTACAGAAGCTACGTCAAAATAAGAATTTCTGTGAAAAATGTTAACCCTTTGCACTTGCAGCTTCTTTAACTCGAAAATTAAACGTTTCTTCCGACCTAGAATAATTCCATTCTATATTAATTTTGTTCTTTGTACGAATATAAAATTGATATAATGGCTCATACAATACTTAAATGTTACAGTAATTTTTAAAAATCCGCAGCCTAATCACGATACTCTCGAGATCCTTCTTTTGTTCAAGATTTCAATAAATCAAGTCAATTCTGAAGGTCTAATATTCACCCTTCGAGACGGAATCGGGAAGCAAATAATATTGCGTGACCATAATTGTCTGATTTTTCAGTTTGGAGATGTTCCCGTGTCAATTCGCGGCAACGGAGGCAAATAACGATCGTTGCCAATAAGTTAAACAATTTGGAACATGGCGGGGAAGCTCCAACCACGCGATTCATGCAATTATCCTCCTTTATTGTTTCGTTCGTTTCCTCTTGCCATTGGCTTTACACGGATCGTCGAATCATACGACGTAACGCCGGAAGAAAATATGAATCCAATTAGATTTGGTTAAAACTAGGCCAATAGGACACGTTTCAGATTCCTCTGACCCCAATGTTGAACTCGAAGACCGCGCACTTTAATCTCGCTCCGCAGTTTTACGGCTGCTCTCAGGGTCGTTCAGACAAAAGGAAAAAGAGAAACAAGTTTAATTCTTAGCTAGCAAATATTATTCTCACAGTTGTACGATACTTCCAATTGATAAACAATAGTCTTTGCGATGCTCTCGTTGTCCTTTGTTTTAGCAGGATTAATTCGACTTTTCTCGCGATAACATTGTCTTATATTGCAATGGCCAACCTTTTATATCGCGTCCATTGTAGACCTGAGGGCAAAGGGTGTTATAGTTCCATCGAAATGCCGCTACGGCAAAAGTGAATGCATCCTTACCTCGGATACAAATTCCAAGGCTGCGCGACGGGTAAATTCGTGTTCCGCGCGGGCTCCCCATTTATACTCGGTTTTTAACGAGTCGTTCTTGTCCTCCATTTTGTCGAGATACTTTTGGGCGACGAATACCTGAAGAACAAGCATCTTTTCAGTTACCAAAAGATTTCTGATAATGTTCATCCTTTCTTACCTCGGTCACAACATGCTTGACGTTACCAAAATAATTGTGAATCTGGACATTTTCAGAAATGATATCCAAATTCGTTAGAAAATCCAAGAGAGAGACTAGAACGATCAACAAGTTAGTTAAAGGAAATAAGGATGTTGGTATTTGCTATCCTTATACCTTATAAATCTTTCACCTATTTTCTAAGCGGTTCCGCATACACGAGGTGTGTTTAAAGAATAACGGGACTTCTCATTTTTCGGAAAAAATTTGATTTATTCATTTACATGAATGTTATCTCTGGAACTCGATCTTTGGAATAGCTTTTAGCTCTTTCAGCAATGTGCTTCTAATCTCATCTATATTTGAAAAACGACGACCCTTTAAGGTCTCTTTATTTTTGGGAATAAGAAAAGGTCCTAATATAACCCGCGAAATTACAAAATTCCCATTATTTTTTAACACACCTCATATTAAAAGTATACAACTGTAAGTAATAGGAAAGATCCGAAGAATGGTTTTATCGATTACCTTCTGTACAGGATTCCTCGCTCATAAAAATATGCGTAAGGACCAAGAACAACAATACTCGTTGGCTACCTTCTGTTCCTATAGGCTGAATGTGAGGCAGATTATTCACCAATTCGTTTATCAATATGTACTTATTACCTTCTAGTTCTATTAGATTATACCCGAAGATCTACAAATGCATTTATTTACATAGTGAAGCAATTAGAACGTAAATTGAACGAAAGATTAATACGTACCTTCGATAGCAAGGGTTTGACTTTACTAATCACATGATGGAATTGTTTTGATTGTCCTCCGAGGACATTTTTGACTATACGTGCTTTGTTAATCACTTGTTTTCCTCTGTCCAATATGAAAAGATACCTTATCACGCTGTTAGCAAGTTGACTCTCTTCCCCTGACACCACAGGTGAGGGAGATGCACTGAAACTTATGCTTGAGCTTGGGACTGGCTGCGACAGGATCTCGACCCTATCACTTCGTAATCTGCTAGTGTTCGGCTGCGACAGGGTCTCGACCCTATCTCTTCGTGATCTGGTGCTCGGCTGCGACAGGTTTCGTGTTGCTACTGTTTATAGAGGAAAGAACGATTAACGCATCGTTGCAATGAATAGATAATAATTAAACAGCGGATCTTTATGCAAAATAAAATGTTTATGCATCATTCGCAGGCAAATGGAGCTAGATAAAAATTTATTTGTTTTGTAAATTATACTGCAAATGCATAAAATCTGCTGTCTAATAATAATAGTGTTGTTTACTAACCCATCTTGTACAGCAAAACGAATCCTTTGAAAAGTCACAATCAACAATGGAAAGAATCGATGGCGCCTTTCGCGTCAAGAAGTCGAAGCTGATAGTCAATTAGTACCGCGGTGCTCCGCTGGATGTCGCGAGAACGACCAAAATTGATTCGATCAGTTAGAGATAGGGTTTGTAATTCCGCGCCATTTTCAATCCTGCGGAATAGATGCGGGATTTGTTTCAATCCCATGGGACCCCGCGGGATTAAGGATTTCGTTCTCCAATCTAATATGTATTTAATAAACAAACAAATTTTACTTTATTAGCAAAACACAAACAAAATCTAGATGTACATACATTTAGATTAAAATAAATCTTTTTTTGCAAAACAAACTATTATTGAAATATGTCCATATATATTATATATACATATATGTGTATAATATAAAATACATAATATAATAATTATTAAAAGAAGGTATTTCAATAAAAAATTGTTATATCAATAATGAAACTACAAATTATAATATACAATACGATATAATAATTGCTGGGGTTAATCGGAAGAATTTTTTGCTTTATCGGAACATTGGCTAAGGCTTCGTTTTTGAATTATGAATGAAGTTAAGGAATAGGTAAAGGTAAAAATTGTTTAGAACGAATTATATATAAACGAGCTGTCTGTAAATATAGCTTTAATCTAAGTAAATATAGCATCACCTGTTTAAGAAATGCGGGGTCAAAAAAATGACGCGGGACTATGGCAAACTTTTAGTTCAATCCGAATTGACCGACTTTCGGAAGCTTGGCCGAGAATTCGATGCCGTTGATCGGTTAATTTCGCGATTATAAAAACGCCTGCGAAGGCGTTGCTTGTGACACATCAATTAATATACTGTACTATACATATAGTTTGCGCTATACGATACGATCATTATGATGCAACGTAATAGAATTCTAGTAATATTACCTGATACTAGTCAAAGAAAGCGAATTGAATATTCGGATCTATTACGGATGACGGAAAAGTGCGTCAAATATATGTGTACGCGCGTAGGAGGCAGCGCGATGCATTTTTAACTTTACATTAAGTTTGCATGATTTTTATTATGCGATGTTTTTTTACAAATAAATACATAAATTGTTTTTCCTTATATATTATAGCACGCTTCTATGCATTTTCTAGGAGGCCTCGATAAGGCATTGGTACGTACATATATGCAATTAGGCACGAACGGAAGGCATTTCTATTTAACCCGCCGTATCGATTCGAGCAATGCGTAATAGTAGTTAATTAACAACTATTATAAATTATTCGTCGAATAGCCTTGGAGAACTTTAGTAAACGATCCTTGAACCCCTGAAAATAATTGTTCGGGCAATTATTCCTTAAACGATTCCCAATGTACGGCGCGCGGGTACGTGTAATCGTTTATTAAAGTTTCTTCCCGAATAATATTTAGCGATTTAATCGAACCAATCTCTCAATAGCTTCGTAGAACCGACCAATGTCGCCACCTCATACCAATTGGCTACGATCGCAAATTTAAGGTCCGTATAGACATGCTGCACATTCGCCACGATGTCGGTGGCTGAATCTTTTCAGTTCTTCGGACATGATAATAATGCGCGGAACAGTCACCTTTCTCTATTACAGTAGCTTACGCTCGTATAATCAGTAGTCGTCCCTCGTATAGTGTTACTTTTTCCCCCTTGGACGGTCGGTCGCGCTACAATGTAACACGATCCGAGGTCAAGTATTTTTTTGTCATCGCATAAAATATGCAAAATCAAAGTACGCGTTCCATCACCTTTTGCTTTTTTATTACCGCAAGTTGTATACTGTTTACGGAGAGGATCTACCGTCGGATTACAATTTTTTTTCGTTTTTCTCAACATTTCTTATGCGGTGCAAATTTCAATTCAAATAAAATCGTAAAAAGTCATATAACTCAATTTTTTGCTAATAACAAATAGAAATTCTGCGAGCATAGGATCTTTAAGGGGGTATTCCCCTTTCCATAATTGCAAGGGTGCGGGATGCGCCTTCTCATTTCTCGACAATGCAAACATGGGGTTTTCCAGTAGTCAAAAGCGCTAGATAAAAGATCAATCTAGACCGCTGTCTCCCTCAAAAGTCCTACTTTTTTACAAAGCGTAATTTGCATTAGTCGGCAGCATGTAGCTGTCGCAGCTTCATGAAAATAGCAACATGCGCAGCTTTATGATAGAACTTTTGAGGGAGACAGCGGTCTAGATTGGTCTTTTATTTAGTGATTTTGACTACTGAAAAAGGGCGCATCCCGCATCCTTGCATTCCTGGAAAGGAGAGCACCCCCATAAGTTACCTGGAAAATCGCAAGAGATCATAGAACGAAATGTCACAAAACTTATTCGAAAAGGTAAAAAATTGGCTTTCATTTTCCCTTGAGAAATCGAAATGACTTTCCGAACACGACCTAATAGTAATGTATAATTAACAGAGACACGAACTTCGTCGAGCTTTCTTCGATTCTGGCCCACCGTGCGACTCGTTCGATGTTTCTCGAGCACCCTGTACACTGGTCTGGCCGTACCGTCGCGAAACACCGGAGGAAACTGGCTCGTATGCGAGAGCTTGGCGCCACACTGTCGCATCCTATATACAGAATCACTCTCGCACGAACTATACGAGCACATACTTGGACGGGGAAAACGCGTACACACCGTAGCCGCCGTGCTGTAGCCACCGCATGGCGGCATGCCTACACCTAGGGGGAAAAAGCAGGGAGGTAGATAGCGAGGTAGTTGCCGGTGAGATTCGCACGGTAGAACGGTGTATCGTTTTTCGCGGTCGTTCTCCTTCTACCTCCTCTTTGCATTTTCTCTTCTCCCTCCGTTTTCTATTCTCTCTCCCCGTTCGATGTCGCACCGATACACGATTACCACGCTTTACACCAGAGGAATCTCTCGCACTCTCTCTCCCTCTCTTTCTCCCTCTAATTCTCATCTTTGCTCATTATCGATCGCTTTGATCGCCGTTCGGTCGAGCAACGCGACGGATCAACACCTTTGCTACCGCAGAGTCCGGTTTGCGATAGCGTCGTGTTCCTTTACGGTAGTTTCGACGATTTCGATCCTCTACAATAACAAATGTTACCGACATGCTGACTCCATATTACATTACAAGTTGGAATTGCCTAGCAATCAGCAAAATCTTAAAGTGGCGCTTCGAATAAATTCCTGAAGATCCTCCCCCGCTAAGGCCGCGACCACAGTGGCTCCGGTATCGGTCGATTCAGCCGACTGCATCTGTCTCTTTTTTTCGAGCGCGCGAAAAAGAGACAAAACGTCTGCCGAATCATCCAACATCGGATCCACTGTGATCGCAGCCTAAAGAATGTCACCTTGATCCGATGGGATTCATCAGGAAAATACTGCCATAAGGGGGTGCAGACGAAGGGACTGGCGAAAGCTAGCTTCCTCTATTCGTACGAGACGACTGTAAAAGGGAAACTAAAAGGAAACGGAAGTGAAAAGACTGCGAGCAAGGTAATATGAAGGAGTGTGTAGATCGGTAAACGCGAGACGGTACGCATGGATTCGTGTAGGTCGTTCGACATAGAACGACATAGAACGTTGGCGGTTGCTGGCTGGCGGTTGGCGGCCGGCGACGGTCAACTGGCGCCAACGTTCTGGCAACCTCCCACCAGACATGCTACATACGTATATACAAGTTTGCCTCGTTAAGCGCTGCTTCACGGTTACACCGTTCTACATAAATTGCCCGATTATTCGGCGAGTTATCCGTTCGATTCGGGCTCTGCTCCGGTTCGGAAAGAGTCCGGGACACGTTCGGGAGCCGACCACCCGATTTCGTCGCGTGCTGCTTGCATATCTGTACGTGTCGGAAACGGCTCTCGAGAACGCTGCGCGCCGCGTCGATTATTATTCGCGACGTGTAACCGCCGAAAATTTGGCGATGCTTATGAAACCGGTAAACGCACCTGCTACATAGCGCAGGTGCGCCCCTGCAATTTCTCGTCGCGTCGAGTAGATCCGACGCGACGTACGGCGAGAGTCTGCGTACACCTCTAGCAACCGTTCGTCCCAATTGTTACATGTCGGCCCGAATCGAATAATCCGAACGCAAACCGAATCTACACTTCCGTCTATAAATCACCAGACACTTACTTTTCTCTTCAACAAAATGGTAATTAAAGAATACAAGCTTCCAGCTTGATTTTATTGTTTTATTTTGATTAGATGTAGCCATTGTACGATAATATATTTGAATGCAAAATTAAATATATACATATACTATTTGAATAAATGTTGGAGAAAAGAGATTGAGAAATTGTTGGATAATTATGGACAGCTCTAGAAGCTAAATATAAGAATAATAATTAAAAGTAGAAAGTATAGGATATTTTTTTGGTCAGATTTGATTTACATGTTCTCTACGTTAGCAAAGAAATTAGTCAGTACCATTTTTATTTCATAATATAGGTTCGTCTGCATCCAAATTTGAATTAGTGTTCGGTGACTTATGGACGGAAGTGTACCCTTAGCTTCTTCAACTTTCTTTCACGTCATCCATTCTGCCCTTCACACAGTGTCCGAAATTCTCCCTATTTGTACACATGCATTCCGAAAATCTTCAGACTTCTTGATCGACTGTTCCCTAATAGGATGATTCTGGGAACTAGAACAAGTGCTCTTTTTTAAAAGTAGAAAAATGATAAAGGAAAAAATCACATGTCATAATAAGTCCTAACTTCCTATGACCTTGAGATTGATTTACAAAAAGGTGAAATTGACTTGAAGGGTGAATTTGGAGTACAAAGCCTCTAGTAGACTATATTGTAAAACCAGCAGCAGAATAAACCTTTCGAGATGTTCTTGTGAACCTGTTGTACTCGATTCGGCAACACAATGTCTCTCTTATCCCGGCGAAACGATATCCATCTACGATCGGTGGGAATCGGACAAGTGTGTATCGCGGAAGACGAGGTGTCGCGAGCAGGAAAGCTCGAGGCTTGTATCGTGAAAGCAGGCGGCAGAGACGAGTCCGGGAATAAAGGAGCAGATGTTTCGCGTTCTTGACATCTCCCTCCCATCGCTTGCGAGCAGGTCTCACTCGCCGGCCGTGTACGTCTCATTCCGTATCGACGACACCGGTGTTGCACCGGTGGCCATGTTAGGGATAATGTTTTGCCGGCGGAGCAGTACTCGACTGGAGCCTCGGAGACGCGAAAAAACGCGTCAAAAAAAGTTGACCGAAGCGATACCACGAGTGTACGAGTATGGGAGGCCGGTTCTCGGCGAGCTAAGTTCTCCGGCGAGCAGATCTCGTCGCGAGAACACCGGTGTAACCGCAATGCCGGAAGGAAGAAAGGATTCAAGCAAAATTCTGTTTACTCGCGGTGGCTTCCTCGTTTATGATAAAATCGCGAGTCGAGTAGCGTCGCGTCTTGTCGGCACATCCTTATCGGAGCGCGCGCATGAGGTCGTGGCACCGATGAGCGATCGCGTTTCACGCGGTAGACGTCGCGGCGGTCCTAGATCGTGTCGGAAATCGCGATCGCGAGAGGGATTCCTTGACAGGGACCAATAAATACAAACGTTTTCGAGACGTTTTTTGTTTTATTTATCTGAAGTTCGACGGAAGCGAGCTCGCAAATGCTCAAAATCTTCTTACAACGTAGGAGGGTACATTTACGCGACATGGCGTTCGACAGGACGAATTCTGTTCGTCGCGATCGCGAGACCGATTCCTTGGTTTCGTGCTTCTCCCGGGTTTGGTCCATCCTGACGTGGCGTCTTGAGGCGGGAAGTTGGATTCCGTTTTCCTTTTCCTTCCGGTTCGAATTTGTCGGATCCAACGGAATCGCGCGATCGCTCGATCCCCGGATGCGCGCGTTTGAGTTATGCTTGTGGCACGGCGAGGCGAAGCGAGGCTAGGCAAAGCGGCGCGACTCGAGGACAGAGAATCGCGGTAGCCTCGTGTACTCTCCCCGTGCCTCACAAGAAGTCTCCTGGCAGGAATTGGAAAGGAATGCGGCGGCAAGCCATCCGATTGGGTCATTCTACTGGCACCTTCGGTTCTAGCCGAATTATTGGCTAAAATGTTTGACGTCACTGCTGCGAGCGAGGACCCCGTTGGCCCCTGTGCTTTCTCGAGGGACTTCTTGCGAGGAACCGGAGACTATGTGGATTGCAAAATTCGCAGGATCTCCGTGATCTCCGATCGGTTGATTTGCTGGGCGCTGGTTCGTTCAGTCTTCTTTCCTCTTTCTGAGCTTGCCTTCCGTCTGGATGGTTCTTGACACGAGATCCACGCAGGCCCCCAGCGAAGCGGTATTCGTCGATTCGCCTTCGGGAGTGCCGACTATCTTGCCGAGAGTCATGATGTAGCTGCAAGCGATCCTCAGCACGGACAGTTTCGACAGCTTTTGATTGTGGGAATATGCCGGTATGGCGCGTCTCAGAGTATCGAAGGCAGCGCTTATCGTGTGCACCCTGGTCCTCTCTCTGGCGTTCGCCTCTATCCTTCTCTCGCGAGTCATGTTCTTGTAGTTCCTCTGCTGACCGACCGACGAGTGTTGCCTGGCGTGGTTGATCTGCGCGTTCGTTGGCACCATCGGCGAGGGGTCGTTGTCGTTCACGACGGGCCGATGGTTCTCCTGACGGTTCAGCAACAGACACGATGACGCCGACGTCGAAGCCGACGCCGAGGATGACGACGAGGATGAAGAGGAGGAGGACGAGGAGGAGGACGACGATGCGGACGAAACGTTTACCCGGTCCACCGGGTACGTCCTCTCGTAGGTTCCGTTGACGGCCGGATGCGACGGTACTCTACCCTCGACTTCTCCTCGGAGAACGAGCGACAAGGGTTCCTCTTGTAGTCTGGGATGTGTGTTCGCCGCGACGCATCCGATCGACGTCGCGTTCGAATTTGCGCTCGCGTCGTTGGTCGCGACGTTGCCCGACGAGGCCGCTGGTTCAGATTTTTGGCCAATCGGATGATCTCGTCTTTCGATTCGGGTCAGGCGAGACTGCGTCGAGTGTCGAAGCCTCGTCGAAGGGTCCTCGGTTCGCTGCGACTCCCTCCGAGCTTGGAAAGCTTTCTGCTCGACTTGTCTGTCGTTGGACGAGGTCGACGTTCCCGTCAACGGTTTGAACGCGATGGGCGGAGGAAGGATCTTCTCCGCGTCGACGGTCTTGCTCGAGCTGCTCCACGGCCGGAAGGGGCTCGGGGAACTGGTCGTTCTGGACTCTTCGTCGTCTGGAACCATCGTCGTCACCTCGACGCGCTCAAATCTCCTCTTCTTCAGCGGCGCGGTGCTCGGCTCCTGGATTTTCCGAGGCTCTGCCAGTTTCCTCTTGTTCCTCAGAGATATCGGAGTGACCTGTACTTCCAGACTGTCCTCCGACGCGCTCGGCGAGTGCAGGCCCGACATGTCGTCTTCATCTGCCCCGCTCGAGAAACCAGCGTCTCTCTCCGAATCGGCCATGACTCCGGCTGAAATCAAACAAATAATCGCGGTCACGTAATCTGTCGTAGAATTTCGGTCGAAGTCTCCGCAACACTGCGAAGGATGAATTCGCACGATCGTCAGGGCAAGAAGGAAAGGGGAATAGCGCGGTGGCGGTCGAAGCGGGTCCTATCTCTGATAGAATTCCGTGGGTGAAACGATTGCGTTCGGTTCTGTCCCGTGACGCCACGCGCCGTCTCGCATCATTTCGTATCGTCCCGCATCGTCTCGCCTCGTATGGCCGAGGAGACGAGATGTTTTTAGGTTTGGTGCGTCACCCAACTGGTACCATCTGGCGCACAGGTCTCGCCCGAGATTCTAATAGGCGCAACCTTCTCTTTCCGTTTCGTCTTTCCGCGTTTCCGTCGCTATGCCGCTATCGGTTTCGCTCGCAGACATCGCACATTGTGCATTATACTTTGTACACCATCGTCGGCTCGGCTCGGCTCCGATTCGATCCGATCCGATCCGTTAATCCTCGATTCGTCGAGCGAATTGAACGCGCGTCGCTTACGAAGCGTCGTCGGTCTGTTCCAACTCCCTACTCGTCTCCGTGGACGATTTAAACGATGGGAAAAGCTAGTCTGGAAGGGGATCGGAGACCACATGGCGCTGGCGCCAGCCGCTCGCTCTTCCTCCTCGTTCTTCTCGTTCTTCTCGTTTCGTTGCCTTTTGCGGAGTCGGCTGCACGGCTCCAATCCGATCGGTCTTCGTCCCTCGGTCTCTCGACGCGCCACGGGGGATATCATTTCGAGGGTTACCTCGCTAGCGCGATAGTTCTGTTCCCCGCCGTGGACGAACTCGCTCCGCGGCCCCGACCAACTGTTTCCATTGAAAATTTACGCGAATTGCGACGGAGGATCGCGTCTCCGGGTTTCGATGGAAAGCAGACGCGTGTGAAAACTCGAAATTCTTGAGAATTGTCTTCTGGTCCCGAATCAAATTCTCGAGCCGGTCTTTAATAAAAGGCTCGAGACTGAAGAACGCTTTAATGAAAAGTTGTGGTCGCGTCGCGTCGCCTTCGAGATCGATTTCTCGAAGATCGTCGAGCCTCCTCGAGGTTACCGAGAGAAGAAGATAACGGGCCGCGCGCACCTGGCGACAGCGTGGGTCGCGCGCCCACCGAATTTATGGTTGCTCCGATAAGCCTCGTCACCTTCGATACCGAGCATCTGGTTGGCTACTCTCCTTCTCTTTCTCTGTCTCTCTCGATCGCGCGAAAACATACCGGTACTCGGGGCAGAGAGGTGGAAGTGGAAACCGCGAACGACGGGAAGATAAACACGGTCGTCTATCGACGAGCGTTTCGTCGAGGACGGTACACGTGAAATGGGTCGAGCAGCGGGGAAAACGCGACCGATTCAGTTTCGCGAGATCCCGTTCCTTCCGTGGAACGGCGAATCGCAGAGACGCTCGACGATCGTCGAACACGTGTCTCCATCGGCATTGTGCTCGTGAATATCTCGAGAAGCCACCTTCGCCGTCCCATTCGGCAATTGTTCAAACAAACCGAAATAACCATGGACATCTGTGTAAACTGGCGTAAAGTCGAGCGAGCGGCTCTACCCACGCGTTGCTCGTCTCGCGCGCGCGCGCGTCGTTCGAGCGTCGTCGTTCGGATGCGATACACGGGCTGACAGTGAATACGCGGATGCGCTTCCTTCGCTCGAATTCCCGTGGATCCGTCGAATCGTTTGTCGCCGATTCCCTCGAATAGCCTGGCGCTAACGAGCGAAAGTCCGACCCTCGATAAGCGATCGAGAAAGCGTGCTCAAGAGACCGTCCCTCCTTCGACGCGAATATCGACGGGAAAATCGGCCGCTGAAATTTGTCGCCACCGCTACACCTGCGTCCTCGCTACTTGTCCCAACTTTTTATGGGACTATCAATATATATATATAATATTAGCGGGTTACCGGTAATCCCCACCGTTCCGCCGTCGGAATCGATGTCGAGAGACACGAGAACATTTCGGAGCAAAATAAGAACCGTGCAGAGAGGAAGATCTTTCTGGTCTCCCGTGTTTTGGTCTAACCGATACCAGAGGACGATTACGACAGAAATTGACAACACCGGTTCGAACCGACCGATTTTTCGATGCGTGGACGAGGTTCGCACACGACGCGGTGCAGCGGTCGGCACAAATATTTACTCGGCGAACGCGACGGACCGCGTTCCAAGAATATCGAGATATCGACTGGTCGCGTCGCGATACGCGGACGAGTTTGCCGCGCGCCAACGGTTTCCTTCCTCCCGAATCGAAATCGCGAGAGCGTGAGCGCGACCGTGCCGATATTCGCAGAGACGCACGCGATGCGCGTCAACGAATGCGACTCGTTCCTAAAGATAAAACGGCTCCGGCGAATCGTGTGGCGACCTTGTCCTTCGACCTTTGCGTTCATTCGCGCGCGGAATTCTTACGGAATCGTACGCGCCGTGGATCGCGATCAAAGCAGACGAACACCGGCCGAAAGAAATATCGGGAACAGAGAAATCCTCGGCGAGAGAGAAAGAAAGAGTGGGAGAGGAGCCTCTGGCACTCGGAGAGTGTCGAACGGAAGAGGTTCGGTTCAGGTAGCAGGTGCGACTTTGCGCACAGGTGGGTGGAAGGTTCGGCGCTTCCCGAGGCACCGTTCGTCCCCTTGTCGCGCTCTCTCTCTCTCTCTCTTTCATCCATCGGTTTACTCATCGCTTTTCTACCTGTGCTCATCTACCTGTGCCTATCTACCTGTGCGTACCTCTGCCGCACACAATAGGGTATCGATTACATTCAAGACAGTTAAATCTGGTTTATCCGGTAATCACGGTTTCTCCGCTCGTCTTTCGACTGCGGATTTCGGAGCGGTCTAGCGGTCGGAGAGTTCTAGGCCCGAAATGCAGGACGATTCGTTCCGGACACCCGGAGGATCGAGGAGAACGATCGCGAACTACGATTAGACGATGAGTTTCGAGTTTGGTCAAGGGCTCGTTTGTTGGTTTGTTCGGCGCTTCGGTGGTTCGGCGCTTCGTCGCCTGCTCGCTCGTCTGTGTGGCAACCCACGCTGGCGCCGCCGCGCCCGTCTCTCTCTCGTCTTTCTCGTGTTTCTCGCGTCCTCCTTTTCTAGCAACCGGCCGCGTCCCCCTGCGTCTTCCTCGACTTCTTACCATCCCGCACAATCCGTCGTCTTTCTCAGCTTCTCGCTGCTAGCGTATCTGTCGACGATTCACGCAAGCTTACACGCTCGCATACTCTTGTACGCTGGCGCGTAACTCCGTTTCTCTCTCTCTCTCTCTCTCTCTCTCTCTCTCTCTCTCTCTCTTTTCATCCGACGATCGCATCAAGAGACTAGAACAGTGGTTCTTAACCTTTTTGAAGTCAGGGAACACTTTCGATTATATGAAAAATTTGCGGGACACCAAAATTAATGATCCGAAAAACAAACAAAAACATCCCGCGTAGAAATAAATATATTTTAGAAAATATATTTAATATATTTCGCGGAATTTTGCGGAACACCGGTTAAGCACCAGTGGACTAGAAGAACGTTTGCGTCGCGACGAAACGTCTCGTCGCGACACCGTGTCTCGATTCTGTCGCGATACCGAACCCGTCGATCCTCCTTGGGGGGGGGGGGGGGGCGACTGGCGGCGCCGTTCATAACAATCGTTATTGTCGTTCCTCGCGACTTCTAACTAAACGTCGTTAACCATCCCTCTCCGTCCCACCCACGATTCCAAGGCGTAAACGTTCTCCGACGAGTTTAGCGAACGCTGGTTCGTTTCGTCGCCCAACGAGAATCATTTTGCGAAACGAACCGAACACGAGGGGTCTCCCGAGACGCGTATAGTCATATGTTATTTACCTTTCATCAGAGCGGACAGCTCAGAGGTGGACTCGACGACTCGATGGGTAGTCATTTTTCGGCTGATATCTGAGACGCGAACTCTCTCGCGTTCACCACCCCCGAAGAATCTCGATCACTGAACACGCACTATTGACGTGCGATGCACTGGTTCCGTAGGCTGGTTCCCATGCACACGTGTGTTGCGGAGCGGCGCGAACCGACCGGGACAGTCTTCTTCTCTCTCGTGGTTCCGATCGCAAAATGGGCCCGGCGGCTAATCCAAATCGTCTCGAACCACTGTGAAACTACGGAAGAGTAGCTCTTGCACGACACCGACTGGTTTGTTCGTAGAGCAACGATCGACCGATCGAACTCTAGCGAAAGAGGAGAAAGAAAGCGAGAAAGAGTAGCTGAGAGCGCACGTAGTCCTCGCTCGGTCGCGGTCGACGATGTACTGACTCGCCGCCTCGTGCGATTCGAGCCTCTTTCATCGGATACGCGTGCGAGGGAGTCCCGACTGGCCTGCGACTTTGCTGCCTCTAACGTTACCACCACCACCACCGCCGCCACCACCAACACCAACACAACCGGCACCGGCACCGACACCACCGACACACCACCACCATCGTCCGGGACCGCTACTACCACCGAGACACCTACACCGACACCGACACCGGTGTCGCTTTGGTTGTTCTCTCGCGCGGTCACCGATACAGAGGCAACGGACGTTGTTCTTCTGGCCAGCTTTGGGACCGCTACGGAGAACGCGATGCACCGGCTTTAGCCCGAATACCGGTGCATACGCGATAAGGCACGGCGGAGCAGAGCAGAATCGAATTTGCGCGCACGGAAACTCGATCGGTTCTCGTCTCCGGCGCCGACGACTCTGGCTCCAGCCATCTTCCGTCGTCTCCGGTCCACGATGCAACGAGGCGGATCGTTAGAAACGATCTCGCGAGATCTGTGTCGCGTCGTGGACGGTGGTGCGGTGTCTGCGTGGCCCGTCTCTGTCTCTCTTTCTGCGTCGGTGTCGATGTCGGTGTCGGTGTCGGTGATGGTGTCGGTGTTGACGGCGGAGAGACGGAGGCTGGCGTGCGGGCCGAGAGTCGAGAGCTGCGAACGGAGAGCAGAGAGCCGGGGAGAGGTGTGCGGCGAGCGGCGTGCATTGTTGGCGGCAAGAGGCAGCGGGGGCCGACAGAACGGCGCCAGCCGGCCGAGAGTTTGACTCGGCTTCCCTGAGCCGGAGCCGAAGCCGGAGCCAGAGCCGGAGTAGTCCATCCTTCTTCTTCGTCTCTCTGTTCTCTTTGTTTCTCTCCTTGGATCCCGTCCCGTCCCGAACCATCCCATTCCATTCTGTGTCCCGTCCCGTCCGCTGGTTTCTTTCCTCTTGGTCGTTGCCTACCTTCCTCCGACTCTCCGACCGCTCCTCGTCTCCTCGTCTTCCTCCTCCGCCGAGCCGCACACTGCGTTGACAATGGACAGAAATCAAAATATCTATTAGGTTGCAGGGAAAGTTCTGTCGTATTCGAAATAACCAGGTAATTTTGCTTGCAAGTGATTGGGAATGATTGGGAAACATGAATCGACAGGTTGTCTGGAAGATGGTGAACAAATTGTTACAAATAATATATATTTTTATAAATTCATTCAAATGTTTCCTTGAAAATTAGGCAGAACTTTCCCTCCAACCTAATACTTTCAGCTATTCAAAACTTCCACAGAAGTGTTTCTAGATGTCTATTACGAAGGTAGGTAATAACGTCGGCGCGTCAACTTTGGACGCTCGTGTCTCGATAATAGTTTATGCAAGAACAAAAGTATTCGAGTGCTTCGAAAGCGTCTCGGTGTCACCTTCGAGAATACGTAATCGAAAACATAGTCTATCAAACGAGACGAGGCAGTAAACGTAAACATAGCCACTCCGGAGTGCGACGGAGTTGAAGGTACCCTTCTCGGATAGTTAGCAAAGAACGCACGCTGGTGGTTCGCTGTCTCGCCTCGTTCGACAGTCTTTTGTTTTTTTTTATTGTAGAAAATCTCAAAAGAAGTTTATTTCAACGTAATACAGAATTCAATAGAAGAGTGACAACCAAGAGAAATATTTACAGGACTGTGGACACAGACATTCCAACCACTCGTACTTATATGTATGAGAACTCCTATGGGAACATTCATATGTATACTCAGACCGCAGGCCCGAAAGAATGACAACATGTAAAGACAAGCCTTGATATTAGGCTTGGCTATTAGCAGTGAAACATCCATAGGTAGTTAACGGAGCTTTCAATTAACTTTAGTCTTTCATTGTTATACAAATTACATTGCCATAAAACATATGCGCGAGAGAACTAGAGAAGCAGCCAGATGATAATGGACTGAAGACGGTTTTCATTGAAGTATTGCTGGAGATAGGTTTCATCCTTGTATAGCCCTTCCGTTTTTATAGTGGCCAGTGTGTTGTAAAACATTTTTTCACTGAATCACTCATAGGAAGAGAGAATGTGCATGAGAGATATGAGAGAGACACCTGGGGAAGCTAAAGCATCTGGCAGGAGACTGTGAAGGTGTAGAGAGAATAAATTTAAGTATAGAAAAGATAGTACAAGATAAAAGACTGGCTCAGGAGTATCGAGAAAAAAAAGGAAATTTTGGATAAACCACAATTTTCTTGAAATTGTGCAAGTTTAACGATTTTTTTCAAGGTTAAAAAACGTTCGTACCATAATCTCTCTATTTTTCCCACATTCTGCAATGTTTCAGCTTTAACTTAAAAAAAAAATCATTGCTCTATCTCATTTCTATCGAAAGTTCTTTGAATTTGACACAGAATTCATCGGTTTGTCCCACTGTGCGTCGTCCCGAACTCGTCGTTCTCGATTTGATTTCGAGGACACGGTGGTGCGGTTGTCCCACAGTTCTCGCTCGTCTCGCCCTCTTCTTCCTCGAACAGCCGAAAAATTTGTTATCGCTTGTGCGCCTCGGCATTTCGAGTCAGCTCGAGCTGGGACTTTTCCACTTGTCAATTTTTATGCGACCGGCCGCGGTCGGTCGGGCACGTTGGTCGTACGCATCTGAGTCGCATACGAAACCCCACCACCTTTGTTCTCGCGCTTGTATCCGTTTGCTCGACATCTGCCTCTGCGTACGGAGTATCAATTAAAGGTTCCGCGTGCTCGAACGAAAACTCATTTAACGTGCAACTCGATCGACAAAGAACGTCGAATCCTCTCGTTACGAGGGACGAAAGCTCGTGTAAAACGGGGTAGAATCATCGGGAAAGATAATAGACTGGTTTCCCAAATAAGGCATCGGTCGATCCATTTTGCCTATCCTTTATCTATGTCGATTAAAACGAACTTTCTCGAATGTCAGATACGATACAGGGTATCGTCTTGCGTCGTCTCTCCGCATGTCCTGCGTTGCCGTGTCCATAGAATCGTTCCACTAGCTCTGATTCCTTGATAGCCTAACTGGTCGCGTGGGTGTACGTTCCGCGTACAAGATATCTCGCCTCTCGATTAATCTACGCCGATCGAACCGACGCGATCCTCGTTGTCAAACTCTCGTTATCTAGCTTCTCTCGGAAAGTTTATCCGGTATCGATCGCGCACGGCCCGTCTCGCAAACGTGGAAACGACGACCGATAAAACTACCGGTCGACCGTCCGGGAAAGGAAGGAGCACGGGGGAGGTAGAAGGACCTCGTTTGCAGGGATCGGGAATCCCCGGTGAGAATAGGCTCGGCCGGTATCTGCGAAACATATGCGCGGATAGGGGTGCGTTAACGGTATCGAGGAGGAAAGACGAACGGCATGGCAGACCATCATATTCTAAGGCCTAAGGGACGGGCATGTCGGCCAGATGCTACGAAAAAACCCAAGGAAATTCCCAAGGGCGGCCATCTAACCCAGGCCATAGCTCGCGGTCGTTGAGCAAAGGACGATGGGCTCGTTCGGTATTTCCGCATCAATCGGCTCCTTGTTCACCGATTGCTAAAGACCGTTCACTGTCGCATCGCTCGTATGCGGATAACGCAATTCTTCGTCCATCTTGAATACACAATCGCTTAAAACGAATTTCACTGGGATTTGCACGATCTGAAAGAGTTCAAGAAATAATTCCTTACGATGAGCTTTAACTTTACACCTTTTATTACAACCGCCATGTCACCCCTCCTTCAATTTACGCAGCCCTTTTTTAAAACTTATGTGTACTAGCTTCTTTTTCCAATACCAGCATAATTCGCATTGAAAAAAGGAACGGCTGGCTCATTTCTGGAGGTATGCCACTAATATATTTTTAGCACTTAATCCTGCAGGATTTCCTTTTGGGCTATCGGCTACCTGTGTACCAAATTTCAACTGTCTATGCCAGTGCTTCCCAAACTTTTTTTACTCGTGGCGCACTTTATAGAAAATGAAAAAATTGCGGCGCACCAATAATATACAATTATACAGTTGTCTGAAAATGTTTTTATCAGGTATAGCATGGTTTCAAGAGAGTTTTCACGTGATTATAGCAAATTTTTCAATTCTTTTTTTATGATTTTTCAAGGTCACCTTCAATTTTTTGGAAATACACCTATAATATTTTTACGTCTATTAGACGATTTCAAGGCTAATTCGAAAACTTATCGTAAAAAAATTGCTTTTTGTAATGTATTTTTTTACAAAAATTTGCTATAATCACGTGAAAGTTCTTTTGAAACCATGTATATGTGATAAAAACATTTTCGATCGGACAGATAATAACAGAGTAATCTCTACTGATCGCGATTCGTGATTCACCCTGTATATGCATATATTTTAGTAGCTAATTATTTTAATGATTTATAATGAGAATATTATTTCATATTTTAGTCATTTTCCATATAATTTTAATTATTTCGCGGCGCACCCAGATACACTTCGCGGCGGTGCGTTTTGGGAAGCACTGTTCTATGCCTTCTGTGCTTCGAGATTTTTTTATCGTTACAGAGGACAGAGGAACCGGCAATTATATATACATATACTAGATGTTTGTTTTCGTACCGACAGACTTTATTTACACGATTATTTACACGAATCCACGTGGAGCGGATATTCTGCGTGAATCGAGGGAGGGGTGTGCTTCAATCATATGGGATTTTTGATGGGCGATCGTTCGGCAGTGAACGTGTTAAAGGGAAAGCGAAACCTCGGGGATTTTTGATCGGAACGAAGAGCAGCGTTCGTTTTCGGGACGGTGGACGGGTGATCGTGGTTCGCTTGGTCACGCGGTAGTAACCTGTCGGGTAAGTTTGGCAAAGATCTTCTCTTTTCCGAGGGCGTTGCGATTTGTCAGTCTCCCCACTGTCGTAACTAGCGGCACACGCACCTGCCGTTGCCTCGTTCACCGGTCGGTCGCGCCGATAAATCTTATTCCTCGATCGTTCTCGGCCGCGTTACTCGGCACCCATTTAATTGCCGAATCGCGCCGGATCGCTGTCTCGTGTCTTGCAATTCCGCTAGCGAAACGGTGTTTACCGTCGCATATAAACCGTGGCCGGTAGACGCGACTCGACTCGACACGACACGACGCGACGCGCGACATGCGTGTGCTTCGTAATCTCTAAATATTTGATGGTCGGCCTGGCCGACTATGCTCGCATCTGCGCCAGTGTCAGCTTCGATTATTAAAGCTTCGCCATATGTCCACTCTGTTCCCGTCCGTATCTTTGAATTCTCGCCCCTCGAACCCCTTCCCTCCTATTCGACCGCGGAGACCCTCGATGCTCTTTTCGTTCGGTTTGGCTCGCGTTCGCATACTCTTTCTCTCTCCTTCGGTCGATATCTTGGTCCTAGAGGATTCGAAAGACGCGGTCGTTGTTCAGCCAGTGGGTCCCCTTCGAAATTTCGTGCGATCGGATCGGATCGGATCGAATGGCGTATACAGCAGGTATCGGCGACGAAGGACAAGAGCAAATTGGGTTGGACGCGAGGGTGATCTCGCAACGATTCGAAAGCATTGGCGACGCGACGCGACGCCTTCTGTCGTCTGTCTCGACGAACGGGAGGGAGCTCTTTCAATTACCGCGAGTGCAGAGGAGGGTGGGCCGGAGCATCGGCTGCCAAGCGGGTCGATTAGATACGCGCGTATGTTGCGCCCGTGCTAAAAATGTCGTCCGCCTATGCGAACCAGTCCGGAGGGGGGCGACGGCTGTTGGAATCCGGGCGAAACCGAATAAACCGCTTATGGTTCCTCAATACGGGTTGTATCGGTTGCTGTGCGTAAAATTTCGATCTTAGTACAGGAATATAGTAGTGCACCGCTATTCTCTCGTTACCGCTCCACCATAAACAGTCGTATGTAACTTTTAATTACTTGCATGCAGTATAGGTTTCGCTCTAACACGATAGAGTAAATTGCGGGAACTCTCGTATACACTGCAACCTACAACACTGTTTCGCTCTAACACGATAAGAAAATTGCGAAAATCTTTGTAGAACACACAAAAAAAATGTTTGCTTTCAATCCCCTTTTTGTACTGACTCTGGGTCTCATATAAAACGGTTTCACTCAACACGGTATTTTAGGAACCTATCTACCGTGTTATAAGAGGGTTACCTGTATTTACAATCTCAAAACATTAAATTTTGTGTTTCAGAACACTGTGAGCCGTGTGAAGCTGTAACTTGCTCGGTAGATAGTTAGAATATTTGCCTTTTCCTCCTTAGGGCGAATAAATGGTGGTACTCGTGCAATAAAACGCAGGTCAAAAGACCTCCCCTTCTTCCTCATTTTCGGTGTATACTCCAATACGACTGACACGGCTCCGAAGGTTCACGGTTCGTGCGGCCGATAGCGAATCAACTCAGGGTCGAAAATATAATTGCTGATAGAAACGAGTAGCGATCCGACACGAGGCCCGACCGTGACTCGAGCGGAGCTTCTCGGAACGTTTTCGCTTAGCCGTGAGCAAAAGGTCGAGGGACGAAGGAAAGAGAACGCGGTCCGGCGATCAGCGACCGAGTTTCTTCCGATAGCCGCGCGTCGCGTCCCCTTCCCGATCGCGCGCGAGTTTCTCTTCTCGTCGTCGAGTCAAGGTTGGGAATATTTTCGCGATTATGGTCTCGACGACCGAGGTACCTACCGACGATCGTGCGACGAGTTGGACAGGTGGCTGTTTGGCCATCCGGGTCTAAGAGGTGGACGCTCGCGATCAAAAGTGTACGTCGAAAGACGAGCCTCTTCTCCGTTCTCGTGTGTGCGTGTTCACGTGTTTGCGTGTTCGGCCGAGCATGCGTACACGCGTGCGTGTCATCGAGACGGCCGAATTATTTCGCGCGATCGCGACCCTCTTCGCACCTGCCGTTGTCAAAAACAACGAGTCTTCCGGCGGCGGCGGCTGCTGCTGGCTCCGATCCACGAGTTTCGACGAGTTCGATGACCATGCCCGCTTTCGCGAATCCCGAGGAAAACTTTCGTCGTATCCTCGGAATCGGCCAGCAGAACAGTACCGCTCCCACGATCGTTTCAGCTTCGGATACGTCCGCGCTATCGCACTCTTTTCGCGAGCGTTCCCTTTCTTTCGTTCGAAGCGGCGCGGTGCGAAGGTGGTTCGCGATCATGCGGATTTTCATGCGAAATAAACGTTGTCCGAGTCAATTGTGAGAAACAGAAAACAAAGTCAAGTCCTTTGGAATAATTTTTAAAAAGTTATGCGATTTTTAGCAGTGTCCATTTAATACTGTCCCCGACTGTATCTCTTATGAGATTTCCTCAATAAAAAGAAAATCTTCAATAAAGAAGTTTCGTTCCACGGGTTTCGGGTTCCTCAAAAACAAAGTAAGCACTTTCGTCCCTCAAAATATTTGCAAAGAATTCGACCTGGGTTCTACTCGAAAGTATTGCCTTCGTTTTTCGAAGTACTCGTGAAACATTCGAAACTATCCTGGCTAGATTCGAGCCTACTTATAGCACACATGATCCCATCTCTAGTCGTGATCGAGAACGCGTCGACGGGAAGATGAGAGGAGACGCGGGAACGCGAGAACGCGAGAACGCTCGAGGCGACGGTGTCGGAACGTTTTCGATCATCCTTGGAATTCGGAGAAGGTTTATACGCGTGCTTCGAAGGGCTTTGGCCCGTAGGAAGCTAGCATTACGCGTTTACGGTAGTAATTTGTAGCTGTTTTAGCCCCGGGAGAGACTCGCGGAGGCTCCCACGCTTGCCTTGGCTTGCTTTGCCTCGCCTCGTCTCGTCTCGCCATACCTCGTCTGGCTGCCACGCGATAATGCTTCTCCTGTGAGTTTCCGATCGATCTCGAGTATCGTCGAACGAGCTTGACTTCGAACAGTGATCCATCTCGATTCGTGTTATGTTCGAACACGAACCGTGAAAGCTTGACGAGCTGTGTTCGTCGACGGCGGAATGCCGGAATGACATCGTCTCGTGAAAGAAAGAAACGGGCGAAGAGAGAGAGAGAGGGTTGTGCGCCGCGGTTATGTTGGTTACGTATAGGTGGTAATAGAAGGAAAGAGCATCGACGAAACTCAACAGGTGGGTCGATCGTGAACGGGACGCGAGAAAGAGCCGCGGTGCGCTCGTATTTCATCGCTTGTGTTCGGCCACCGTTTATTTCTCGCGTTCGCGAAGCTCTTGGCTTCCTGACTTACGGTCCTTGAAATATCACGCACCGATTACCTGCTTCCAAAGGCAGCAGGAACGTATGTAGGCGCGCGCGTTCGGCCCGTCGAACCAGTTTCCTCGATCTCTCGGTTCTACCATTACCTCGAAAACGGAACGCAGAAACCCAAAAACCGAAAGCCATCGAGGCATCGAAGGAAAGCGGCCCGGCACAGTCCACTTTTTCGAGGAGGTTTCCTTCGGATTGGACCCAATGAGACACCGATCACTAGCCGGAAGCGGTTCGTGACGATCCGTGGCGATTCGATTCGATTCGATTCGAGGCGAGGACCGCAGAGAACGACGAGATCTCTTTCGAGTCGACTCGTTCGGTCCAAGTTACTGGTTACAGGTGCACGGAGCCTGAGACCGGGCCACTCGTTAAACACGCCACGATGCACCTGCCGCGCGGCATCATTCATTGCCTTTATTTCTCTACCCTTCGCCGCACCGTTCGCCGCACCCTTCGCGCTGATCCGTCCTCTCGCTATCCTCCACCCGCCAGCTTTTACCCTCTTCGTCTTGCTCCTCTCTCTCTTCCTATCTGTCTATCCATCTTTTTATCGCTGCGCATACTCGGCCCTGCTTCTTCGGTAAATTATCTTTCTTGCCACCGTTCTCTCAATCTCGTTTTCACTCCTTTTTTTCGACCGTCTTTCTTTCTCGCGATGCAACTTGGGCGTTCCGTGGACGATCCGTCGCATACGAGACGCAGGCACCTCCTTCTTCTCGGTGCTCGGAAAGAATGATTCGTTTACGATGTAGTAAGATTATTGCGTATGAAATGCTCGATTTTAGAATGCAAATTTTATAAGACGTTACGATCAAGAAATGCTATTACGATCTACAAGTTCATTGTACACCGTTTTAAGTTTTAAGGTACACAGCTGACCTGATTTAAGGTCCTACCTTTAATTCTTATTTAGCACGTTGAAATGTATTTCAAAATGTGACAATGTATTGATTAATTAGTAGGCTATTATATATGTATATATATTTTAGTTTTATAAGTTTTTCTGTCCGTGACCTTGACAACCTTGAGTAATTATAGTCACTGAATCCGTAATGAAATGGATTATCATTGTAGAAGTCTAAAAAAGGGTAGTTCCATTTAAAAAAATGAAGGTGACCTTGATATCTCTAAAAAAAATTACATAAAAGCAAAAATTTTTTTGGTGTCGCATGAGCCCCGTTTTACTATTCAACTTTGTCCTCAAGACATTTAATGTATCTTTGAAAACAACAAAGATATTTCAGGTGATAACGTTAGGTGACTCACCCTGTATACATACATCCATACATATACATATACATACATATATATGTATATATTGTATAATAATATATATATGTAGTATATACATATATATAATAAGCGAAGAAAGTGAACGGTCAAAAAATTGAATTTCTACCGTAATACAATCAGGAGGCACTTTAGAAGAAGATTGTTAACGTTAACTGTGAAAACGTTACCGTTAAAAATCGTTTCAAAAGCAACAGCCTAGTAGGTATAGAACAGTTTTCGAGGAGAGGAACAAAAGTGGGCGATCCGGGATGGCCGTTTCTTTCTTATCGAAGAAACAAACGGGTCCTCCTGGGGCGAGAATGGGAAAGAAAATTGAGAACCCTTCGCCACCAAATGATTTCGAGCGATTCCATGGAAAAAGGAAGCGGTCGTCGGCTCAGGAGTGGAAGCGTCTCCGTAACGTTGCAACGATACCCCGTGGCCACGGCCGGATCCGTTTCGGTTGGGTCGAGGCCGAAGCGAAGACGTCCTCGGACAGGTGTACAGGGAAAATACGAATAGGTTTAGAGTATCGGTTACAAAGCTCAGCAAGAGTCGACCCTTTATAGCCCAGGTCGCATCAGGACCGTATTGTTCGAGCAGGGAAATTTACGAATGCCAAGAGTGCTGCGGGTGGTGCGGGAGCGTGCGAGAGTAAGGAGTCCTTTGCCGCCTTCTTCTTCGTCTTTCGCCTTTCGCCGCAGGTCTGATTTATGCGAGGCCGTAAGGAAAGAAGCTCGGTCCCTCACCTGCCGAAATCGTTTTGTTCGGACTTTTACCTCGTCCCCGTGACCCCTGACCCCTGACATCGACGATCGACCAGCCATTTTCGCGTCACCGAGATTTCGACATTTCGCAACATGCTGTTGCGCGACGGGATCGGCGAATCTATTGTTTGTTTAATTAATTCTTTGTTTGATGGATATTGTTGGATCCGAACCACAAGCGTCCGTCCTTTGCTAACTATCTGAGAAAGATACGTTTTAGTTAGTATCTTCTTTGAACAGACTATAGTTCGTTCCGCAAAGGGACGGAACGACGAGAACAGTTTGCAATGTACAGCTCGGAAATTAGACGGCGATGGTGGTGCGTTGCCAGTAAGCTTAGGACGCAGCTATCGCCAGGTGTCGAGGTATTTGAGCTTCGAGGTAATAATGGCCGTGTCCGAGCGGCAACGGTTCGATGACCCAGGTGGCAAAGGAATTGTATAGGGTGTCACCGATACCCCAAATACGGCCAGCAGAGTCATTGTTCGTAGTGAAACCGATACCCTCCGGTTCCGAGAACCTTCCACCGAGATCCTTTACCTGTACCCCCGTCCGCATAATTGCACAGTCGACCCTCTGCATTTCGATTTGCTCGTCTCCATCGACGGGCCGTTGTCTCTTCTCCTCTGTTCCTCCTCTCCTCTCCCCTCTCAAACCATCTTTTTCCTTTTCTACTTTTTCTTCTGTCCCCGGTCGGAATCGGGCACGGTGCTGTGCGACGATCGGCTATGCGAACAAACCATCGACAGAATCCGCGAAGCAGCGTTACCCTTATTCTTTGCCACTATGAAACACGATACGAATGGCTGGCATGGAATGGCTGTGTGGCACTTACCGCGTTCTCGAATGCTTGTCAGTGCGCGAAACACGGCGAAACGGAGATAGCGAGCAGAGAGAGAAAGATAGAGTTTGTGATCGAGGGTGAGAACGAGGCGGATGAGAACGTGTGTGCGCTGTGCACTGTGCACGCAGTCAGCGCGGGGAGCGCAAAGTTTGGTCTAAAGATTACGAGACGCGACATCTGGCGCCACATGCACATTTAAAGCTGCCGCGTACACAGGCGTACGTACGCGGAACCCGGCGATGGCTTGGACTCGCTCGCGATTGCCTTTCGGATCCACTTCTTCTTCCGGCAATCTTCCTCTCCACGGGAAACGAACAGCAAAAGCTATCGTAGGGAGTTCGGCTGTTGGCACGCAGGCGGTACAAAAATATGAGAGGTAGCCGCCCCACGTCCCAAATTCCTTTTCTTCCTTCGTCTTCTTCTTCGTCGCTCGGTGACCAACGCGCGCTCTCTCTTCCTACGAGTCTCTGCTTCCTTCCGATCCGATGATTCTGCTCGAACCAAATTTCAGCATGTTTAGCTCTGAACTGGTCCGGGCGTCATCTATTACGGAGCGAAGAATGAGTTGTTGAAGAAATCGGACGCCTTCGGTACTGCTCTTCATGATCATCACTAGACTGCGGATCTTTATGCATCTATAGCTTTTGAAAATTTGCAAAAAATGCTGGAATATATCCTTCGACCGAATTTAGTGAAGTTATGATATATTTCAGATCTACAAAGGCTACTATCACTGAAGATAATATTTTATTGGGTTCCCCCTTCTTAAAAATCGTCTCGGAAAATTGCAAATTGCATAAACTTCCGCAGTGTAATTATGATATATTAGGTTGGAGGGAAAGTTCTGTCGTATTTGCTGGTAAAGATGGCAACGAGTTGTTACAAATAATGGAAATTATATCATTGAATAATATTAAACATACATTTTCATAAATTGATTCAATTTTGTTTTCTTTGAAATACGACAGAACTTTCCCTTCCCCCGACCTAACAATATATTTTATGTTCTTCGAGCGTTCAGATCGTTCGGCGAGCATAGAAGGAATTTCGAATTTGAAATTCAATTTTATCGGGGTGAAGGCCGAACGAGCATTCGCACCATAACATTCGGTGAAATTTTAGCGGTGTTGGTGTGTTTCGTTGCGAAAAAATCGGAAGGCAGCAAGGAACGTGTCCCGATGACCGCGGTGACCGATGACTGGTAACGAGAAGCGATCCTTGTTGGCTCTGGGCTCGATTTGGCCGGTTTCGTCTCGTTTTCTTCGCTTCCTCGGAACATTCTAATTTCGTGACGGACACGTGCCCGGATGGAAACAGATGTACACCCTCCTCTCGCGCGTCGTATAAATACATCCGTGCTCTGGTCGGTCGGTGCTCGACTAACCAGGCGGTATCTGCTCGAGTATAGCCGAGCAGGGACAGTCGTGACTTCGAATCGATATAAAGTTACCGGGGCGAGCGGCGGCGCCAGCGTGACTGCGAGATTCGAGATTCGAGCTTCTAGAATCGCTCCTGTCCTCCCTTCTTCGTTTCTCTCTCTTGTTTCAATCGTCGGCGCTGTTCCGATATCGCTTTCGTTCGTTTGTCACCGCGATGGACGACACCGTTTTATTCCGTCCCTCCTGCATCCGCTGCAATCGTTAACCCTTTGCACTCGTCCGACCCTTTTGGGGGGACATCGTAAACCTAGACATAGTCTCTGTTCCAGAGACACGAAAAAATTGCCGACAATCGACTACAATAATCAGAACTCTCGTTCGTCCCTCGCGAACTCCTAAAAGAAACGAGAATTTATTCGATTACAAAAGAATAAAACTTTCTACGGGAGAGATGAGAGAAGTCAAACGAGTTACGGGGCCGGATGTAGCGCGCGAGTACGAATTTATGAAGCATCGGAGGGAGAGGATAGGAAGAAGTTCGAGCGACAAATGCCATGTGTTTCACAGAGCGGCGAATCGCAAACGGGAAGCGCTTTAAATTCGTACACCGCGAGGAGGCAGGTGATCGTGATCCGGCGTCCGTGAGTCAGCTATTCGCGCGTGCGTCAGGTGTGTAAGTAGCTAACAATAAGTAGCTGCAACACGTTGGAAGATCGAAAGCGCGCGTGCTCGTCGTGCCTCGTCTCGCCTCGGGTATCGTTGTCATCGTGGTCGAACGTCGATCAAGTCCAGAGGGAAACGATCTCGACAGCAGGTTCGTACATATCACGGTGCATGCTCGAATTCGAAAAGAAAAGTTCCGACGAAATCGAGCGTTTCCGAGGACGCGCGAATTCGCCGCGTCCATAGCCGTCGAAAGGAACCGGTCTCGATTCGCAACCATTAGCCTCGTTATCGGCGGCCGATCTCGGGCGAAGGGGCTGCGCCTCGCGTCAGGTGCAAATTTCGACAGCGGCCGGGCAACCGGCGCGCGTTCGAACGAGGAAATTTCAGAGACAAGCTCGACGTCGCGACAGGTGGACCGGCTCTATCGAGGGACGGCGCGTGAATGCGCGACCAGGCAACCGGAAGTTGCTCGAGCACGCAGGCATCGGCTGCGTGTTACGGCACGCGTGTCCGTCCTAAACCGGCTGCGCCCTAAACCGTGAAATTCTTCGTTCGGGAGCTCCTGCAACTTTGCCCTGAAATTCGAAATCGATTAGTTCTTAGTTGGAATACATCAACATTGAATACAACTGTTGGAAATGTCTTTATTAGGGTACGTTATTCTAATAAGTCAGGTACACTAAGTAATAGTAAAAGTGAAAGCAATACAATGTTCTGATCTGCTCAGGCTATCTGCTTCTTTGTCCATGCCCGCTCCTTCCGTCCTTGGGAAACCCGCCCCTTACACCTGCACCTAAGGGTTTAGGCCCCGAACCCTTATACCTAAAACGCTATGGTACGGTCGAATTCCAACAATCGCGAATAGACAAGATGAACCTAGTAACGTGACGATTTCAAATAACTCATAAGTTATCAATTATGAAATTCTGCGTAAAAATGTATTATACAAAGTGGGACTTAAAATGAATAATTACTGACATATTTTTGAAAACAAGCTTTATTTCAAGCGGTGTTCAAAGTGCTGTCCATTGCAGTCAATGCAGTTGCGTAATCGAATTATTAGTGAGCGAAGAACTTCTTCTGTCTTACGCAGAATTTCATAATTTAGGTCATCTTTAGGTTATCCGAATTTCAGAAAAAATAGTAGACATTCCATTGAAAAATCTCGATGAAAAAGCAAAGTGATAAAAAACAGATTATAGCACTGTATGTCCCCCAGGAAACCATGCAACTTTTCTTTGGAACATTTTTTCGTGCAACAAATAACTTACGAGTTATTATTACCTTTTTTTTCAACTAAGTAAGTTCCGTTGTATCTTATAAATAATGCATGTTTCGATGGTTGAATTTCTGATGCATTGCTTCAAGGTAAACGTTTCCATGGCCAAACAACGAATCCTATTTCTACCTCTTATCGAGTATCTAGTGTCTAGGCTGCAATGTAAAAGCTGAGGCTAACGCGATTCGAATCGACCGCCGCAGCCCTGGGAACAGGGAATTTTCTCGAACGGAACGGATAGGTAGCGGAAGAGGCTCTCCGAGGTTGCGTTCCCGGTAGGCGACGAGAAGTTTCTGCCGGTCCCATAGTTTCGCGCGGAATTCCGAAACGCGAGAAGGAATGGTTCGGAACGTTTATTAAGGATTCTCGTAATAACGCGTTCAAGAACGAACAGGTCTGTCGGTCGATTGGTTGCACGCACCGGCTTCGGCATCGACCCCGAAGGAGAGCTCCCCGATGCCCTCGAGTAACCGAAGAACAACTTTCAGCGCAACGGCGAACTGTTGCTCCACCGCCCCCGACTCATGGGAATATCCTCGAGGCGATATACGGACCAACGTTGATCGCGTCCCTTCTCCACTCCCATCGCAGTCTTTCTCCTTCTCTGTTTCTTCTCTCTCGCTCTCTCTCTCTCTGTCTCTTTCTCTCTGTCTCTGTTTCTTCCGTTGCCCTACAATCGAATCGCTGCGTTCCACCTCCGCGTCTCCTCGAATCTTCGACGACCGATAATCTCGGAAGAACGACACGGTTCCGAGATATCGCGGTCGAAATGGAAGTTACGAGTACGGATGTACCTACTATTGGGAGCCGAGAAGATAGTGGTCGGTGTTATTGGCCCTCCGGTTCGATAGGACGAGCACACGGGAACGAAACACGTTTCCCTTATTGGTGAAACGGTCGCATCTGTTTAGGCCTACTCGCTCTCGACCGTTCCCGCCGAGATGACATCGTAAATCTAGTCAGCAACTCGGATGTCCGATCGCCGATGATCATATTACATATTACAGATCTAAAATCATTGTTTGCGTGGAATAGCCCGATAACAAGAAAACTATTTTCATAAAAACACCTAGTAAAGAAACAGGAGGCACGAAATGAAATCGCAAGATTCGGACATACTTATTGTCATGTTTAGGGTTAATATATAGGGTTGATTAAAAAGCAAATAAACGCGTACCGGTTGCCAGTAGATGATCCGAGTGGAGAGCATCGGTGCCGAGGACAGGTGGAGCGAACCGAGTTTCCTCTCACCCCCCGTAACGTCTCGACCAGCAGCGTTTCAGGACCCAATATCATTTGCAGCGCGGCAAAACGAGAAGAAAGAGAGAGGGAGAAGAGAGGAACGTGTAAGCGAAGTAGCCGAAGCGGTAGCCGCGGGTAAACCAAGATATGCAAAAAGATGCGAAGAAGCGAGGAGCTGCGAGAACGAGAAAACGATCAACGGACGACGCGGATTGGAAGGGAACGCGGGTAGACGCAGCACACGGTAGCGAATTGGTGGCAAAGATGGTGTTAAGGTTTGTACTCGATCCCGGTCTCGATTCCTATCCTGGTCCCAGAATCGAGACCGGGATCGGAGACCGGGAGGCGGAGACCAACAGAGAAGACGATCGGGGGAAGATGAGCGGCACGTATGCGAGGTATGCGGGTGAGAAACACCCGGGGCGGCTTGGTCAGCCGATCCGCCCACGTTTAAGGTACACGCTTCGCCGTCCAAGCTCGGTCCATGGTTCCACGGTTCTACGGATACCATGGGCCTCGAATCAGCGTGGTAGAGCGACTACCGCCGCTGCTGCTCCAACTCGAAGCTCCCTGGCTCCCTGGCGTCGGTCGTCGTAGGCGAGCGGCTACGGGTTTCTGAGTAGCACGGAGTTCCTGGCCTGCCTCTCGCTTTTCGTCTCTCCTCGTCCGCCCGTCTTTGCACGGTGCACGCGATTCGGGGAACTCGAGAGAGGATGATAGAACGAACGCCCCCGCGGGCACTCGTCATCGTCACGCGAACCGTTCTATCGTTCTCTGCCGGCCGACCAAGCGAACCGTACGCTGATGGGCCCCCTTCCCAGAGAACAACGCGATCTCTCGTTTCGCGATAATCGCTCGCGCGAAATCCTCGACGACGCGAGGACGGGTAGCGCTTTCTTCCACTCCGATCGGCCGCGACCAGAGGAGAAGTTCGCTTTCGGTGGTGAGCAACGTTCTCCTCTCATCAAACCTGTCAAAAACGAAGAAGTTCTTCGCTTACTAATAAATAATTCAATTACGCAATGGACTGCACTTTGAACACCGCTTGAAATAAAACTTGTTTTAGGAATATATCAATAATTATTCATTTAAGTCCCACTTTGCATAATACTTTCTTCCGAGTTTGAGGATGAGTCGAGGATGAAATCATGAGTTTGTATGGTATTTTTGGTGGAAAACAAGAAGTCGGGTATCTATGTAGAATGAAATGACGTTGGTATACAACATAATCCTTCACATTCATTATTTACGATCTTTAGGAAAGCTGTAGAAAAATTAATTTATTTTTCAAAACGAAGGAAAACGATTACAATAACATTTTAATGGACATTTCAAGCGTACGTGTTTCGATCAAATAAATTACTTCGCAATTCTAAAAAAAATCTTTTGACGAAGACTTTCCGATTCTTGCGCGCTCGAGGATCGGGTCGGCAGATCGAGTGCTTACTCGAGAGACTCTGTTACACATTTTCTCGAATCGACCCTGTCGCGGAGGTCGCTTCTCGTCGCACGCCCCCGCTTTCTTTAAGAGCTCGCGAGCGTTCTGCGCGCGTTCGAACCAACGCGCCGCGATCGAATCGACCAGGGCAGCATGAGGGTCGAACGGTAGGCGAGGGGAATCCCAAGCGGAGATACCGCGAACGTCGAAGCGATGTTCTGCGGAAAAGGTAGGGAACTAGAAACGACAAGGTGTTCCCTCGACAGGACGCGACGCGACGCGACGGCACCGGGGAGGCGGCAAGGCGGCATTATCGCGGGCCGAGCGATATTTCGACGCGTTCGACTGTTTTCTAACGTCGGGCAGCGTGACGCGATAGCCGCGGATTATCATGCATGTGCATGTTGACAAAAGAAGTTTAGCTTGTAAAGCTGATTAAACCTTAGTTAATCACGGCACAGCAGGAGAATATCGGACGGCAGGAGCCAGAGACTCCGAGCGTTCACCAACTCGATCGCGTGCGTCCTTGGTAGATGGTTTATCGAGCGGGCGGTCCCGCGCGGTAAACTCGAGCCCGCCTCACCTCCATTTCTCTCTTGCTCTCCTGCTCGCATCGACATAGCGATTGAATTCGGTGTTACAGTCCGCGAATTCCTCGCATTCCCGATTCCCAATTCCCCAATTCCAGGGTCCCGCGCTCCCTTTACGACCGAGCGCGACGTCTGATCGCGCTTTCCTCCTCTTTCCTCTTATTTCCTCCTCTTTCCTCAGTTCCCGCAGCCTCTGCCGTCATCAGCTGCGATCTCCCACCTTCTCGAATCGGACACCTCCTTTCGTCTCATGTTCCCTGAATGTCCCGCGCGCACGCAACATCCACCGACGAGGACGTAACGCGATTTAGCTACCCCTCGCGTGGTTTTCCTGTCCGCTGCGCCGATTCATTCTTGTCTCCGCTTTCTCCTCGACGCGATGCGACAAACACAACCGCGTTCTCTTTTCGTAGGAGAAGTGGGAACGGAACGGGATGCGAAATACGTAAAAGTTCTCTGGATCCGAAATAAAGCGGACCTATTTCATGAATAAAAGGCTCCATGCGACAAAAGTAAAGAATACACACAGGGGCATACGGGCGTTAGGACACAGTAACAAGTGGAGAAAATATAAGATTTGTAAACAGCAGTACAGAAAATAGCGAATGATCGATTAATATGTATAAGATTTTGTATTTCAGTTTACTACATATGTATATTATGAACTATAAAAAAATGCTTGTAATATTTAAAAAATAATTTGTTCTCATGCCGTTCGTCGTCGTTGCTCGGAATATCTTTTCTTCCAGATGGCCAACTGGTGGATATCAAAAATTCCAAAAATGTCATAAACTGTGATATATTCTCTAGGAATTGACGATCCCACATTTCAATTTTTGTGAAAATTAACAAAATGGCAGATATTTTAATAACTGTTGATTTTTTATTTATATTTAACAAAATAATGGGAAATGAAAAAAAGATCGATCGTCAATGCCTACTAGATATTATAATGAAGATAATTGTAAAACTTTAATGCAATTGCTAAGATAGAACCCGAGATATCTTGTACAACGTTTTAAAAAACGCGTTTAAAGTTTACGAATGTAATTTTTCTCGCAGGTATACGAACTCACTCTCGAAACGGTACTTCGAGAAATAATTTGTATTGAAGCCCGAAATTCATGTAAAACCTTCTGCATTCTGTTCTCAAGATTTGAAACTACTACTATTTAAGACAAAAGAATTTTCGATTTTTTTAAATATATCAATAATCCCTTAAACTAAATAATTCGTCAAAATTGACATTTCGCGATCAAATTCCACTGGCGTCTCGATGAAAACTGTTCCTTTCCGGCGAGCTCCAGTCGTCTTTCACAGATGACGAGAAAGAGATGGATGATGAAGAGTCAATGGGAAAGAGAGGGAAGGGTAAGCAGCTTGAAAAGCCGTATTGGCGTTGACCTCTCGTCGAAGCTGGTATCCTAGTAGGTCGGTGTAGCGCCGCAGCGCCACGCGTCACGGCGAACATCATCGCAACGCACGGCGTCTCAGCGCTCGCCATCGCGACGCGCGTCGTTTGGTCGCCGATCCATGATCCATCGCGTCCAGCGTCGCGTCTCACCTGCGTTTCACCTCGTCGCGGCGCTTTACCCTTGCAATCTGCAACCTGTGAAGCTTCTCTGTCCGACGGCACACATATCGCAGGATGGCCGAGCAGAAAAGATTTCGGAAACAAACGTACATACAGTAACATAGAAGAAACAGTATATCGTTGTTTCTTACATTTTAATTGAATATTGTAGCATCCGTAGAAAATTCGAGAAGGAAAAAAGAAAATAAAACGCGGAGTTACAAGCTTCTCGAAACCTCTCGAAGCAAGTCGTAGACGTAGACGTGAATTTGAAAAAACATATCTGCGTATTGTAATCAGAACGTTCGAACGTCAAAATTATATCGTTGATCCGTCACATCTTTGTATCCGAAACCTAACCCTGAATAAACCTTGTCTGTCCAGCAATTTCCTGACAACCTTTATTCAGAATATGGCTACAATATCAATTAATCGATTAGGTCATGGTTATCCCCCCGAACGCGTACATACATGCAGGATAAAACGAAGAAGAAGAGTTTTAATTCCAACGTTCCTATTCTTACTTGCTTTATTCGAGTACTCAAAGTTCGAGATTGTCCTACGTTGTAGAAAGGTACATTGAAAGCGTGTCGAGTAACATAGCGCTCTTTGGTCCGAATTGCTCTCGGGAGCAACGCGCGGTCCGTATCCGTAAAGGAATGAGTTCGTAGTTCATAGCCAGCGATTCGGCACAGGTAAGAAAAAGATAGAGTCGCTATTGACAGTCTTAATTGCGTCGCCTTGACGACGATCGTCGCTTAGTCATTCTAATTCTAAATACGAATAATTGTCGTTAAGAAATCGATTTGGTCTTGAGCGGCAGAGTTTCTTTGGGATCGTCCAGGCTCGTCCCGGCTTTGGCTTCGTTTGCCATGGACCCTCTAGGATTGTTCCATTTCTGTAACTCTCCGCTGCCGAAGAGCGCGAACACGAGAGCTCCGAAGCAGTATGTTGACGCCAGGATCCAAAAGATGATCCTCCATTGGGCGAACGTCTGATTCTTGTAGGTTATCGTGCCGACCATGTAGCTGCTCAGATAGCCACCCAGAGAGCTCAGAGTGTTCGCGATGCCGAAAATCGTTCCGGAAAAGTTTGGTGCGATGTCCAAACCGTTGCCCAGATAGCCGGCTGTCACGGCACCGTTGATCGTCAACGCGATCGTGAAGATCGCGACCGATGCGATTGGATCGCGTCCGGAGAACCCCAACAGGAGCATCAACAGTCCGGGGCTGAACACGGCTGCAAATCGCAAGAATTTCAGCTCGAAATGTCATCATTAGATTACGGATCTTTATGCAAAATGAAAAATGTTTGTAACGATTGCAAGACACAGGAGCCAAAGAAAAATTTCTTTTTTCTTTTCATGATCTTATTAAGATGAAACTAATACACTGGTGGCCTTAAATCTTCTTAATATGTCCACTGTTTTAAATTGTACGTGCCCATTTTTTTCGTTCAGACACGGCGGAAACCGCGCGTGTCCGATCGCGCAATTTTTGTTTTGGATTGTTGGTCCGCGCGGTCAGATATGAACCTCCGAAAGAAAATCTATTGACGCAAAAATGAATGTCGAGTTCCGGGATTAATACCGGAAGGCATTAAAATTCATGAAAAATTGATGATACAGTACACACGTGACACTGTGCAATTATAATCCGTGTATGATATTTTGTAATACTCTGAGAAGCACGGATCTTTGCTCACCGAAGCTGGTGAAGATCTTGCGGATCGCCGTTACCGACAACTTCTTCTTCTTGAGCAGCTGATCGGCCAACGAGGACATGGCCACGGCGAACAGGTATTTACCCAGGTACGGTAACGAGGAGAGTAGCCCGTTCTACGAACAAGAAGAGCCCTCGAAATTTCGTCTTTGGAGAACGAAGAGAAAAATTGTAGCACCACTAACCTCTTTGATGTTAAAGTTCAAGATGTACTTCATATAGGTGGGTAACTGGTTAACGACGGTGAAATATCCGAACACGCTGCATCCGTGAGTGATCACGATGGCCCAGACAGGAGCCGAGAAGAAAATCGACTTCCATGGAACGGGCAGGCCCTGAAAATCGAATCAAACGATCGATATCGGAAAATACCGCTTTCTTTTTTATCACCTTCGTGACGGTGCTGGGGCCAATGGCGTCCTCGATATATTGGCGTTCCTCGGCGGAGATTCTCGGATGTTGAGCTGGAGAATCGAATATTAGAAGAAACCAAGCTACGCTCCACGCGAGGCCGACCGCGCCGGTCACGTAGAAAACCGACTGCCATCCCAGGGAAGCGATTAAGAACCCGCAGATCGGCATAGTGATCGCCGCGCCGAGCGACGACGCTGAAACCAACCATGTCGTGGACTGTACAGTACTCCCGCGATCTAAGCTGTTTCTGTGCTGTGACAGATATTTTACGCGAGATTACTGTAATTCGTTTCTCATCGTCAGGTTTTTGAATTTCGTTGTAGCAGTGAATTCTGTATGATTTATGTTGTGATGTTAGTGATTTAAACATTTTTTGATGTTGCCACATGTTCAAATTCTAGAAAACGAACGATAATGTACGGAACTGCGTCGTGGCTAATAATTTCACCATGTGTAATCTTTACTGAAAAATAATCTCTGAACGTGTAATTTTTAAATATTCATTAGAGTCAGTGTTCTTGTGTTACAAACGAGTCAAGTGTGACATGATTTCTGTAGCTTCTATAGTACTTGTACTCCACCGTACCCATCATGTTGGAGACGAACTTGCTGCGTTCCGTCGGCGGGATCCATCGGGCGGTCATCGGTTGGATGGCAGGCCAAGTAACACCCTACGCGTTCGAATCGAATTGTTATACATTTTGCACTCCGAATTCACCTTTTTGCAAGTCAAAATGATTGAAAAATTTGCAAAAAGATGAGTTTGGAGTGCAAAACCTGTATTACCGGTGAAGTTTTCGAGAATTGGATACGCACCAACAAGAATCCAAGGACCGACCTGAGAACGGCGATCGCGATGTAACCGTACGTCGCGCACGCCGGCGTCAGAAGCGTTATGGCGCTGGAGACGAGCATACTGTATCCGAAAACTCTCTTCGCGCCCAGAGTTTCCGCAAGTCTGCCGCCCGGTAGCTCCGTGCAGATGTAGCCCCAGAAGAAGCTTCCCAGAATCAGATTAACCTCGTACTCGTTCCAGGGATACCTAGTCTGTTCGATTTCCTCCTACGTCACAATACAAGCATCGGCTCAGATGTCTCGCTCATTTTTATGCGCATAGTAAACAATTTTATATGACGCGGCGTTCGATAACGTTGTACAGTTAGATCAAAGGGAGGGTGGAAACATACGTGACTCGGCGCGACCGCGAATGAAGAAGAGAAAGCATTGTTCGACGTTAGTATCGTCGCATTATGCTCCGCTGATTTGATCTCGATCCCGGTTCCATTCCTGAAGCTGCTGTGGGACGTGCGATTATGGTCGGGAATCACCATCGACACGATGGCGATCGTTAGGTTCACGCGTAGCATATAATTCAGCATGAAGCCCAGGATCACCATAATGTTCAGCACTTGTCTACATGTCAGCCAATCTGAAAATAATGAAACTGCCATAACAGCGCCGCTCCTTGATTCGTCCGGGCGTTTCGCGCGCACCTGTATCGCCGTGATTGTGTGCGCGAGCGATCGTTTTTACGTAAGTCTCGATATGTATCGTCAACTACGATTTCACGTCGCTGTTTGATAAAAAAAAGCGATTGAATTCCCTACAACGCAATTTATTATGCGCTCACAGAAGGACGCGGCACCGCACAATGGGGTATTTGTCCAGTTTATGCGGTCAACGCTATTTCAAAATTCGCTCAATATTTAAACTGCTGTAACTTTACTAAATTTTATCTTCTACTTTTTGTACTATAGACCGTTCTTACTAAAATGGATTTTTTGAGTGCAAAATCGTGCCCATAAAGAGGAGCGTATCAGATTGTAAAGTTTGTAACTATTTTTCAATCGAGTACTGCGGATTATAATCAATATTTTAACGTTATTCGTCTATTTTACCACGCTTATATTAACTTGACGTGTTGTTGTTGCATGCGTCAAATCTTGTAATCGAATTTTAAACCACTTCCCATAGTCCAATCTTGCTGAAATTTTGTATATACAAAAATGAAAATAAACAAAATACAAACAAACAAACTTACTGACGAACGAAAGACAAAAACTGAAACTGCTACGCAACGGAAAAGACGACTGGAAAAGGCAAGACAAAAAAACGGGATAATAAATTATCTAATCATGACACAATATTTTCCCTTTTACAAAAAATCTTGGTTGAAGTGGTAATTAAAATCGATTACAAGATATGTAAAGACTAAAAAGTAGAAAATAAAATATATAAAAAAAAACTTTTTCAAAACCACGCTTATATTAAAATGCACTAAAAAGGAGAAAATATTTTTTTCCTGGTTCTCCATAAAATACCGAATCCAGTAAAATGATTAATAATATTTTTCCCCAAAATTTTAAGCAATTAGTTCAAAATTTCTTCCATTATAAAATTAGTGTCGGAATGGATAGAAGAATGTAATATAAATTTAAATAAAATCATGACATTAGTGATTATAAATAAAAGCGTGGATCGCCCACGAATATACAGTTTAGCGCTCCAACTCCTAAAGTGGAATTCTCTTAAAAGTATACCTTATACTTAGCTAAAAAAAACTTCTAGGAAACAAAGATCTATTTAATTGATGTAAATAAGGTAAAAATTACTAGTAGAGGTGAATTCGTTGAGAAATTAAAGCGTGTTAACAGAATTTCAAACTTCCGACTTTCAGTGCTTTGTGGATACTTGAATGGTGGATACTTGTTCCTCAGATATTCAATTAACTCGTGCAACAGAAATTCTACAATTTATGTAAAGTTTTAAAAATTGAATTCTGACCGCATAATCGGGGCAAATACCCCACTGTGCACCGTGCTTGATGGATCGATTAATTAAGCGTAATGAGAAGCAATTCGTAGAATAATCTTTTCTTCTCGTAACGGCGGCTAAACCCATCAATTTCGATTCATTTCGATCTTCGATAAACAGAAATGACTTTCACGTTCGATCAAACAGCGATGTCGTCACGCGCGGCTACAGACACGAAGCTATTCGCATAGTCGTAAATACCAGCTTCGGAAGTCTGTCGGTATCGCGAGACGGGGTGGTGGAGTTCACGCGTCGTTCCGCGATCCCACGATGCATATTTATGCGGCTCGTTCGTCCACACCGCGAACGTTTCAGCGAATCAACGAATCAACGCGTCCCTCGTGACCTCGATACCGATCATTCGAGTTACGTTCGAGTAATCATCTCATACGTTTTCGTAGGGTCCCGTCGAAATCGACAGGGAACGTTCCACAGGGGCTCACGCACGAGGCGAATAATTAGATTTCCTGGCGCGCGCAGAGCACAGCACGCGGGCAAGCGTCAGATGACAAACGACGAGCGACGCTCGTCCGCCTATGAAAATTCGATGCAACGACCTTTGCCGAGAACTTGAACGATACCATTTCCGGTTGCTATTTATACGCGTCGACGAGGACGCACTGGTTAGACCACGCCGCGATATGAACTGTGGACTATCGCGAGCCGAATAATTCAAATTTGCAGTTTCTGTTCTCCAATCGTGAACGAGGTTAGCGGCGGCGAGGCTCGCGGACATAGAACGCGCCGGTTTCGATCGACGATCGACGGACCGAGGCGCGGAAGTAGGAATTCCTTACCTAGGAAACGTCTATCGGTCGCCATCTTCGAAGCGAACGCCAAACCTGCGATCTGGGCAGAGATGTACTGCGGGTAGCGGCGTCCGGTTGTATTCCGGTGTCGGGCGCACAATTTTAAATTGAATTTCGATTTCAGAGGTTTCGAAGTTCGAGCAGGTGGCGGAGGCGACGCGACGGGCAAGGTTTGCGGGGCTTTCGAATGGTGGTGAGATCGCGCTGATCGCGAAATTAGACGAGACGGGACGAGAAGAAGCGAGTCGGATTGAGATGCTTCAGTTGCAGAAACGCCGCGTCGCGCCGATTCTTTGCCAAATGTTTTCGAGCGGCGACGTTGGCAGCTGCCGCGTATGCCGCTCTGTCTACGCGGGGAGACCCTGTACACACTGACAATGAACGGTAGTTGATTATGACACCGTCGCGTCGATAGCGACTACTAACGACTACAGCTCCTCTAGTGCTCCTATTCCTGTCTTGCTGGTAATCACGGATGTAGGGGCACCGCGTGTTCTCTCCTCCCACGAATCGCCACGCAACTGGTTTCGATTCGAACACACCGATCCGCACTTTCTGTCGTCACCTTTCGCGCGTTTTTCCCCGAGTGACGTGAAACGCGTCGTTCCGCCGCCACAACGAACAAACGTTCCGAACGTGTCGAACGCTTCCCTGTCCCTATGCGAACGGGACGAACGACAAACGACCGCTTCGCATTCCCGACTCCTTTGTCCTCGCGTCTCTCTTCACCCATGGTTTCGCCAATGGGAGAAAAGATGGAAGCAACAGGCGGCAGGCAGACGGCAGAAGCCGCAACCCTCCTACGTTTCGTCCTGCGCCGAAGGAGACCAAAGAGCGACCGGCAACAATAACTTCCTGGTCGTGTCTTTCGAGAACCCTTATTCCATTCGCGAGAAAACGGACGAGAAGGGAGTTTTTACCTGGAAAATCAGGACGTCGTCGCAGAATCTTAGGATAAAAACTTTACTCGTCTATATGTACATGTTGCGTTCGCAACCGAACGGAATCAGAGGAAACGCGAGTCGAGAAACGTCGAGTTTCTCTCGGTCGAACACGATCAGTCCAAAATGTTCAGTTTGCTGTTGGTTTTCCTGAGCTGCGCTCGCCATGGGATGATGATCTGCGCGTCGTCCTTCTCTTCCGGTTCGGTAACGTGAGCTGCTCGACTGGGCGGGCTTCCTTCGGACTTCTCCTCGGGTTCGAGCTTCTCCTCGGGCCGGCTCGGCGAAGCGTCTCGTTTTTGGGATATCGGGGCGTCCGTCTTGGCAGCTACCGACCCCTGTTGCAGGCTGCCGCACTGCGTCCTGAAACGATCGAGACGTTAGTTGGCTTTCGCTCCTCGGGAACGCGCGACTGCCACGCACTTTTTATCCTCGGTGTCCTTTTTCGCGAGTAATTGCCTCTTCCACGCTGGAATCGCCTTCTGCCGTCTCTCCTCGTTTTCCCTGGCGATCTGCTCCTCCAGCTCCTTCTTCGCTCTCTCGGCGGCCTTCCGAGCCAGCATTTGTCGCTTCCATATCGGTATCAGGTTCCCGGAGCTGTCCTTCTCTGGAATCTATTCGAAGGAGACACGGGCGAATCAACGTGGCGAACCAGCCAACGAGAAGAAGAATAAAATATATAAAAAAAAAACTTTTTAAAAATTACGCTTATATTAAAATGCACTAAAAAGGAGAAAATAATTTTTTTCCTGGTTCTCCATAAAATATCGAATGCAGTTAAATGATTAATAATATTTGTCCCCAAAATTTTAAGTTCTTAGTTCAAGTAACTTAAGTTTAAGTAACTAAGTAAGTAGTTTAAGTAACTTAGCTCAAAGTTCCTTCTGTTATAAAATTAGCAATTAGAAAAATTTAATATAAATTTAAATAAAATCATGACATTAGTGACTATAAAGAAAAGTGTGGAGTGCTAAATTATATTGACGTAATCTTCGTGGGCGCTCTACGCTTTTATTTATAGTCACTAATGTCATGATTTTATTTAAATTTATATTACATTTTTCTATCCATTCCGACAATAATTTTATAATAGAAGAAATTTTGAACTAATTGCTTAAAATTTTGGGGAAAAATATTGTTAATCATTTAACTGGATTCGGTATTTTATGGAGAACCAGGAAAAAAATAATTTTCTCCTTTCTAGTGCATTTTAATATAAGCGAGGTTTACAAAAAATTCTTTTTTACATATTTTATTTTTTACTTTTTAGTCTTTACATATCTTGTAATCGATTTTAATTACCACTTCAACCAAGATCTTTTGTAAATCTTTTTGCCATCGGAAGCAAGTGTGTATACAAAATTTCAGCAAGATTGGCCCGGGTGAAGTGGTTTAAAATTCGATTACAAGATTTGACGCATGCAACAACAACACGGCAAATTAATATAAGCGTGGTAAGAAAAGACCGTCGTCCGATCGCGTACCTGGTCCACGAAGTTCGACGCGCTGAACGCTTTGCTGATCTCCGACATCATATTCTGTTCCTGCGTCTTCTCCACCTGTGCCATCTCCACTTTCAGCTTCTTGATGCCAGGAATGTCCTTGGTCTTCTTCAGCTCGGCTATCAGGTCTGTCTTTTGCACGAAGAATGCCTCTGAAACTGGAAGAGGGCCGTCATTTGGGAATGTCTCATTTGTTTCGGATAAACTGAATACAAAATGCATAAAATCCACATTCTAGTTCAGAGGTTTCGGAAAGTTTTGCTTGTTTCATTTTTCGAGGGCTACGCCCCCTTTTCTCGACCGCGCGTCTCGCTCCCCGCGACGGTCATAGTTCTTGAACCACCTCACGCCTGCGCCATATGAACTGCACGTGGCGCATTAGGGAGACACCCGTGTCAATAGGTTTCCACATTACCGAGGAGGTACTATTGTCAATGCGTTTCTTTTGTCAATAGTATTGTAGGCTTATTCTCCTTGTCGAGGTCAACATTCTGAACAACTTTTTCCTACCATTGGAGCTGGATCCCCTTTTGTCAATATTTACCGACAATAAACTTGAAAAATACATCCGGAGGATTTTGGAAAATAATAAGGGAAAGTAATATTTACAATTGAAGTGGAAAATAAAGACAAAATAACAAATATTTTCAACATTTTTCAAATAAAATACTATTTTCAAATACTGTTTTCAAAAATCACTGCCTCAAATAAATTATTTTATTTTTTAAAAAATTACTGCATCAAATAAAATATTTTATTTTCAAAGTAGCACACATACTTTAAAATAAATAGGATTATTTATTATTTACTATTTGGAATACTATTTTCCCCAGATTTGGTGTCGCCCTAATGCGCCACGCACAGTTTATATAGCGCGAGCCTGAGGTGGCTCGAGAACTATGACCGTCACGGGGAGCGGTACATAATGCTGAGGACTTAATTTTTTTATTAAGAAGGCAAGAGAATATGAAAGATATGAGAATGATCGACAATTTTATTGTACAATTGTATTTTAATCTCATTAGGACTCATTACTCACCGTTCGTCATCGAGACGCTGCGAGGCGGGGGCGCGGAAAACGTTTTGGTCGCGTTCATCTTCCCGGAGGTCCTCCGCAGCTGGATGCTGGTCAGGTCTTGGATGCTGATGGTCGCAAGCGGTTGCGCGGTCTTCGCCATCGGTTGATCGGTCTCCGTGGTGGCGCTGGTGCCCATATTGGTACCGCTTCCGGTTCCGGCCTCTTCACCGTTTCGTCGCAGCTTCTGCAATGGCGACAGAGGTGGCGGCGGTGGTCCGAAACACGGCTGTTTCTCCTGGTCCCCGACTGGTTCCGCGCGTCTTCCTTCCACTTCGGTCTCTTCCCCTTCCCTCTCCTCTTCCTCCTCCTCCTCTTCGTGCTCCTTCCGGTCTCGAAGAGCAGCGATCTCTCGACGATCCGCGCCTCGGCCCTGGATATCCAAGTTGTCCACCGACCTGCGAACGAGTGCACCTTAACGCATCGAACGCCGTGTCTGTTTTTAGGTACGGGATAGAGGAAAGACAAAGACAAGCAAAGCTCAATGGGACGACCAGAGAATCGTCAGACGTTTGACAAAGTTTTCTGAAAGCGTAGCGCAAACGCAAAGATTAACGTCGATCCCTGAAGACCGTTGAATCGATCCGATCTTGATCTACCGCGCGTTTAACCCTTATTTCAATAACCGGGTACTCGGGTACCAACTTTCAATTTCTTTTTAAAACTTGTTTACTATTTTTGTGGAGAAGAATAGCAAAGTTGTCGTAGACTTTCTGTTCTTGGATGACCATAATTTACATCTGCGGCATATGAGTATGCGATGACACTATAAAGTACATCATTGAATATCGTAGGTAAAAGATTGGTTATTGATATAAGGGTTAAGGGCGTAGTCTCGCCCTTTCGAGGATTGCAAGGGTGCGGAACGATCCTTCTCATTTCTCGATAATGCGCTAGGTAAAAGATCATTATTCGGCAACGTAATTTGCATTATTCGGAAGCATAGAGCTGCGAATGTAGCTATTTTCATAAAAGTAGCTACATGCTGCCGGATAATGCAAATTACGTCTTGTAAACGTAAGAATAGGACTTTTGAGGGCGATCGCGGACTAGATTGATCTTTTATCTAGCGCTTTTGACTACCGAAAAACCCCATCTTTGCATTATTGAGAAATGAGAAGGCGCATCCCGCACCCTTGCAATCCTAGAACCGAGTCTACCCCCTTGAGCTCTCTGTTCCTTGGACGGACCTTGCTTTCGACAGGCTGTTCTTCGCGGTCGTCTTGCAGATGCTTTTCAGGTACTCGGACGGCTTCAGTAAGGTGTTCGAGTCTGCGTTCGCGAACTTGGGCGGTATGAACGGCAGCACCATGTGCCTGTTGACCAGGTGAGACGTCTGGCTCGCCTTAATTTCCTCGGTGTCCGCCGGAGGACTGGCGGGCGGTACTTCCGGCTGTTGATGCTCGCCGCAGGATACGTCGGACTTGTTGGTCGCTGTTCCGAAACATAAGGCGGTAGGGAGAAGGAATCGTTGTGCGTCGGGCAAGTGAAATCTAGGTAAGTGTATTATATGCCCGATGAGCGCCATGGTCTAGTAAGCCATGCCCGTCTTCGCGATCCACCGACGCGACTGCGACGGCTTAATTTTAATTGCGTGGATACGCCGCGACTCGTTGGCGCGCGGCTCTGCGGTCCCGTCGTCTCGATCGATCGATCGAGATAAGATGATCGTCGTGTTATCTTTCCTAGGGTTTCGACGAATTTTCAAACTTCTGTACAGTAAACTCTCCTACAACAACACGGTTTCTGTGTAACAAAGCTTAATTAGCTTGAACAGTCTCCCTATAGCATGACCTTTCCTAACAATTTTACAGTTCAAATGAACGAGGAATTCCTCCGTTTTTTTTTCATTTGTTAGGGAATTTCCTTATAAATACATAAACGAATTAATCTAGTTTGCACTAATTCTGAATTTCTTATAAGGCGGTAGGGATTAATCATGTTACAGGAGAGTTGACTGTACAGGGGTTCCGAGTGAAACAAGAACCTCGAAGTCTCGAAGAACTTTTCGCGCGAATAACTGTTGCGCGGAGCCTACATCGTCGACCGCTACGTCGGCTGTTCGTTACAATCACTCGAAATCAGAGTTTCTCGTGGCTACGGTTGAAGATATTGAGAACCGACAGTGTTCGAGTGGTTTACCTGCTAGACCGTGCTCGAGGATCTTTCCATCCCTGTTTGCCTCCCCAGAAACAGAGTCCTTTTTCCCGTCACGGCCGGTCGCTTCCGCGTTCTGCTTCGAGTTGACCACGAGCACCACGACGTCTTCCCTGTCCGGCGGTGGGGGCGGGGGTGGCGGCGGAGGTGGCTTCGCGATACTGCGAAAGAACCGCAACCGGAGAACAAGGAGAATACGAAGAAGAAGAAGAAGAGGAGAGTACCGTAAGCTCAATTTTGACTAATATCTGCACGCGCCAGTCCGTTACGAAAGCAGATGATCGCGAGCGAGCTCGATCGGGAACGCGATCGGTGAGCGAGAGATTGTGCGCGTGCGCGTCGGCCTCTTCGACCGAAAAGAACGGATCGCTGATACGCGGTCGAAAATAGACCGGATGGATTGAAATCGGATCGAACGGCGTTAGACCGGTTTTTACAAATTTTCGTCGTCGTGGTCGTTTTCATCGTGGCTCGTTCCACTTACCTAGCTCCGGTGCCAGCCGGTTTAACTTCCTTTTCGCTTTCTACTTGCGAGCCGGAGTGGTCTTTTTTCTCTGAAAACGGTCGACATTATCTCGTTAACATTTCGCGTTTATCGTCGACCGGATATCGTGTCGAAGTGCAGGCGATATCGGGGCGACACCGAGGCGGGACGAAGCTCATCGAACGTAATCGCGACTTACCTTGCGATGCTTCTGTATTGTTCTTGACGTTCTTGCCGACGCGTTCGTTGCTGCTGTTCCGCGAGAGCGACGGAGTCGAGGTGCTCGAGGAGAAGCAGGGCAACTCGCTGCTCAGGTTCGACGACTCGCTCGCGCTGCTCGACCTACTGTATCTCCGATCGGTTTTTCGGGAACGACTGAAATTGTTCAGGCTGGGACAATGCGTCGTCGTAACCCTCTCGGAGGATTTCGCTGGAATCTCGCGTATACCTGTCGTCGGATGCGTTCTCGGGCAGCCTTTTCCTCGCGACCGGCCCGACAGCCTCCGGTTCTTGCCTCGAGCCGATCTGCTCGTACGCGTGCTCGACGGTCTCTCGAACGGCTTCGGACTTGGCCGCGTAACAATTTCCGCTGGACGGTCGGTCGCCGTTGTTGATGTGCACGTCCACTTTCACTGCAACCGAACCGCGGACGATGGGCCGTCACGAATAATTTCGTTGTCCCGCGACAGAGAACGCGCGACGCGGCTCGACGCTGCAGAGGTCTTTCGAATCGCGACTCGCATCGGCTCCTCTCGTCTCGTCGCGCGTGTCGGCGCCGCGGGAGAGAAAGAAGAACCGTAGAAATGAAATGTATGTAGGATGCGCCACTTACCAGTCAAAGTTTCGTCCTTCTTCTCGAAGTGTCGATGCTTGTCCGTGTCGGAGAACAATCGCGTGATCCTGGTGTAGACGAGATCGTGGGGGCTGTGAAGGTAGAAGGACTCGGCGGTGTCCTTTTGCTTGGCTGGCTCGCCGATGTACGCGCTCATGGGGTTTATGTAGATGCCATCGCGAGGCCTGGAGCCCGGCGGGTGCAGGAAAAATGGCTCTTGGAACATGCCGCAGCCTCGCAGCGAACACTGAAACGAACAGTCACGGGAAACATTATCGGGGACTCTCTGCCGTAACTATAGCTGTCTGCCATCAACACCGACACCGACACCGACATCGACTCCGTCGTTTCGCATACCTCCCGCACGCTCTTCCGGAAGAGTGATCCGCGCGCTGCCGCGAGTCGAGCCTCGGCCACCGTTTTTCGGTGGAGGCGATTACGCGATTGCGTTATATTCACGATCCCGCCGCGCTGCGCCGGCTCGAGAGCTCGGCGCAAGGCCGCGCGCGCGATCGGACCTCCTCGTCCTGCGAAAGCGTGCGCTCGCCCTGAAATAAAAACGTGTCCGACGTTTGGTCTGTTGTGCGCTACTAGCCTTGTCTATAGAACTCGTGGTGCAACTGCAGGTCGTAGCGTCGTAGCTCATGTTCTCCGAATATTCCGAACCGGAACGGTCCCTCGTCATTCTGCCGATGACATTGGCGCGATGCGGCTCGCTCGTTTCCTACGGGACATTGCGTCGTTTGCAGCTCGATTAGCAACGCTCCGCGCGCTTCTTCTCTCATTCTCCGATCCGTAGAAAACGAGCCGACGACGGTGCAGCGATCGCTCGGCAAACGGTTTTCGCGGTGTTTTCGCGGGATCGAGCGACGAATCGATTGGATGCGCGGTCGCTTTCTATCCGGAACAGGGATCAGAGATCTCTCGCGGTTGTTCTGGAAGCCTCGAGAATCACATCGCGATCGTGATCGCGATCGCCCGCGGCTCGATCATTATCGTTTGCGAAACGTTTCGACCCGCTGGACCCGACCGAGACGATCGGTATCGTTCAGACTCCATTCAGACACGGCGGAAACCGCGCGGATTTTATTTACATCAGCGTCTTCGTATTCATTCGCACCTGTGCGCACGGAACAATAATCCAAAACGAAAATCGCGCGATCGAAAACGCGCGGTTTCCCCGCCGTGTTTGTGGTAAAACGGAGAACGGTTCTCGCCGTTCAGGCTCTCTGCTGTAAATCGCGTACTTTCGGAATGATTTTCCGAGGCTTACACTCGAAAGCCTCGGCAGCGAGAACCGTAAGATTCCGTGAACGTGAAAGCCAGGAATCTCAGAACGTCTAGCATGATGGTTTCGTTCTCGATCCATATGGAAGTCGTAAGAGCGCAGCCTCGCGCCTCTCGCGCCTCGCGCCGCGATCCGATGGAAATGGAACGGAAACGTGCCATCGAACTCTGTTTTCGTCGACGTAAGAGCGCAGCCTCGTAAATACCTGTTGCTCGCTCGCCTTTCGCCAAAATCTCCAGACTGCGACACGCGCGATCTTTTGGAGGGGTCGACGTTCGCGTTTCGAAGATTACCTCGTGTCTCGCGTTATCGGTGCTTTTCTGTGGCAATGGCCAAGGAGACAGAGAGAGAGAGAGAGAGAGAGAAAGAAAGAGACTATACGGAGGCGAGAGATGTACCGTTACCGTGTCGCGGAGAACGACGACGACGATGGCTGGACCGGTCGAGGATCGGAACGGATCGGAGCGGATCGGAGCGGATCGAGCGCGTTCTGGTTCACTTACGTGTACACCCATGCAAAACCGGGACGCCGTGCGCTTGTACCTCGCACCGCGGACGGACGATTCGACGCGGCTCCGATCATTCGTAAAAAGCGACGGAACGACGCGATGCTCGTTCGGCGACGTCCAGTTTCAAACGGTCGCGCTCGCGGTTCCGAATTCCAATTTAGAGGAGGTTTCCATCGAGCGACAGAGCGGAACGCCGATCGAGGATTCCGTGGTTTCTAGCGCGCACTGCTATCCCGCGGCGTTCGCGTACACATTCGCAAGATAACGGTTCGGTTACCTACTGCCTTTTATACGCGTAGCCCGCGAGTGTCACGGCGGCCGCAGCTCGGCCGAACTTTTCCGAAAACTCGAACTCGGCGGAAGACCGGTCGGACAACGAACTTGATCCGTGCACGGTAAGCGGCGGACCGAGACTCTCGCGGATTCGGGCTTGGCTGGTCTAAGCGAGAGCCGGCCTGGCCTGCCTGCCTGGCCAACTGGTCGTTGGTTGCGGGCCGCGAGTAGCCGACGAGGTAGGGGTACGTGCTTCGTCAGCTACCTAGTTACCACCGATCTTTGAATCGTGCCGTTTCATACCGTTCCGTGCCACGTCTTGCCGCGCGCGCACCGTTCACCGTTCGCCGTTCACCGTACACCGTACCAGTCCTCTCTCTCTCTCTCTCTCTCTCTCTCTCTCTCTCTCTCCTTTCTCTCTCTCCCTCTCCTACTCTCCTCTACTCTCTCTTCCTCCTGTTCACGGCTTTTACACCGCACTCACACACAAGTACCAATCTCCTCCGGATCCGACGGAGTTCGCGGATTTTCGCGTTTCTCCGCTAACGCGTTCGACCGAGGTCCACCGAACACGCGCGCTAGACTCGATTCCGCGAGCATTCGTGTCGAGCCGTAACCGGAATCGCGAGCAGACCGGATCGAAAACACCCGGCGCGCATCCTGCAAGTCCGCGCTTATCAGCTTTCTCACGGACGAACGGATAAGATACCGAGAAAACCGGCCGCACACCAAAAAACTTCGTGTACCTGTGTAGATCGCGGACCGCGCGCGACGCGAATGCGAGCGGACGTCCGTTAGCCGCCTCGCGAAGTAGGGTGGCGGAAGGATGGTCTGCCCGTCGTCGCCGCCACGGAGAGAAATCGTTTTCTCGATGCAACCTGGCTTAACTGTAAACGATCCCCACCCTCCGGTTTTCCTTCTCTCTGGTAACTCGCTCCCCGTCCTATCGTGGCGCAGCTGATTCTCCTAACACCCGCAATTACGCGCAATTAACACGATTCGCAACAAGCCTCGCATCGTGCTCCTCTTCGATTCGGGGATCTCGTTGGCGACTTCGCGAGCTTCGATCGTCCCGACGTTGTGTCCTCTTTCTCCCCTTCCTCTCATTTACCGTTCTTTCTTTACGTCGAACGTTGTTTCGACGAGGGTCTGCTTCCGCGAACGAACGCGCCGCAATACTCGATCCCCTCGCCTCGCCCGATGCGCCCTCGAGTTTTCGCGAGCGCAGCTTCTCCTGTCCCCGAGCAGCTACCTTCGTCGTTTGCAACGAAACTAGTTGCAAAACGTTTCCAATTCGCTGGTCGCCAGCCGGAGCGGTCTCAATCGGCGAACGGGTTCGCGTTCGCCAACGGACTGGGGGGCGAGTCGATACAGTTTTCAGTTTCTCATTTCTGCAATTTTTGTCTCGATTACGTAAAAAACAATGCGAAAATATTCTTCGAGCCTTCCTCTTTGAACAAGTACATACGTACAAAGCTGTAAAATATTGGGTTGAAAGTAATTTCGGTATTTTAAAGGGGTGGACTCCTTTTTCCAGGATTGCAAGGGTGCGGGATTCGCGTTCTCATTTCGCGATAATACAAAAATGGGATTTTTCAGTAGTCAAGAACGCTAGATGAAAGATCGATCTAGGGCGCTATCTCCTTCAAAAGTCCTATTCTTTCGTTTACGGGCGTAATTTTCATTATTCGGAAGCATATTATTATTTTCATAGCTACATGCTGCCGGATAATGCGAATTACGCCTCGCGCGGAACATTAAGATGGAATCCCCAGAGGGGAACAATTGATAATTTATTTTATTTTATTTCTATAAAAAGAGAGAATATTTGTTTCCAGAAACTGTCACTTGAACAAACAGAAACGGTCTCGTGGGAGTAGAATAGAAGAATTAAGAATCGAAGTTAAAGGAGAGAAATACTCTGTGAATTTCCAATTTTATTTAGTATCGGATAAGTGAAAAAGCATATTGTAGTTGTTATTTGCGTGATTCAGAGATTCTCCATATGTTTATTCCTTTATAAGAAATTTTTAGCAATGATTGAACTATCGACTGTATAGTCTATATAGAAAATTAGCTAATAAATAAATAATTTAGGATATAATTAGTATATAAGACACAATTAAGTAGAATATAAGCGTGTAAGCCAAGCGGATAGGATAATAAGAGCGCATGTTAAAATACTTTCTTGCTATCACTGTTATTAATGCAACACGAGACTATTGACATTTTAGTGAATATTGGTAAAGCCCATCGGAGGCCTTAGCTTAGTTTACTTTGTATTCTGAAAAACCTCTTACGAGGCTGGATAAATCTTTTATATTAACTGTGCAGTTAGCAGTGGCGTACCTTAGTAGTTTTTAAGAATATTGCGCATACATAAGATAGTATTTGTAAGGAAGTTCTCAATATTTGAATAAACAGTAGGAAATTATAAAGATAAGAATACTGTTTCAAAAAGTTTAAAATCTGAGACCGGTCATGTTGGTAGGTTTAGCATTGATGCATATGCGGAGGCGTGGCGAACCAATGGAACGATATGATACGGAAAACTCGTGGCTTTCGCTGGTTCGAGCGAAACTCGAAATTTTCCGGTGCGTCTATGTGGGGCGTGCGCGTGTCGGGTTCTCGCTCGCTTTTACATAAATTTATCGGAAACCGGATTATAATTTTTGCGTGGCGTCGAACGCGACGAAGGCCCCAGTCACGAGATAGCGACGGGATAGCAGCGGCAGAGAGGATACGCAATCAATGCAAACGTATTCGTGTTTTTTTTTCTTATTGGTTCAGACCAGCTCGCAGCGGTCGCGTGTATCGGCAAGGTCTCGACATCGAGGGGCTCGCCTCGAGAATTAATCAAGCCGTACATAAATTTTCGCGCAGCACGCGGAATGACATGGGTGTCGACCGAATCTTTAAACGAGCCGTGCCCTCGCAAGAACGGCCACGCGATTGGTCGATGATCCTGCGATCGATGTAAACATGTTTTTCTTTTGCCGGACAACAATCTCGTTGCGACGGACGCGTGTTGTCTCGCGTATAAAAGACCGCCACGGTGGAAAAGAACCGTGTATTTCTCTGAGGAAGAGCGTCGCGAGATGAAGGACGAGTTAAAGGTAAGCGGACGTTGCGAATCGTATCAATCTCGGCGCGTTCTTCATTGGTGGTTTCCGTCGCGTCGTTCCAGTATCTGACGGGGTTCGGTTGCGAGTTCTCCAGCGAGGACGAACGCTGTCCCGGTGCTCTGCCCGTGGGCCAAAACAGCCCGCAAAAGTGCCCGTACGGGCTGTACGCCGAGCAACTCTCCGGTTCAGCGTTCACCGGTACGTAATCTGACCTGAACATTTCCAACGAACATGACCAAGACATCCAATTTAGGTCGTAAGATGTTCAGATCTAAAATGGACGTAAAATGAACGTCTTTAAGAGATCGTGCGCTATCTGCATCGATTTATTATTTGTACCGTTCGCCGTTCGGTTCGTCGTTCGGCGAAATGTTCAGGTCTGTACGAAGCTTACGAACGTAGTTTCGTTGTCGTAATCGCAAGTTTGTCGGGTCCCACAGCTCCACGATCTTCGAACGAACGTTCTTGGCTGTATCGGATCAGACCGTCCGTCGTTCACGACCGCTTCGTCCCCGTCGAAGGAGCATCCGGTCTCGACTACGACTGGAACTGCGCTCGTTCGACGCCGAATCAGGTAAACACGCGTTTCTTCTCCAGCTGCTTCTCGTTTCTAGAACACGTCGCGTGGTTGCGTTTCAGCTGAAATGGAAGGTGTTCGACGTGCCGAGCAGACGAGCCAAGGAAGTCGATTTCGTCGAAGGATTGCGCACGATATGCGGCGCCGGTGACTGTCGTATGCGGCAAGGTGTCGCGATCCACGTGTACCTGTGCAACGCCTCTATGGTCAACAGGGCGCTCTACAACGCCGACGGGGATTTTCTGATCGGTACGCGCAAGCATAGAGCATTCTAAGAGCGATCAGGCTCTACGCGTTGTATTTAGCTGGCAGAAATGATTTATAGTATTTAATGGTCCCAGAACGTTTTCAACGTATGCGTTTCTCGTTTCCCGCAGTGCCGCAGTTGGGGTCGTTGCTCATCACCACCGAGTTCGGCAAGATCCGATGCGACCCGAACGAGATATGCGTGATCCAGCAGGGCATACGGTTCCACGTGACGGTTCTCGGGCCGTCGCGGGGATACATTCTCGAGGTGTTCGACGGCCACTTTCGGCTGCCCGATTTGGGACCGATAGGTAAACGCAAACACTTCTCGAGCGAGAGACAACATTAGTTTTTCAATTTACGCTATCGCTTTACCGGGCAGGAGCGAACGGCTTGGCCAATCCGAGAGACTTTCAAACGCCCGTCGCCTGGTACGAGGACCGCGAGACCGGCTACAAGATCGTCAGCAAATTTCAGGGGAAATTGTTCGTCGCCGAACAACGTCACAGTCCTTTCGACGTGGTGGCCTGGCACGGGAACTACGTCCCGTTCAAATACAACCTGGACAGGTTCATGGTCGTGAATTCAGTCTCCTTCGATCATTGCGTACGTATCGTTTGTAGCACGTCGATCGAGGAGACCGACCGATAGATCGTTTTCTTTTCAGGACCCCTCCATATTTACCGTTTTAACGTGCCCGTCGCTCAAGCCTGGAACCGCGGCGGCCGATTTCGTCATTTTTCCGCCGCGATGGTCCGTCCAACAACATACTTTCCGTCCGCCCTATTATCATCGTAAGTAAAACGACGCGAATTTCTATGTGCTTGCATCTCCAATTGAAAGAGCCAGGCAACGAATTTCAAAGATGCAGACCACGCTCGTTCCTCCGCCCGTTTTCTTTTCTTTGTGCTTTTTCACTTTCTCGCTTAGCCGCTTGCTTGCTTGCCCGGTTGCCCGCTTACCTGCTTTCCCGGTTTCCCGCTTTCCCGCTTTCCCGCTGAAACGTAAATAACGAGGCGTGGAGTAAACCGCTCCACTCGTTCCGTCCTTTACTCTTCCACCGCGATTCGTTGTCAATCGAGCGATTCGCCGACGAGCGGCTCCCTCCACGGCGCAGCGCGCGCGGCTCGCTATGCTAGACCGCTTCTAAAAATCGCAGAGCCGCGAGACATCGGTGAAAACTTGAAATTTTCTCCAATTACATCGATCGGCTTCCTTTTTCTTTCACGACGATAATTCTGACGTTTCTTGCGCCGGCGAACGTACAATTCCATCTCTGTCCCCTCCCATCTACCCGACCGTCGGCTCCCGTCTCTTCTAATCGTTGCTGATCGCTATCGATCGCTACCGATCCCCGTCTCTGCTACCTCTCTTTTCTATTTCACGACTCTCGACATTGAATTCCCGCGCATCGACGCATCTGCGGGCGAGCTACAGACCTGAACATATTCGCCGAACGACGAATGGAATTTTACGTCCATTTTAGACCTGAACGTCTTACGACAGTTACGACCTAAATTGTCTTTAACCCTTGTGTAGTTAACCGGGTACTCATTTACTGTATTTCTTTCAACAATTTGTTAATGTTCCTCTAAAAATATTACAAAATTTTTCTGAATATGTCCATTCTTTACTCGCTAATATATTAATTTATAGTCTTCTAATGAGAATTTGTGCAAACATGTTAAATACAAAAGGATTTAAATAATCTATACATTTTGGTCGACTACGTGAGGGTTAACACGTCATTTGAACGTCTGACATAAGACGTCTGTTTGAAGACGTTTTAGAGATATATTATTTCGGACGTCTTTTGAACGTTTTAAGTAAGACGTCTTTATAACTCCTGTTTGGACACTAAATGACTTGAATTTTTGGAGATGTTATGATAGGGACTAGTTTACTGTACAACGACTACAATACAGTTTCTTATTTCTGTTTTCACATACTTGGAATGACGGAAAGAAAAATAAAAAACATACCTTAAAGACGACCGAAATAAGACGTTTCTAAAACGTCTTGAAACGGGAGTCTTAAAGATATCCAGTTTAGGTCGTAAGACGTTCAGATCTGAAATGGACGTAAAATGAACGTCTTTAAGACATCGTGTGCTATCTGCGTCGATTTTCCGTTCCGTTCGGTTCTGCGTTCGGCGCAAATTCGGCGAAATGTTCTGTATGAATCATTACGCCGCCGACTTTGACCCTCAGGAAATTGTATGAGCGAGTTCATGGGCCTCGTGAAGGGACGCTACGAAGCCAAAGAGGAAAGTTTTCATCCGGGAGAAGCGTCGTTGCACTCGATTATGACGCCTCACGGGCCAGATGCACTCTGTTTCGAAACCGCTTCGAATTGCAAACTGGAACCCGAGCGCATCGCCGAAGGAACCATGGCTTTCATGTTCGAGACCTGTTACAGCTTGGTGGCCACCGAATGGGCGACCACGGTCTCCAACAAGCTCGACCACGATTACAACAAATGCTGGGAACCTCTCGAGAAACATTTCGACCCGAACGCTAAACCTGCAACGTCCGATCCTTGATCGTCAACGACTGAATATCTAGCGACGTATCGCGAACATCCGTCGATATTTTATATTCCCGCTACCATGTTTTTATGTATGTCTAATTTATATATATATAACATATAACATTTATGAATAAATGATAAACATGTATTTTTATGTTTTTATGATGCATCGTGTAAGAAACGTGTCGGAGCTGTTCTCTATCTGATATGCAGACTTTATGAATAACGCATCATTATTTAAGATATATTTCGAGATAAACAAAACGCAATTACAGACATTTCTCTTAATTATGCTTTGGGAAAGTTTGCGGTATTGGTTGCTCCTAATTACGAATGATTCTTGCCGCTTTTCCTATGAGACAGAATATAAATTCCGGCAAGAATCATCTGTTCTGTTCAAAGGTCCGTACAGCGCCAATTGACGTAGCGGCGAAACGCTGAAACTGATAGCCAAACGCTACTTGATAGCTAGTAAAATAGGCATCTGCATTATCGATAATCGCGACATAATTCCTGAATTTAGTGTAAACGCCATCTAGCGATAGCTGTTGGAACTGGATGGTGAACAAGTTTGGCTAGCAGTTTGAGCATTTTGCCGCTAAACGTCAATTGGCCATTTTCTGATTAATAAATTTTAGAAATGAAAGTACATATATATCAACAGAGAGGAAATGAGAGTGCTCACGCCCAGGTTTTGACCGTGCCCCAGTGCTTCGATTCAGGGCACTATTTTTCGCGCATGCGCGACGATTTTAGCCTCAGACAGCCTCAGTAGCGTACAAAATCGGGTACCTTCAGCACCCCGCAGAATTTTAAAAACTTATTAGTAATATACATACGAAATATTGAAATTTAATATAATTCAAACTTATTCTTCTATGACTATCTATGACTATCACTCGTCTCGTCAATAATACCGGTACATTCCTGCCAATATAACTGCCACAGGGCTCTGGCCGCTGGGCCGCTCTGCTACCTCATTATAAATGCGTTACTGTTTTGGCCGCGCATGCGCGAAAAATAGTGCCCCGAATCGAAGCACTGCCGTGTCCGATATAGTGCTGCCCCCACACAAAATCCTAGCCTGGATCAGCTCCTAGACCGGCGGTAGAGCGGACGCTTAGCTGTTCTGTTTCATGCTAAAACTGGTGTGCTCTCTGTTACGTGGTAAAAGGGGGCTCTACCGCCGGTATAGGAGCTGTTCCGTGCTAAGCGTGAGCGTGCCAAACAGTGGAGTCAAGTTCAGAGATAGGCGTGAGCACTCTCATTTCCTCTCTGATATCAATATATGTATTTATTGAAGCGTATTGAGTATTGATACTGTTTACGTGTGTCTACATAAATATATAATTTAATCTAAATAAATAAATAATTAATTTTAAATATTAATTGATTTGCAAAGTATAGAATTTGATTTGCATAAGGTTCAATTTGACTTGCAAAAGGGGCAATTTGGATTACAAAACCAACACAAAAACACAGTTTGTTGAGTCGTTCAAGTTTTTCTTTGCTGATAAAACCTTTTTGGGCTGCAAAAATTCATAGAATATTCTACTCTTATATATATCTTGTTCACGGTCGTACAATATATGCTTCCACTCTCGATCTATGTATAATCCGAGGTTGTGCAACTGTCGTTTAATTTTGTATTTAACCTGGAAATAATCCGGCGAATTAATTTTACAACGCAATTGAATATTTCCATGAAGATTACAGTGAAATAATTAAACATGAAAACTGCGCCTGATCCAAAAGACGTCCAGGTATTGCGTGTTATTTCTTAATACTGTAACTGCAAATACTAGCTTTATACTTTATAACCTTGTCAGAGCTATTTTCGATTTGAATTTCAATACAGTATCCCGTCTTTCATCGTTTCAATTAAAAGAATGATATGAACCGAATGTAATAAGCTTTCGCACACAACGATATATTTATTTTATTCCTGCGAATATATAAGCTTGTGTATGTGTGCGTGTGTATGTTGTAATTCTATAAAATTGATTCGAACAATTATCTTTTCCAGGAATTTCAATTTAAACAGTCGCACATATCCCAAATTTTAGATGGATACACATCCGTACCAATTGCCTGCAGTCTAATCACTGCAGACAAGAAAAGGGGCTTATTATATGTAGGTCAAAGGAATAAGATATTCGTATTGAAACCAGGAGAGGACAGCGACCCAGAATGGAAACTGGAAGTTGAGACATCAATAATTATTTGTAAATTATTGCTTAGCTGTGATTGTTCCTACTTAGCGGTAGTACCGCAAGGACCATTTGTTTTAATTTACGATGTACAGGCTCTTACCAGAAGTGTACGTTCCGTAAATATAGATTTTTATCGTTTATTGAACATAAGATGGGTTGGTTCTAAACGTTGAAATTATTTTTCTTACAGAATTTACACTTATTACACGAAATTAGGATTTGTACGTCGAGCGCAGAGGTGTTCGTAAACGATGTACAATGGAACCCGACTGTTCCAGGAATGTTATGTACAGTAGCTAGTGATTATACAGTTGGTAGTTTCCAAATAAAAGAGGAAAAGACAGTAGAATTGAAAGCTTTAGAGAGATTGAATGGGCTAGACGCTTTATGCGCAGCATGGAGTCCTAAAGGGAAACAAATAGTGGTCGGTTGCAAGAACGGAAATATTATACAACTAAAACCTGACCTGAAAGTAGCTAGAACGATACCCGGTCCTACTCCGTACATCGGAGAAGTTGTTTCTATTTTATGGATCAGTAATTATCAGTTCTGCGCTGCTTACTTGGGTTCTGAACAGAGGATTAATGTTCTTATAGTTGACGCTCCTAAAGGCGAAGCAAATGCTATTTTCACATGTTACGAAGATATCACATATGGAATAACGGATACCGAAGGAGAAGGAATGTTAACGACGCGTTACTACTTTGATCATGTGCCAGAATGGGGAATAATTATCGCTGCTAGTAGTAACAGCAGTGAGATCGCAGTATTGGGATGTACGGACGGAGGTGCCACATGGAATCAATGGCAGCTGGTTGACAGCGGCCGGGCTCAATTGCCGTTGATTCATACCACGGAGAGTTATCCGTTAGGTTTAGCTGTAGATAGATCTCCCGTTCGAAAGTTACAGTGGGGAGCTGATTCTGTTTTACCTATTCCGGTTCCCATGCTACATATTCTGGCAACGTCCGGTCATCTCTGTAGCTTTCATATGGTGAATTTGACGCCCAATTGTCCTGCTATCAATAGTCCGCCTACAGAAATTGTTCCGACTCCGCCGCAACAATTGCAACAACAGTACAATGCTATTCCATTGGACACGTCCCTTGTTATGAACGGTGTTATCACAAGTACTCCGCGTCCGAAGCAACTGGAAAGTCCTTCCGAAAGGCCAAAACCGGTTCCCACAAGGGATATTTTCGAGAAGACGTCTCTTTTGCAGCATCCACCGGAGAAACCGCTCGAGCAAAAGATTGAAACTGCAACCGTAGAAGTTAAGGTAGAATTACCTAAAGATACGCATTCACAGAAGCCTGTTAAGCCAGATACGAAGACAACGGTAATTAAAAAAATAGTTGTGCAAGAACCTGTGCAGGAACAGAAGACAACCGTCGAGGATGAGAGTAGAGACATTCGCGCTTACATAGAAGAACATAGTTTATTTGAAAAGGAGCTGCGCAACAGATTGGAAGCGCAAGCTTGGGAATGCGGCACGAAAGAAGAACGTCGAAAACTTGTAGATACCTCTATTGTAATAGAACAGTTTCTCAGAGAACTGAGAGAAACGACGAACAGTTTATCCAGCGACATCGCCTATTTAAAAGCATTACTACTGCAATCGTTCGCTTGGGTCGAAGAGACCAAGTCGAAGAACGCAGCCAGCATAGATTTCCCCACTAGAAATTGCGGAGATAACAATAAGATGTCGGATCTACAGAAACTATATTATTACACCCAAACGCAACTCGCTCAAGCTAGTAAAATATTAGACTTGGAATGGTCTGATCATAAGACTCAAGAAAAGTCGCGAATGAAGATTCCTCACTTGGAGTTTGTCTATCAGAATCTGATACTGCATAATAAAATCATTCAGCAGGAAAAGGGCAAAGTGGAGCAACTGAAGAAACAGTGGAAATTACTTACTCGTAACAGCAACATATTTGGATTGAATCGTTCGCTGTCGAATCTAAGTATAACGTCATCGAAATCATCGGTTTCCCTCCCAAGAAATGCGGGAATCATAGAAGCGCGTTGCAAAACTATCGCTGCGAAAACATTGAGCTTCACTCAAGAAAAGCAGATTAAGCTGAGAGAGTACTTGTCTTCTTCTACCCCACGAATTATAAAACCTGTGAATCCGTCACCCAGCCAACATCGTTTGGAGGCGACACTGTCTTCTTTGGCTTCGCCGAATGCTGCACTCGCCGAGATCAAGAATAAAGTAGAATCGCCCGTCTCGAAACAGACTCCGATTGCTAAACAGACCACCGCCGAGAAACCAAAGCAACAAAGTCCGTTAGCTTCTCTCAATAGCATTGTTGCAAGAATCGGTACGAATGAACTTAATAACGCACCGACGCAAAGTAAATCGCAGACAAAACCACCCGCTTATACTGTGGCTTTCCCTGTTGCAGCTGGAACTAAACCGTCGCAGACAGAGAAAATGTCAAGTCCACCGGTGACTCTTGCCACCCATCAAATTAGTAAACCGAACGATACCGTACCATCGAGTCCAGCTAATACTTTAATCCTTAATGTACCGAGTTCGATCAAGTCTTTCCCTAAAGTTGATTCTATTCCATTCGGTACGCCAGCTCAGAAGTCTGAAGAAACTATTTTACAAAAATCTATGCCTAAAGAATCCGGTGCCAAACCTAGCAAAGATACCGTATCGCTGAGCAGCGATTCTGTGAAAGTACAAAGCAACTTATTCAATACCGGTACATTGAAAGATGTGTTATCATTAACAGAAGCACCGTCGACGAAAGTACAGGAGATCAATTTGAACACCTCGTTGAAATATGGGCTCGCAACGACAGCAGCAACAACAGCGACTACGAAATCCGATGCTGCAGCCGCAGCATTTAGCTTCGCTACTCTGAACACTGCAGCTGCGATCGTAAAAAGTCCTTCACAGACAATCTTCAGACAAGAGCAATCAACGATCGTGCAAACATTTTCTTTCGCTTCGAAACCGTCGACTCCTACAAGCTCGTTCAACCTGAAAATACCACAAACGGCAACAACGGCGCCTCAGACGCAAGAAGCGTTGAATTTAACTGGTTTATTTACGGGACTGCAGAGCAATAATCAAACATCTGTACCTAACAATAATCTTAACGCTGATGCAAAGTTCAACTACAAATCTACATTTGGAACACCTGGCTTTCAGATGTCATTGGGGCAGATGTCTATCGGTTTGGCGAGTGGAGCTCCCGTAGCGGAAACTGCTACAACCTCCCCTTCGGTTACTATAGAAAAAGTTGCTTCTCCAGAATCTAAAGTTCCTACTTTCCCAAGTTCTGTGCAAGCTGCGCCTGCAACTACTACCGCTACTCCATTGTTCGGCGATCAGCCTGTTGCATCGAATGTCTCCATATTCGGAGGAATGTCGACTTCTACCATACCGACCACATCTACCGTTGCTTCTACGTCCAGTGGCACAGGCTTCGGAGGTCAAACTACAACGACAATCCCCATGTCGATATTCGGTGGCTTCAAGCCCGCTCCCACAACTAGTACAGCTACGATTGCAACAACGTCTGTTGTTGTAGTCCCTAGCGAGACACTCTCTGTCTCTTCGTTTCAAATGTCCTTGCCACAGCCCACGTTCGGAGAGACTGTCGCAAATCTGTCCCCTGTAAGCCCTGTTAGCGCTAACAGCAACACTACTCCGTCTACATTGACATTTGACACTGCGACAACAACCTCTGTCACTTCAGTTTTCGGGAAACCGTCTGCTCTCACGATGAACGCTCAATTCCCAAGCACACCGACCGTTTCTTCCGCAGCGAACACCTTCGGCAAACCAATTATCAGTCCCGCGTCCATACCTTTCGGAAGTACCACGAATACATCTATATTCGGCGGTATGCCAACTACTTCTGCGAACACTTCGATCTTTAGCGGAAACAATACTAACTCGATTTTCGGTGGAAACACTCAAGCGTCTCCTTCCGGTTCCATCTTCGGGGGAAACACGTCTACGATGAACAGCTTTAGTACGCCTCCGAAATCTCTTTTTGACAATAACGCTCAAAAATCTGGCTCGATATTCGATGGTACGCCGAACACGGGAGCTACGTCTTTCTTCGGAGGTGGTGCACCCAATGCTGCACCAGGTGCAGCATCTCCCGGGTCTACATCTATATTTGGAGGCAGCGCTTCCCCGATGGGCATGGAACAACCTGTGCTAGGTGCGCAACCCGCTTTTGGACAAGCACCTGCATTTGGAACCAAACCAGTATTTGGATCGGTACCAACCTTTGGTTCGACAAAGCCGATTTTCGGTGATGCGTTCGGAACGACAGCGTTTGGAGCTAGCGCATCTCCTCCGGGTAACTAACTTGGATTTTGTTCACTTGTACACATTCTTTAACCGTCGGGCGCAAGCAATCTGACAGACACAGCGTGAACATTTAGGCACCTCGCCCCGCCACTAGACGGCCTCGCCACTTGGCGCTCCCAGTAGCTGCCTCTTTGGGGAGAGCCCAAAAGGGCTGTCCTCCGATTGTAGACAGCACCAAGTGCAATATTTCCCTAACATCAGTTGTATAAATGAGCTTAACTAGGTGTTTATTATGTTTTTTGCGCCGGAATTCGGTGATCAACGTATTGCGCCCGACGGAAGGTAAAGGGGGTAGACTCGTTTCCAAGATTGCAAGGGTGCTATATGTATACTGAAAATTTATATGAAATGAGAAGGCGCACCGTTGCAATCCTGAAAACGAGATTACCTACCCTTAAATACCAAGACTAACGATACGAATTTAAATAGCGTTCGGTAGCCCACCAGCAATGGGCAGCCCCACAGCAATGGATAACAACATGTCTAAAGTTTTCGGAACTGTAAGCGGTAACAATACATTCGAATCTTTGGCTACCCAACCGGGTGGACTGACTTTCAGCAGTTTAGCTCAAAAAAGTCCAGAACCAGACAAACCTCCATCGTTTAGCGGGTAACTAGACGACAATTACAAATCCTCGAATGCCGAATAGACGATTCATCGATTAATCTGTTCTTTTCTTTTTTAGTGGAAGCTCTTTCTCGAGTTGGCGGTAGTCCGCAACATCTACACTAGGCTGAACAACTATCAGATCTTTCGTACAGATTATTCTTCTAACTAGAGAATAATAATGTAAATTCAGCATCGTCGATCAGTTCAAATCATGTATTTATAATTGTCTTATCAGAAACCGGCGGCAACGACGTTGATTTTAAACCATCCTTCAGAATCGTATCATACAAACATGAAATGTGATTTAGTGTATTTCAGATTTATTTACAAGAAACGACCGTTGTAGAAAACATTCTGCCGTTGTATAAAAATATCATTAGATACCTCTCTTTACAGGCTTCGGTGCTATCGATACTTTGGTCGGTTTGCAGAGATCGATAACACATGGATCGTCGAGCGCTGCCGACGGTACAAGCAGCGCAAGAGATATTTCTACGTTGCACGCTTCCATCCAAACTTGATGGGACAACAGAACTGTGGTCTTCAATCTGTAGTCGTTTTGTTCCGGGTTCTGTAACCGTAGATCAGATTTACGTGGCAGTAGTAACTGCACTTGTTGATCAGGGTGTCTCAGTTTAACGCGGAGTATACTCGGGTCTCTCAAGTTCAACAATTTAGCTGTCAACGGGATGCCCAGTAGAAGACCACCGGTGAACTTCAATGCGGCATCCGCGTCGCCTCTAGGCTCCTCTATAATTGCCCTACAGAATCGCGTGGACACTGACGGCCTCGGCAGTCGTTCCTCTCCTTGCGCTGCAGGCGTTAAAAGCAACGGTAACAGTAACCGTGTCAATGATCCTGGTTTCACATCAGCCAATGTTGGGATTTGTAGAACAAGAGCTCTTGAAAACGTCGGCAACTTCGACGTGTCTTGCGGCAGGGTGTCGGCTTCGGAAAGGAAATATCGAGTCAGCGGTAGAGCACTTCTTCCGGTCACGCTTCTTGTAACTCGTATCAGTTCGACTGCCAACGTTTTCAGCCATAAGTCAACGGCTAGCATCGTGTCGGTTTCACCTAGTCCACTGAACAATCGCTGCAACCTGAGAATCGTCAGATTTAAATGTCACATCCTGTATACAGGGTGGTCCACCTAAAGATCTCCTTTATTTGTGATGACTAGACTGCGGATCTTTATGCCAAATAAAAATTGTCTGCATCGATTCCAAGAAATAGAAACTAAATTGAATGTTATTTCTCCCCTTATAATGATATTAACCCTTAGCACTCGAGTGGTGACTCTGAGGCGCCACTAAAAGTTGCTATACCATTATTCAAAATACACATTATGTAGATTATTAAATATGTTGGTATCTAATCAATTGCTAAACATTTATGTATTGTACTAGTTATTAGATCAATTTTATATCTATGATTATATTTAGGTGATTACATTTAAGTGGACCACCCATGTATAAGGGTAAAAAATGTGAGATACTTCATACTTTTGAGTATTTCGAAGAAGAACCGAAATGTTGGTGGTCGTGTTGGGGAATGGACTGGTGGATATCGAGTTTGCCGACGTCACCGAGAATTCTTTCAATACGGACTTCAGAAGCAGCAAGCATCGTATGTAAAGAGCGGTGAACCGCGCTGCTCCTTCCATACGATAATCCATTTCTGCCAAACGATCCAAATCTATGGCTGCAGCTTCTAGGAGCTGGGTATGAACTCTACCAGCCGGCCTGGAATTCTCAACGCCCGTTACCACCTTCTCCAGAAATTCTTTCCCACGTTCGGTCTCCTCGTCGGTTTTGTCTTCCTTCTCGAAGCCTGGTCCGCTCGTTATAGCTGGCCGCAATCGAGGAACTAAATGCGGCATCGTGTCCCGCAAATAATGATAATGTTTCGATGTATGTTCCGTGAAAAGAGCATGCATACTTGGACAATGGAACGCCGCGTTAAATATCATCACCAACACGCTTGCATCTATTATTTGTAGTCAAGGATATCATCAAGACAAGCAATATTAACAAACGGAAAAACAGCTTTTATAATAGCCCTACAATATTATTAAGACAAAGACTTATTGTACGGTAAAATTGGCTGGTGAAAGGATACAAGACGGTTCGTCTACGTCCGGTTCCGGTGTGTCGAAGAATGGATGTCGACCAAGAAGCTGAGGTACCAAAGGCAACGTCAAATATGGATGCGAAGCTCCCAGCGCTGCCAAACAGCTTCTAATGCTCTCTCTATCTTGTGGATAGCGACTCAAGTTTTCAAGGAGCCGATTTACACACATGTACAAGCAATTCCTTGTGGCTAGCCGGCTGGCAGCTAAAGTGGCGTGCAGACCTTCTCGCACCTCGCCTGAAAAATCTTCTAGCGCGCCCAATATCGTCTCCAGTTGATCCTCCCGAAGCGTTACGCTCGCAGACATTTTCCTTAGCGACTCGATAGCCCTCAATCTTACATCTTGAATTTCATCGTTGAACATGTCCACCATGAAGTCCAGGGCAATCCTAGCTATGTTCGGTTGTTCCAAAGACAATGTACAAAGTGCCTCGACCGCTGCTGTTCGTACCTGAAAATAATTTATCGTATACGTCGAATATATTAACTACAATGTAAACGCGTACAAGCACGGTACTACCTCTAAGAACTCATCTTCCAAACCGTGGATAAAAGCACCGCAAGATCCACTCTTCTCTTCGACTTCTGGTCTATCCGCTTCTACGATTTTTTGTTTTTTGTCTAATGCTTGCTCTATGTATCGTTGAGACACGCCTTTCATCGAACCTAGAAGCGTCATTGCCGAGGTTCTGACTCTTGGTGATAAATCACCCATGAAACTGCATATTTGTGAGAACGCACAGTCTACCATGCGTGTATCCTCTCCGTCCGAACCCATAATCATGCTGAAAAACGATTTCATAAATACACGTTCAATGTAACTTTGTACTCTAAAATTATAATTGAAATACTTCTCAGGATATTCTCTTCCTAAGAGCCATATCAATTTTAGAACCGCACGTCGAACGATCTCATAGTCATCCCTGAGCGCAGCACAAGCTTCACCAAAAAAACTCGCAGGCAGTCTGCATCCTCTATGAGAATGAAGTTCTGCCATTGTTTCGAATGCTTGAGCACGAACTCTCGGATCTTGAGATCGTGCGTAGTTGCCAACGAATATTAACGTGTCGTCCGCAGTATTCGCAGACAAGTATCTACCGATGATGGAAAGACAACGTGTCTGCACACCGTGCCAGGTGTCTGGTAAATGTTCGCGAGCAATTTTCAAAACCAGACTCCTAAAACAACATTGATTCTTTTTTATCGTAATACGAAAATAAATATATATATATACATAAATAAATACATATATAATATAAACAAATAAAATATTTATATATTTATTTTATATATATATATATATATATATAAATATAAGATACCTCTGGTAATCTCCTAATTTCAACAAGGTTGCTAGACCTTGGCTCTTTACTCTATGCGATTCTTCATTCCTCAGAAGTTCAGCAGTTTCGTTGACAATTCTTGTCTTTTCTGCAGAATCGTGCGTTATCTCTCCTAATTCCGCAAATATCCAAAGTATCTTAGCACGAACTGCTGCTTCCGTTTCAATGGAAAATCTCTCAGATAACTTCTTCACAACTGTGGGAACCTCCTCCGAAGAAATGTAAGCTATGGTATCGGATATACGAACAAGGAGCTGTAAAGCATCGTTTCCGCATTTAGATTTCTCTAGACATTCTATGTAAGCTAATGCAGAACTGCCCTCTGTTCCATTCTTACTCCCTGATGTGGAGGCCAAGCGTAGTGTTTTTAATCGTTTTAGCGGTGGCTCGGTTACAACCTACACACAATATATTTTATGAAGAAATTATATTTAAAAGTCATTAAGAGCGTAGACTCGTTTTCAAGATTGCAAGGGTGCAGGATTTTCAGTAGACAAAAGCGCTAGATGAAAGATCAATCTAGCCCGTAGTCACCCTCACAAGTCCTATTTTTACATTTACAAGGCACAACTTGCATTATTCGGCAGCATGTAGGGTAAAGATACCAGTTATCGTGCCCCAACCAGTTATCGGACACAAAATAAATTTTTTAGAAAATAATAAAAGTAACATGAAGTACTTAGTATTACTTTATTTTTAAAAATAAAATTGATGTTTCCCCTTCGTATATAAATCAAAAGTATTACAACAATTTTTGTTTAAGATATAGAAAACATTAGTTAAAAACCATATTCCCCGAAACAATGCAATTTTTCGTTTCGGACTATTAGAAAATGCTAAGAAACTGTGATACCCCAGAGGATAATAAAATATTGATTTTATTGTGCTATGGGATAAAATTAATTAACTAACTTGTTGAGAAATGAGGAGGCGCATCCCACAACCTTGCAATCCTGGAAACGAGACTACGTCCTTAAAAATCATTAAACAATGTAAGGTACCTGACTCTGCGTAAACTCTGCCAACACTCTTTTCTTCATTAACGCTGCCATATTAACAAATTGCCGAACATTTGTTTATTAGGAAAATAAACGTTAGGTTATGTTTCCTAATGTTTACGAAGATCCCGACTATGTTTGTTCGATGTTTACAAATCTAAAATATAAAACATTTGTATCCAACGTCTTTCGATAAAATTCGAGAATTACCCCATATTCATTAACATAAATAATATCTAATTATACTTACTCTTCGAGTCGTTTACAGTTTAGAGTTTAGACGTTTAGACGGTACTGACAGTACAAACCTAAAAGAATAAATTGTAAGGTTATGTTACTGTCAGCTGATCGCGTTACTCGAAAATAATAAATGTCAATCATTTCTCATTATGAGTAATAGTGTACAGATTTTGAAATAATTCCCTTTCCTACCCTCAGGAGGTGGGGGTGGGGGGTCAATATGTTATTGAATAGCGTTTTTAAAAATATCAAATACATCTACTTTTATTTTTTTGATCTGATGTCTATTTTTCGAGATATCCCCAATTTTCAACGATTTTTTACCCATTTTGATTTTTGTCCATTACACCGCCATTTGTGAACCAAAATGCAAAAACTCCTAGGTCAAATTTGTGTATTTTTTTCTGGAGAATCCAAATCTGCAATGAAAAATGGGGGTTCCCATTTAAGTTTTTATCTTCCCCCACCCCCACCCCCAGGGGGTGGCGGTGGGAGGTCGAGTTTGGTATCATTGGATGTCCCCCGTCGCGACGAACAACTTTCATTACCCACTTGTTTTGATCCGATGCATAGTTCTCGAGATATTTCAATGTCTTCAGATAAAATGACCACCCTGTATATTTATCAATGATAATATTTGTAATTTCAACATTTCAGATAACGCAAATCGTTGAAGTTGAAAGACGTATCGTTCATAAAGTCTTCGACTGTAAATAATACATGGGGTCGATGGGGTTGACAATCAGACAACCTGTCAATTTGACAAGCTTCTCTGGCACTAACATGGCTGCCGAGATCAATAGAAAACTGTCATAATACGTTTCGTTCGTAGGTAGTTTGTGTCGGCGTTATTAGATTCTCCAAAATGTTTCGCCGGAACGTTTCTTCGTAAATATGCACGTTCTTTAAGCTGTAAGAGAGCTTCTTTATATTTCCGTGACAATGCCGTAATCTCGATCGTCGTAATGATAGGTGAAAGTGTTCTGAATAACTGTTGACCCGTGAGTAGAGGGTGATTCACGACAACAATGTAATGCGGCGTTACAAAGACAACATGTTTTTTAATGATTGATGAGAATCATAGATATTATATATAAGTTCCTAATATTTCGGACGAACACCGATAAAACATCTGTTCCGAATATTGATAAGAAATAAACTTCCAAATATAGTTTATACAATTACATTATACTTCTTGTTACACAAGCGAGTGCCTATTTCTACAATTTCTCTCTCTGTATTTCTCGATTTCAGTAAGAAACCGATCAATATTAATCAAGGAAGCTGTCAAGTTTCCATCGTCTGACATTTTAATATGGACTTTTTTGAATTTATTTGTGTGTCCGTGATTACATTCGTGTGCGGTATAATATGTACACTAGCACTGGAGTTTTACTTGTTCAAAAAGTATTTGGAAGAAGCGCCTCTAGCAAGTCCGCCAGAAAAGTCGATCCAACATGGCAAGGCGGAGTTACCTAAGGAATTACTCGAAAAGATTCAAGATGAAAAGAGTAATTCTAGTACAAACATATCCCGTCAAGCTATGTACCAAGGTAATGAGAACTTGGCCATAAACTTGACTCTGCAATTTCTATTCAATGAACTGCGAAACGCTGAGCGCGTTCGTTTGTGGCTGTATAGAAAGTTGAATAATGAATTTAAGGAACTCTTGACTCAGTCGACGACAGGGAAATTGTTGGACAGTGTAAAGGTAAATCGAACAATCTGGTAAGCACAGAAATGTTATTCGTAGAAGATTTATAATTATTTCATTTTTTCAGTTGAGAGACTTGAATCTGGGTACACAGTTCCCTACGATAAAAGGTTTAGAAGTTGCCGATTCAAAAATAGATGCTGATACGGGTTTGCTAGAGTCGTTGGATTTGTCATTAGATTTGCATTATTCTGGTAATTTTCAATTGTCGATAGATGTTAAAATGTTATTAGGGAAAACTGCCTACATGGCTTTGCAAGGTAAGGTACATTAAAAGTACGAAGGTTTTTGTACAATTGTCAAAAGAGACACGAATTTCATGAATATCTGTTTCAGTGAAAATGATCAGTGGTAGAGCCAGACTACAGTTTACACGTGTTCCATATACTCATTGGTCCTTAAGTTTTTATTCGGATCCTATACTTGAACTAGAGGTGCAATCTCAATTTCAAGGTCGTCAATTACAACCACAGATTATCTCTTTAATCACTGGACAGATTCGGAGAGCTGTGCGTAGAAAGCATACACTACCTCGCTATAAACTACGATACAAACCATTCTTCCGCAGACTGAACGATGAAGCAGTAGATTTATCCGAAGTAAGAGGCGATCTACTCCTGTATTTTACAGTTGTACTAATAGAATTACATCGAACACATATAATTTACAAAAATTGTTTCCTTAGGTTTCCAATATTCAATTCACACCTGGCTTTTTGCAAGTGTCGTTGTTCGAAGTGAGCAGATTGAATCTTGGACCTAACATGCTGAACGCGGAGGATAAGTCGCAGATCGAAGTCTATTGTACAATAAGCGTCGATTCAACACCTTGGGTGTTTCTTACTCAATATACTGGAGTTCCTTATATGGTGTTGGATTTGATAATTAGCAAAGTTGGTTCTCAGCAACTCGGTGTAGTATTTAAGCAAGAACTCGTGCCAGAGATAGGGCACATTTGCGTGCTAGTCGAGACGATAGTAGCCGGGAGTCCTGCGGCGATAGCCGAGATGAGAAAGGGAGATATTTTGGTAGCGGTAGATGGCAAGAAGGTGTCGAGTATGAACCAGGTAGCGAAACTCGTGAAGAACGCTGTGCAGAGGCGATTTATTATAAGAGTCGAGAGGAGGTATTCGAAAGCCGATTTAGATAAACAAATCAGTATGAAATTGGACAGCGAAAAGTTGTCCGCGGAGAAGGGAATGGACAGAAAATCATTGAAGACGGATCCGATAACGAGCAGAGGAGACACACCGAGTACAGAGGATAATAGTAAAATCAAGTTCGAAAGCCAAATCAAATTTTCAGACCTGAAAGACTCGGAGAACGAGATCACCGAGAAACTGGAGACGGGTAGCAACAAACTTTTTAGAAGAAGGAAAAGCAGTGTACACACCGCAGATGAGTCGGCTCACACACCCGATTCTACACCCTCTAGGAAGATCTCAACGGCATCGAGTCAATCGTTAATGTCGAACACCAGTTCTCAGGTCTGTTACGATGATAATTACGTGATCAACGTAACAGATTTGTACTACACCACGAAAGAGAAAGAGTACGCCTCGTTGATTAGCTTCGAGGAGATTAGAAACTTTCAAATTGATTCGGAATTGCAATATTTAAATATAGGTGTGTGGGGCCGTGTAAGGGGAGGTGAATTCCCTCCTAAATTATTAGGATACATTAATGTCCCGATGAAATTGATTCTAGCACAATGTTATACATCCTCGACCGGTCATTACCTTAAATGCCATGCTTTACTACCGCCTGATAGTGGTATGTATCTTAATTATTATTAAAATGTCAAATTCTCCGATGAATTTCCACTAATCTTGTCTTATCCGTTTCAAAGCTTCTCTAACGTCGGTCCACGCAAAATTACAAGGCTACTCTGGATTCGATCCGACACTTTGTCACGGCGATATTTTGCTATCTTACGTGTGGGAGTCCAGTTATCCGAATCGTCATACGGCTAGCGATTCAGGGAAGAAGGAGAGTATCGAGACTGCCAAAACTCAACCAGCACTGAACGAAGAGATTATTGATAAGAAAATGCACGACTTCATTAGAACACATTTCCACAGGGCAACGCACTGTGACTTTTGTACAAAGAAGGTTTGAATCTACATTTTCTTGCCGGCGAAAATCGGTGCAGTAGAGTAGAATTTTATTTATCAAATCGTCGCACGAATGTTAAAAGGATATTCTTTAAACCGTACAGATTTGGTTGAAGGATGCTGTACAGTGCAGAGACTGTGGTATGGTGTGCCACAAGAAATGCGAGGTTCGCTGTCAAGCGTCAGGAAATTGCGGGGCGGAAAGTTTAGCCATGGCATTAGAAACCGACGAAATAGAGCCTAATACTCTAATTGGGGATTCAGGTCCAGAGATATCTCTAACCAGTTGCGAAGATACTGTACAGGTACTCAAGACGTTGTAAAAGTATTTCTTAAACGCTGTAATGGTATTGCCAAGTATCGCCAACTCGCTAAAACACGGTGGTACGCTGAAACGCTAACACGTTGGCGATTCCATTCGGTTACCGTTCGATCGTGAGAGTCAAGAAACGATTACAGTACGGAGAAACTAGTCTCGAATCTTTCGAATTTATTCGATGTGTGATTAACGTATAATTCCTATATTTTTATTTCTAACAAGTAATGAATTGTACATTGAGTTTTCCGAGGTAGACATTTTAAGAAAAGAAAATCCACGAGATTCACGATCATCTTGCATATCTATTTATTAGGGGTGAACGGATACCCGGAAATTTCGGGTAACCGAAGTCAAAGTCGGGTCGGGTCGGGAACCCGAAAATCTATGACATTCGGGTTAAATTATGACAAATCTATGAACTCCGAACAATATAAATTTTCGGGTTCCCGATCCGACCCGATTTCGACTTCGGTTACCCGAAATTTCCGGGTACCTGCCCGCCCCTACTATTTATTATCTTCGCGATCGTACCCGATACAAGGAATTACAGTTTCTAACAATTAAAAGAAAAACTGTACACTTTTAAACAACATATCCATATATTTATATTTATATATAATAGAGTATTTTCTTGGTACTTTGTATATAGAGAGACAACTGTTAAGTGTGTTTCACTTTATTTGTTGCCAATAAAACGAATCTGATCATCTGTATTTAGAGGGCGGTGAAGGTTTTTTGTAGGATTGCACCTTGACCTTTGTTTTTTGAGTATTCAGTATCTGTGAGCATTGTACGTCTATAGACACACACACACATACATATACATACACAACCATTTCGCTTCGGTATCGTGTAACAGAAGCTAGTAGGTGATCTTGCAGAATGAAAGCAAATGAATCGGAAAGGGACACCACGGTCGCATATCTTTCGTTATCATTATAGTAAGCTAATAATAATACCGGTTAGCTCGCGATCAACCGATAGAACAATGTATTAATGAATTTCCAATTCGTTGGTCCGATCAATCAGGGTGCAACTATGATGGCCATGAAGGCTAGTATAGCTAACACTCTGTTGGGCCTGAAGAAGGCTGGAAGTACCAGTTGCTTGGCACCACCGGCTTCCGGTACTGGTCTGGCATCTAGAAGTCTTCCCCAAAGTCCCTGTGCATCCCGCAAGGTAGAATTTAATACCACAGATTTGTTCGCTTGGAACCGAGAAGGATTACCGATTTTCTTCCGAACGTTTTGGCTCACTGACCGTGTGACCGTTCGCGACAATAGAAACGTTATCGACGATTGGCCGTACAGTTTTGCCCCTTCTCTGTTCCACTCCTCCTCTCTTACTGCCCAATCTTCTACACCAGCAAATGTAACGACACTAATCACTAGACTGCGGAGCTTTATGCAAAATAAAAATGTTCTGCGTCGATTGTGGGAAGCAGGAATAAAATAAAAATTGATTTCATCCCTTAAAGGGGTAGACTTGTTTCCAGGATTGCAGGGATGCGGGATGCGCCTTCTCATTTCTCGATAATGCAAAGATGGAGTTTTTCAGTAGTCAAAAGCGCTAAATAAAAGATCAATCTAGGCCGTAGTCGCCCTCAAAAGCCCCATTTTTACGTTTACGAGGAATAATTTGCATTATGTAGCTGTCGCAGTTTTATGAAAATAGCTAAACGTTAAAATAGGACTTTTGAGGGCGATTTTTTCACTACTGAAGAACTCCATCTTTGCATTATTTTACATTACTGTCCAAGGGGGGTACTAAGGAGTGACTTTGTTACATTAAAAACATTACGATATTCTGAAATTTTTCTAATTCTTTACTGTTTTACATTTCATTCAACCAATTTCTTCGTAAACGCATGAAGATCCGCAGTCTACTAATCACGCTTGCCGATTAATTAATAAGGTGTTTGATTGCTTCGCGTACGGTAGGACCTCCTCTGTCTTTTTCTCTCTTTCTCTCTCTCTCTCTCTCTCTGTCTATATCTCGCTATCCGTTTGTCACTGGCTTCACTGGCTTCTTTCCGCATTGTCGTACGTAAAAAAAAAGAAAAAAACGAACGCACCATTTTACGTCATGCCACTAATTGTTATTTGGAGTAACAGATGCACGATCAAGGCTATCGCCGCCGCGTTTCTTACACAACACGTTGTATTAATATCACTACAACTGTTACGAGTCATTCATAGAGCGATTAACTGATACGAATGCTTTGCGATTGCCGGTCATTACTTTGTCTCACGCTCTTTCTCTCTCTATCTCTCTGTCTTTCTCTTGCTATATATCTTTTGCATTGTAAGTCGAGCCGGCCGCCTCATTATCTAGGATCAAGATTCTTAAATTGTAAACAGTGAGGGTTCCCGATAAATCTGATCGAATTGTTGAAACGTTTAGAATTCATTGGTCGGAGGCTTGGGCATAAGTCCAGACCTGTTGGAGGGCGCAGAGCCCAGCGTGGCGGCACCTCTAGTAGCCGGGGATTTGGACGACGGTCTTATGTCCAGGGCTAAAGACACCGGGAAGTTTTTGTATAAACATTTGGAGCCACGGGATCGCGTCGAGAAGATCAACACCATGGTACGAACTCTTTCAACTGTCTTCATTTATTACTACAGTAAAGTCTCGATCTAGCTCCCTGAGGATCTCCACGATCATCTCGCCTATCCCTTTCATTGGAGAGCATCCCCGCAAGGGGCCAAGAAGCTCGAGCTACCGCGCGGCATTTACATGCTGTCCTTTTCTACGTTCGGCATCCTTTGTACTTACGGCGCGGTCGACGCAGTTATAAAAATATAGTTTCCCTATAGGTTCCCTGCTCGGAACAGGCGATGGGAGCTAGATCGCGGCTTCACTGTAATACTAGCCACTACATATTACTAGCCCATATACAGTGGGTGTACAAAGTATTCGTACAAATACGTGTTTTTAAAATAAATTCAGGTAAACAGATATGTATATACATTTACGAAAAACTGATCTTTTTTATTTTTGCCCTCTTGGCCGACGCACTGTGCGACATACCGATTAGAGAATTGAAAACGCAACTATACGCTTTGAAGTCGAGAATAATTTGTACAATTTAATGTTGTGTTTCATTAACGAGCTCAACTAACCGAATCTGTTGAACGTGCACACAGATGAGCAAGCTGAAAACCGCGCTCGACGCGGAAACTACCTCAAGATTAGAGCTGTCGCAGACCGGGGACATGGACAGTATTAAATTGATCGCGCAGAGCGATTTGCGGGTGCAAGCACTGAGTGTGCTGCTCTTGCACTATTGCGCCGGGTTGCAGCACGCGCAGGAAGCACTAGACCGGTCCCAAGCCAGCAAGGACTCTTAACGGATCCGTGTTCCGCCAGCAGAGACCGAGAAATAACCGATACGGCACTTGCGATCTCAACATTCCACCCCGCGCGACTCGAAATCGGTCTGAAAATCGGCGGACGTCGATCAGTATCGACGATGAGGTAAAGTTGCCGATGATGTGGGTCCTCTCCGATTTCAATCAGTTTTAGATATGTTGTCAAGGTCATCGTTCTGAACAACATTCTCCTTTAAAGTTTTTGACGGTCGGCTTTAGTTTACAAGATAATCGGAAAAAACTACTTGTAAATTCATATAGGTGTCTTTGATAGCGGACACTGTTTCGTGCGGCAGAAACATCGTAGGCAGGTTTAAGTTTGGGGATAAAATACCCAGCATTTACAAGTAAAGTTTTTGTTACCATATACGGTAATCCATATACCTAACCCAGACCTAACTCAAACTTGCAAAAGATTTTTGCTAATATCTCCGAAACTAAAGCCGACCGTCAACTATTTCAAAGGAAAAAGTTATTCAAAATGTCGAGTTTTATAACATATTTCAAGGTCATCGAAATCGGTGAGGACCCACATCATCGGCAACTTTGCCGACGATGATTCTAGTTGTCGCACGGCCGCGTGCGCGCGTGAACACATACAATAACTTCTTTCGATTGTTCGTTTTTATATTGTACTGCGATACTCGTGTACGGTAGACCCTCGTCCCGTGCGCCTCGGTTTTCTCAACCTCGGAAGTACCCGATAGTCGCCAAACCCCTTGTAGTACAAATTACGATAGTGCATTAATATACTTTCTCTACCCTCGAGTTTAAAGATGCTCAAATCGAAATAGCGAATTCAAAACTCAATTTTGCGTCAGGATATTGTAAACATTGCGAGATATTCAGATATACTAGCTTAAAAATCGTCCCGCAAAGGGGATGAAAATTTTCATCGGTCAAAAGTTTTTGGATAGTCGTACAACAGTTATTTTCCGGTGGACACTTGCGGTAGCACGCGAAGAGGGAATACCGTGATTGGCCTCGAAAACAATACTCTTGAGTGATCTGACCGTGATATATCGTTTTATACCTTATCGGAGAAAACACCAAATATTAAAGACTTGAATTTACGGGTTACGCGTGTATCGGTATCGAACAGAGTACAACGCGCATTGTCGGAGATGCGTTCGCGCAACGTCTAGATTATTATCTCTCGATTCGGTGTAGGTTCAAGTAGCTGTGGTTAGTCGATTATTATAATTAGGGTAACGAAATAGCGTGTCTTGAGTTGAGGCGCGAGGTAACGGGCAATTAGGTACTTTGTAGTAGCGTTCAGATAGCTTGATCACGACCGGGAGTTACTCTTTTTCATATCAATTAGTAGCGTAACACCGCGTGCGACCTCTCCTCATTTTTCTCTATGCCTCCGTATCTCTGTATCTCTCGGTGTCTTGTAGGGGTGGGCGGGTACCGGGAAATTCGGGTTCGAGTCGGATTGGGATTCCCGAAAATTTATATTGTTCAGAGACCCGAGTGTCATAGATTTTCGGATCCCGATCCGAGCCGACCCGAGGCTCGGGTACCCGCCGATCCCTGTCTTGCGAGAAACCGCGAAATAGCGTTTCAGCGATCGGCGAACCGGCTCTGCAACGAATCCGCATCAGCTGCGACTGATTCAACGATATATCGACGCTCGTGCGTTGCCTATGCGCAGAATTTAACGGGCGTACAGTACGACACACACATGCATACATACACAGACAGACAAGTACACGCGATACGATAGAATTCCATCCATAGGTAAAATCGAAGGTTGAACAAGCCTCGAATGTATATTATATATTTCCTGGCTTCGCAAGGTATTACGACTCATTGTTAAAAAGATGTAAAGTCAATATAAACAAATTAATATAGATTATTGAAACGAGAGGAGGCCAATTTGTTTCGTTAAGGGAACCTGCGCCGGAGTAAACATTATTCGATCGGCGCGAAATAGACGCGGGAAGACGCGCGGATCGAGGCCGGGCCGACTATAACTACCGGCGACGCGGGATGTTTCCGCTCGAGACGTTCGACCTCCGGATAAACGTGAAAATACTCGAAAAACGGACGACGTAGTAGCCCCACAAAGAATCTGCGTCAAAACCGAGCGGTTTTATAGGGCCAATGCCTCGGCGGCTCCCGGCGAATCCGCGATTTTGCGATTTCGCGCGTTCTCGGTCTGTTTCGCCACCGCACCAACAGAAACTGAAATCGTTTTACGACTTCTCGGGGACACGAGTTTCTCCGCGTCACGGACAACAATGTTCTGAATTTCTCCGACTCCTCCAAGAGACGCGAGAGCTGGAGCGTATTCCTTTTAATCGGGGATCACGCGTTATTTGGAATCGTATAGTGTTCTTTTCGATTCAATAAGTAAAGGCTGTCGCTCACTTAACAGCCCCGCAATTGAACTCCGCCAAACCAATGTCACTTCTTAACAGCGTAGCATATCGATACTCTTCTTTTTCCTTTTTCCTCCTGTTAATACCAATAAATACGTTGGTGTTAGTCTGGTGTCGCGTCGTTCACATGCGGCGCTGTTAATTCTATGACTGTATCGCATCGGTTTTTTTTCGTTAGCATCACGCCACGTCTCCGTGAGCGTTCGTAATTGGAAAATCAGCCGGTTAAAAGATTGAGATCCGTTCTCCGCGCAATTTTATTCGTGGAACGTCGTTGTTCGTTTCTGCGACGGTGACGCGCCAGAGTTGGCGAGCGAGCAAGCAGAGTCCCGCGACTCTGCCGTAAAATTGCGCGTCGTTTTCGGAAAGGCAAAGTCACCGACGTCTCGCGGTGCCAATGATCTACCTGCTCGCGTCGAGACGCGTGTCGTTGCCACCGAATCTCTCTATTCGCGGCTGCACGGCTCGAGCAGACTCGTCGGCGACTGGAAAACCGAAAAACGCGTTTCGAGCTGATACACGCTCGAGCCGTTGATGAAAAGCGAACGAGAGATCGTGGTATAGAAAAGGAGAGAGCGAGCGAGAGGGAGACCGAGACGGATGCACACGTGTGTGCACTGCACGAGCCGCGTGCATCGATCTCGATCCGACTTTTATCTCGCGCGCGGAACAGACTCTCGCCGCGCGCGCGAGAGTCAACAGGAGCACGACGAGCGAGAAGTCATGGGGGATTTTGGCCCGCGAATCTATTCTGGTCCGCGAAATGCACGCGCAGTATCCTCTGGCCGCGTGCCAAGCATACCGACCATTCGTATAAACATTTTATCCCTGTTGGGCGCTGGGCTGCACGATGAATGGAGAGCAAAGTCCTCTCCTGGAAAAGAAAAATACCCGATCGATGACGATCCACCGGGGCGACCAACGATTGTTTTCCGTCTCGACACTCTCCCGCGGTATCCCTGAATATCCCAAGGACGTCGAATCCTCTTCTTCCCGGAAATCTTTCAGAGCCTGAGGAACAGAAGCGAACGCTTTTTATTTGTTCGAACAGCAACGTTTTCGTCGGAACGTCGTGAACGCAGATTTCTCACGGCGTTTCGCGATCGCGAGCCAACCGGCGCGACGCGGCGGATCTTGAGGAGAAAGCCGCAGAATTCGTTGTTTAATGTGGCGAAACGTGCACGCTTCTTGATCTCGAACACCGCGAAGCGACGCGCGCCAAAACTCCGTTCGGTGCTCTCTTTTGTCCGCCATAGGCGAGAAAGGGGCGAAGAGAACGGGAGGCACGAGCTGGTACTTTTGCCAACAGCTCCAGACGCGCTCGTCTCGTTGTTTATTATCGCGACGAAACTACCGTGCACGTGTTCCGCGAACATGAGCGCGGCCGCGATCCTCTTTCCAAATGAATCCTTCGTTAATTGTGTGCTCTTAGTTCCGACGCTTACGGTGTCCCATTGATCGACGATCCAATCGGAGACTTTCCAGTTCCACGCTGTACAAACAAATCGAAACCGTGAATAGATATGTTCCCTCGATACCGGCAGAAGTCGAGTAAAACTTGGCGCGTGTCCGTTCACCGATTCTACTTACTCCGCTCGCAAACCGCTTCAAATATCCTTCATTAGGATTCATTTCAAATTTCTATATGAAGTTCTAATTTTCGTGTTTTCCATTTGCTACAACCAGAGTTTGCAACGGAAAAATCTGGAAATAATTTTAATATCCGAAATGTGACAGATTTTTTTCAGAACTTTCAATTATCAATAAATGAGCCAAAAACTGGTTTTATCGATTTTCCTCAATAATTATCCTTACAGATGAGATATAAGGTTGAAATTTGACAGAGAAGGGTCTTTTGGGGTAGGCCCTCGAATGGTCCAAGCTCGATTAAAATCGTTGAATTTCACCACCAAACCCGGGTATAGCCTTTATTCCTCGAAGGAGCACGTTGCTTCTCTTATTCGTCGAAAACGAGTCCTTCCTTCTTCTTCTTAGTCCTCTTTCATTCTTTAAGCCGCGATCCTCTTTAACTTTGCGGTCCGAACATCGCGAAAACAAGTAATCCGCTGGAAAACTCCGCTCGAGCGACAATAAAGAGTGGCGCAGTAGGCATCGTGCCTACGACGACGATCATCGTCGTCGTTCCCCGTGTTTGCGCGACCTTGCGATTCCGACGACGCTTTTAGCGAAATATCTTTCAGGGAAAACCGCTCGACAAAGCTTTCGCCTTGGAGCGCGGCACGAGCCGGAAGCGCGTCAAAGCCGAACGGCTACGAGGATTTTTGGCCGGCCCGCTCATCGTTCTCCGTTCCAGCGCTCGCTTCCTCGTGCTCGCCGCTAATTGCTTGTTTATGTAACTCGAGCGATGGAACATGGAATAAAATATTCGAGCAACGACACACGGAATCGAAAACCGTGGGCGATCGTTTCATAAAGCGGCCGGTGGCCGGCGAACGTGAACGCTTCCTTCGCACCTCTCTCGTTGCGTAACAGCAAGCGGATAACACCGGAAATATTGATCTACGTTCGAAATTGCTCTTTAACGTCTTATGAATTAAAGATGAAAGAAACTTGGCATTAATTAAAGAGTACGGCACGCGGGGGGTGGGGAGGAGCGTCGATTCCGTAACCGAGAGTAGCAGGAAGCGTCGTTGTTCCGCGGTTGTCGAAACGACAAAAGCAACAGGAGCGAGATACAAACGAGGCGCTAATCTAATTGCCGATCGAGGCGAAGACGCTGTCACTGCGTACGCGTCGTTGGATGAGTCACTGAGGCTGTTTGCATCCAGCGATGCTCTTCCTGTTTCCATCGAAAACCCGGCTGTTCGCGTATCTTTCAGAGAAGTCGCCCGCTAAGACCTTCGCGTGGCCGCAACGACGCTCTGTCCGACTATTTCTGTACAGAGAAAACTCGACGGCTGACCTCGACTCCCTGACAAGGTGCAACGCGGAAAATCCAGTCGATTCTCGAAAAGATCTCGCTGCGGCGTTGTCTCCCGTTCTGCCACGGCGGCGCGGCGTAAACAAAGCGGAAGGAGGTCCTGGCGATCGAGGCTCGGTTGTCCCGATCGGTAAAGGCGACGACCTTCGTCCGTTGAACGGCTAGCAGTGCTAGCACCAATTTCTGACAGGTTGCGGACAGATTCACGCGCAGCGGACACCGCACCGACAAGTCGCAGGTCGCAACGTGTGCGCGCAACGTGTCCCTACAGTTGTTTTCAAACAAAGAGAGGGAATCGAAACAAAGTAGTCAGCTGATCCGAGATGCATCTCTGGTGGGAGAGCCGTGGGGCGAGGGCTTAAATAGCACCGCGTGCGGTAACGCGCGTCAGTGCCAGGCAGCGTCACCTGAGAGGAGCGCTCTCGTTGCTTTCGAGTCCTTTTTCGCTCTTCTCCACGAGTGCTGGATCACGGAGACCGTGGAGAACTGTGCATCCGAGATCCGATTCCATTCGATCGACCTTGCCGATTTCGTTCTTCCGACTTCCGGCAGAATAAGAGGAAACACCTGGTCGGAATAGTGGTGTCTCGTCTCGAAACATGCTGATTTCTTGATAGAGGGCGAAAGTGTTGATCGATATACCCTGAAGAGGAAAACGATAGACACGTGTACACCAGTTGGACGTGGATTTCCATTTCGATTGGAAGGATCCGAGAGGTACGGCGCCGAAGATATCTCGAGAGGAGATCAAAGATTGCTTGTCCCTTTGTCGAAATCGATATCAGGAGAGATGAGACCACCCTCGTACAATGGTGAACAAGTGCAACAAGTATCTCAGGAGCAAGGGGAGAGGAACGTGGCCATGGCAGTTTGCGTTCAGTTGGCGGGCCGGGCGATCATTAGAGTAGTTTCCCGGTGCGAGGAGGCTCAGGACAATTGCAACCTAGGTAGGTTCTATCCGCATCAGTGTCATCCGCTGCTCCGTTGTAAGATCTGAAAAGTAAGCAGTTCTAATAATTCTATAAAAAAAAAAACAAAACACGCAGTCTCATCTCCAGGATTGCAAGGGTGCGGGATGCTCCTTCTCATTTCTCGATAATACAAAGATGAGGTTTTTCAGTAGTCAAAAACAAAACTCAAAAGTCCTGTTTTTATGTTTACGAGGCGTAATTTGCATTATTCGGCAGCATGTGGCTGTCGTAGCTTTATGAAATAGCTACATTATGCTTTCAGATAATGCAAATTACGCTTCGCAAACGTAAAAATAGGACTTTTGAGGACGACTGCGGCCTATATTGATCTTTTATGAAAAACCACATCTGTGCATTATCTCAGAAATGAGAAGGCACATCTTGCACCCTTGCAATCCTGGAAGCGAGACCGCCCCCTTAAGGTACGCGTAATTGTTTCCTTAACGTTGCATACTTTCTACGGCACGCTGTCTTTCCGCGTTCGAGCTAGAATACTTTCGCTCAGGTGTAGCGGGGGAAAAGGAGTGGGGGGACGTTGCAGGAGGGTTCGTCGGTGCTTTTCTTATCTGACGAAGATCGTACCGACGACGATGATCGAGACGACTTTCTTCGCGCGTGGCGAACGCGGACTGCGTAGTTTTAGTCATCGATGCTCTCCGATAAGCGACCGCCGCCGGTAAGCTGTCGGACAATGTTAAGGTTGCGTACAACGCGAATCGTTGCCGCGGATTAATCATCGTGACAGATCGGTGGTTGCACGCGTGTTAATCCAGACCCGGTGGATCACTCGCGATCGGTTTCACAAGCTCGTGCGTCACTCCGGACTACCCCGAACAGAGGAAACCGCGGGTCTTAGGGCGCGGTATAGACCGGATACGATTTTCGATCGCACGCAACGCGTATTATGTAATTTATAATTAGATTGCTGATCTTTATGCAAAATAAAAATGTTCTGCATTGATTGTTGGAAGCAGGAGTTATTGCATTAAAGACAATATTACAATATTCTTCAATTTTTCCTAATCGTTTACTGTTTTATATTTCACCCAGCCAATTTTGTTTATAAATGCATAAATATCCGCAGTCTGTTTATAATATATCCATCGCGTTCTCCCGATAGAACGAAAATTCAAACGAAGAGAAACGCATTGAAGACTGAATCGAGCGAAAATCGTGTTCGGTATAACCGCATCCTTACGCGGCGGACTCGTGTGCAATAGTGTGCATTGATAGACCGAGTTGCAACGCATGGTCTGACCCCCTACTGGCATAATCTACTTCGAACGGTGAATTCGTCGGTGAGGCAACCAGCGCGGCATGGCATCCCTATCGCCGCGAAAATCGAAAGTAATCCTGTGACGCGTGCAAACGCGAGAAAGGAAAGCGATACCGTTCCACGGGAACACCGTGGATGCGTCGAACCGCGCTCTTTTGCTTGTGCTCGACGTGCCACCGCGTTCGCGTGCGTCTCAGATAAAAAGATAGCACGCGAGCAGCCTGTTTTTTCTATCGATATACTATGAACCTTACACCGACACAGTGCACCGACAAGGAGACTAATGCTAATAGACGCGCGTGACCTTAAGGTTCGTTCAGTTAGCTGACTAACAATGTTGGCAACGCGATACGTGTTTCTGGCCGGCCTTGATTCTCTTGTTCGACCGACCCGTAACGAGCTCGACTTTCAAACTACCGTGACGAATTGTCGCGGGTTGCGTTTCGCCTTGGCTCGTTCGATCGATCAACCGATCGAGCCGACCGTCGGAATACAACATAGATCGCACGGTTCGCTTCCTCGTTCAACCTGGAAAACGGGACAAGTCTCTCGGGTCCTCGCCTTATCCGTGCACTTGCATTTATCTCAGACCTTTCTCAATGCCGATTCTTCCGGCTTTGGTCGAGTGATCCTCTTTTTTTTCTTTTCTATCGTAGGAAATCTCAATCTCCACAGAATTACATTAATTTTACAGAACAAGAATATACAAATATATAATTTGAGAGTACATTTGAAAGTACTTCCGAAATTTGTTGCTCTCGGAGATTGAGGTGAGAGTCAAATATGCGTTAGCGCATGCATTATCGAGAAACGAGAAGGCGCATCCCATACCCTTGCAATCCTGGAAACATGACTACCCCCTTCAAACTAGCACAACCGCGCATCTATCTAACCAGTAGTCCGGTCAGCCGACTCGAAATGCAACGCAACGCAACGACAGATCCGTTAAAAGCAAACGCGAGATTTCTAATCGGTAACTGGCGAAAGTCTCGACGGCGGAGAAAATGAGAGCGCGAGGTAGCCGACACAGCTATACTCGAGGAGTCGACGTGTCTCTGTAATAACGCTTGTTAGCGTTCTTCAAGAAGAAATGTCTCTGTAACGAGATTCCAGGTAACAATCGACCGTGATGCTTTTTCTCGATGCGTCGATAACTTCGTCGCTCCAGGAGACTGTGATCCGTTCGATGAGAACGATTGTCCGTTGACACGTGTTTCAGACTGCTCGGAGAAGTCCACTCTATTCGAATTTCCCACTTCGCGTGCATAACCGTCGCAGCTAGGGTCTCGAAAATCCTCCTGTTGTAAAAAAGAGTTGAATAAACTTAACGAGAAAACTGAAAAATGCCTTTCTGCGAAAGCCAGACAACCGTTCGGAACGCTCTAAAATTTGAATTGTCTTGCATCGTGGGATCGAAGAGCAATAAGAGGCCTAGTTGCAGCGGAGAATTCGAGCACGATGCATCGGGTGCCAGCTGGTCGTACGTGTTAGGTAGATGTACATAACAGGTGGCGGTAGTCCTCGGCCGTGCATCATTTGGAATAAAAGTGAAATGCTTGGTCGGGGTTCTCTGGCATAGATAATTGCTCGGATAAACATCATGTTGCACAACTCGTGTCCGGTCTTTGTTCCTTGCTCGCCGTCCGAGCAACGCAGACGATTCGCGCAAGCGCGTTCTTTTTTTGTGTGCGCCGAGGCGCAGTTCAAGCGCTAGCGCGGAAATTTCACGACCCTCGATAATTACGTGGAAACGATAGGAAACCGAGCACCGTGGAAAACGAGACAATGTGAATTTAATGGCGCACCGTTGCTAGTGCCTTCTGCGCGTTCTTCCCGGCGCCCGTTACGGTTTTTATACCGGAACACGGAAAATCTCGTGCAACGACCACTTGAGCTCCACTTCCGGAAACAACGGTGTTCCTCAGTTGCCGCTGCTCGAGACCGTTCTACTTCAGGTGCGTCAAAGCGTCGATGCATCCCTATGCGGACCCTAGACGCCGATATCGTTATAACCATATAATCGCGAGCCGACCGTCGGCAGAAAACTCTTGCACGTTTTGGAGGCATCCGCGTACACGAAAGGTCAATCTCGGAATAGTGAACCGCTACGGGTCCTTGGCAGAGTAAACGCGCACGCTTTGCATGCCGCGCGAGAGTCGTTCCGTTCCGTTCCGTCTTCCTGATCCTTTTTACGCATAGCCCGCGATAGATTACTCATTCGTTGCATCGCTTAATTGCTCATCCTATTGTCTCCTCGGCTATCCTAGATCGTCTTCGGCTTACCAGACAAAGCGAGTCAATTCATTTCAATCGAAACTACACTCCCGTCCTTAAGTCACCGGACACTCATTCAAATTTCGATGCAGACGATTTTTTGTTATTACAGGACATATAGTATAAAATAAAAATGGTACTTACTAATGTTTTTTCTAATGTAGAGAACATATAAATTTTAATTATTATTCTTATATCGAGGATTTTTGTTTCTATGTGCACCGCTATTCTCTCATCACCGCTCCACTATAAACAGTCGCATTTAATTACATTGGTTTGATTTTGCCGCGATGCTCACCTCGCCGCTATCCTCGATCTTCAACGCTCCACTATATCTGTACCCTAAGCCGGTTTGCTCGCTCGTGGATGAATCGATGTGGTAGAACGAGAGTGTATGCAACCCTCCGCACACGCGTGCATGTATGCGTAGCGCCCCACCATCTATGGAAACGTAACCTTAAATGGCAACTTGCCGTAGATGCTATTTACTACTTTACTGCAAAAAGTCATAAGTAAAACAACGCAAAACAACCGGTTCGCTGGTTCGGCTCGTTCGGCACGCTCGACTAGTACCGGGTCACTCCGGACCCATCTTCTTGTGGCCATTTTGTAGCGTTTTGTATACGCATACTTCCCCTGTTTCCTACACTTAGGAAAATATGGTCTTTCCAGCACAACATATATTAATCTGAAAAAATATATAATTAGTAGACTGCGGATTTTATGCATTTATGACAAAAATGCATGAATTAAAAGAGATATTGAAAAGATTCAAGGCCACCAGTGTATGAGTTTTACCTTCATAAGATAATTAAAAGAATGAAATTTTTATTTGGCTCCTGTGTCTTGCAATCAATGCAAACATTTTTTATTTTGTATAAAGATCCACAGACTAATATCATTACATATATTGTTATAAATAAATATATATATGTCTTATGCATGAGAAGTAAGCATCCTAGAACGTACGAAAGTCCTAAGGACGGCCATATAAGAAGGCCTTATAAAAACAGACGTCCTTGGGACGTAAAAAATGGACGTCCCACGAACGTCCGCAACGGACTTAGAACGTGTGGACGCAAACTGGACATAAAACGGACGTTCGGTGCTATCTAGGATTGATTGGGAACATTAATAAAGTTCAAACATTACCTGGTGCTAGGTTAATAGGACTAATACTACTTGGGAAAGTAGTGGTTCGCAAAGTAGTACGGTTTCTATGAGAGAGCAAAATTCAAATTGAGCCGTCGTGCGATAAAAGAAAGTGTTGCTAAACATATTCATGGTTTCATATTATAGTTTGATTGACATGTTGCATGACAGAATGCAGTACTTTCGACACTAGTAGAAAGAGTGATCGTAACTTTTACAACGTCGAGAATTTCACTGAGAAAATAACGCCACACGCTAGCTTGTTTCCTTCATACGATAACCCATGCTATAAACTTTTATGTTATGGTATAAATTCTCATGGTTCGAGTCGCAGAAACGCGGGATCGCAAACTGAATGAGCGAGCATGCGCGAGCAAGATGGCGGCGAAGATTCTCTACCGCGATATCAAACAAGCGAGTGCCCTGCGTCTACTTTCATACCGTTCAACCGTGTCCGACATAGTTCTCCGTTTCGTTAAAATTCGAATGAAAAGTTAACAAATTCAAATGATTGACAGACTATCAAGCATTTTTATAAATTACATCCTTTCAGGAGGTACAGGAGAAACAGAAAGTGGATGTTTACTGCGTCAAACGAATGCATTTACTGGGTAAACGAATGTTCGATACGTGTTCAACATTATTGAGATTCTTGTTTTAGTCGACTTTATTCGATAGGACTTGCTGTAAACGCGTAACGGTCTAGCAATCGTATAGAAAAGTGCAGGTGACACGCGGCATATTTAAGCGGGAGAACGCTATGAAACAAGAAATACCAATCCTACATTTCGCTCATGCGTCACACAGACTTCCGGAAAGTAGAACGAATGCCAAGGGCAGCGAACGGATTCTATTTATTCCTGAATTTCAACCGAAAATAAATGTTTCGCCGTAGAGCGGCCGGACGACTGATTCGGGAACTTGTGGCGAGTCAGTCCAGCTCGGCAAGATGGCGAACGCTGTCACGAGAGTGGTATTGCGCTGCGAGGAAGCACAAGAAAACGAAAGTCTTGGTAAATTGTTTTTTCGAAGCAATTTCGAGAATCTGTTGTTCGTGCCATCGATACTCTATTCTTCGTTGAATCTCGTTCGAACTCTGTTTTAATTAGTTATTACTCGTGCATTTACCTCGATGTAGTTCGTGACCTAGTTCTAGCTGCTACAGGTGTATCGCGGGTTTTGTAAAAACGGGGCTAAATAGGTTCGCGACCTTAGACCATACAGTTACGCATATAATTGATCACACACACACTTTAAATCAGAATTACTTTATTATGAATGGACCAGACGACTTCAATTTCCCTGTAAGGCTAGAAGGATTAATTTAGTAAATGACGTCTTATAAATATGTTGAAAAGAAGCATTTAATCGGAATTGCGAAAAACAACAGTAAAAATTGATTTTTACAACTTTTCTAGCTGGGTCAATAATGAAAATTTAAAAGATGTGTTTTGTAAACTCGTATAAATTATATATATTCTGAAAATTTCATTGAAACTGGCTAATTGGCTTACGAATTATAAACGATCAAAAGGGGTAAAAATGACAGTTTAGGTCGAAAATCATGAAAAAATTGTATATAATTTATACGAGTTTACAAACACACATCTTTTAAATTTTTAACAGCACAATGCACGGATATTATTTCCTGTGCAGCAATAATTGCACACTTCTATGAAGTTATTTCTGTTTATGTCGAAACAAAGCGACCGATAATTGCATAACAATTACAACGTTTTCTTCGAATACCGTGTTTCAGATCTATCAGAATGCCAGTTGATGCAAGTACCTGACGCAGTTTATCATTTAATGAGACACACGGAATTGAAAAGATGCGATCTTTCCGGAAATGTGATAACAAAGATTCCGCCGAAATTTGCTGTAAAATTTTCCCTGATCACAGGTGAGCTCCATACATGAATCATAGCATTGTCGAACACATTGTCTTTCTACTCTCTTAACAATTCTCCTGCCGCTTCTTTAATACTCTGTGTGTTTTTTCAAGCAGCAAAAGCTTCTATGTAAACGAAATTCAAAATGGATGAATTGTTTCTAGAACTGAATCTGAGTCACAATCAAATGAGTAAGCTGCCAGAGGAGCTATCCGAACTGCAAGCATTAGAAAGGCTGAATATTTCGCATAATACATTCATTGCTTTACCACCAGTTACTTGTCGGATACCGCAGTTGAAGTATCTTCATGCCAATAACAACTATATCATTGGTAGGTACTCGGAAACCTGTTCCTATCGATTCCACGATCGATCTGATATGGATTCAATTACATTTTTCAGACGTGGACGTCGAAAGACTTAGGCACGCTCCCGTTCTGGAATTCATCGATCTTCAAGCGAATCCGTTGACGGCCAGGATGCACGATCTTCTCGGTACCTTGACTCGAATTCGAGTCGTACTGACGCCTAGGCAAGTCGAGGAATGGGAGGATCTCACCATCTGAGGTAGAGACCCGTAGCTCAACAAGAAGAATCAACTCTGCCAAAAAGGGCCGTCAACCCGCGCGAATGTACTTTGCGTTCGTTCTGTCTTGACTGAAATTGTTCAAGAGTTTTGCAAACGACTCGTTGCACGAGTCAAGAATGAATAGCGACTACTTTGTACAGTATAGACGACTGACCGAGAACGGGCGTGACCGATAACCGGCAAGAATCACATAGAAAGCCAAGCAACAACAAGCTTCGTTGTCGACCGTACCGCTTGTAAATACATACTCTTCTCGAGTATTTAACAGCAGAGGCTTGCCGTGTACCTGGGACTTTCTCTTCATTGATCTCGCGAATGAATACCGATCGATCGTCACTTCGTTTCTTCTTTTCTACCGTGTGTTTTACTTCTTTTTTTCTAGATTTTTCATCGGCCATTCGCTCGTTCAACCGTATACCTCTGTGATCGATGTCACGAAAGATCCGCGAGCCGCCGATCCAACTTACTATTTACCATATTTTTACTAACTCCGATTAAATATTCTATAAATCTAAGATACGTTTTATTATTTTTCATGCGTGGACTTGACATATTGCTACATATGTACACATGTGTGTATATATATTGTGTAAAACGAAATCATGCGACTGCCACGAACAATCGATATTGCGTCTACGGAAACGAAAAACGTGAAAAAGTATGTACATATACCGTTCGTGCCTCACAAGTTGTCTCCTAGCAGGAATTCGAAAGGAATGCACTTTCGGTTCTAGCCGAATTATTGGCTAAAGTGTGTGATGTCACGGCCTAACCATTCGCTGCGAGCGAGGGACAACTCGTGGGGCATGAGGAGTACGTGAAAGCGCGTAAAGCAGGGATCACCGTTGATAACCGTTGAGAATTTTCAGCTTTTCTGTGTTTTAGATATGTATATTGCGAAACTGCAACGAGCTTGCATGAACATTTATATTTAATTTATATATATATTACGTTTTATATATACATATATAACGTTTATATATATAGCTGTGTGTACATGCACAATACACATCAGAATATAATAATTTGTATTTCCGATCTAGTCAATTGTCCGCGAAATGTTGCAATATACTTTTAAGAAATAATAGACCTCGACTTGATTCCTTCGACCCGTACTTCTTCAACATCGATTCGCATAAGATTCAGCGAAGTTAGGAGAGGCAGGAGATTGGACTTGCACGGTAGTCGTTAGACTGCTGATCTTTACAGGAGATTGAAATTCGCAGTCTATTAACCAGGTCAAATACGTTCGAACGCGCTTCATTGGTTTAGTACCTATATTTTTCTCAATATTAATAATAATAATTAATAATAATAATTAAACGTATGAGTCACAGAGTTAATTATCTACAATACTTGATCATTGAATATAAAATCACAAAATATACATAGAATGGACGCGGTTTAATTGTAAGAATCAAGGTAGACGTTACGGACTTTCTTTTCATTCCATTTGTCGTTCTATTGTAAACGATTCTCTTTTTCTCACTTTCACAAAGTGATCACGCAGATGCCAGGGATTGCTATATTTTAGAGCGAAAAATACTTCTCGGCCGGACTTTCACACGCAAGCTTATGCGGCGCGTCTACGCGACGCGCATCGAAGAAAAACGGAAAGAGAGAGAGAGAAAAGAAGATGATCGCGAAAGTCTTGCCAATGTTTTGCTCCGTCAATCCCTCGACACGAACACGCGTTCTCAAGACTTAACAATAAGATTGCGTACGTCGGAGGCGACACAAATAATAGCTATTGAACTGGCGGCAGCTGCGGCAGAGGAGAGAGCCACTGATCTCTTTTCCACGTTTACTCTGTTTTACACTTGCGTACACTTGCATATCTTGTATACCGAAGCTACATTCTTTCTTTAATGAGTGATTATAGTACTATATATATTTATATATATTTATATATATATACAGGGTGAGTCTCGTAACATGACAACATCAAATAACTCCTAAGTTATTTGTTGTGCGAAGAAGTTTTTCAAAGAAATGTTGCATGGTTACGAAAACTTCATTTTTAATATTTAAACAATTAACTAAATTTGAGAATGTCTTGATAATGATTCATTCTGAGTGGTATTTGGTATAATACTTTTTTACGCAGAATTGGATGGTTTATCCGAATTCGAGGAAAGATATTGGGCATTCTATCGAAAAAACTGAAGGCAACCCTCGTATCTCGAGATAAAATCAAAGTAACAAAACACAGATTACAGATTACTGGAAACCGTGCAACATTTGTTTGAGAAACTTCTTCGTACAACGAATAACTTCAGAGTTATTTGAAGTCGTCATGTTACGAGACTCACCCTGTATATGTGTATATATATATATAAATATATATCTATATAATTATATATACATAGACATATTTTTGATACGCGAGAATATATACGACTACACGACTCCGATACATCGCAATCGAATCTAGGACGAATCTAGGCTGTGTAACGGCGCACGGTTGAGCTCTCCCTCGAAAGACGCGGAAACGATGGAGTTTCTGGTGAAGGCGAAGGAGAAGAAATATAAGGGGGGAGGAGGGAGGGTCTGTTCGAAAAACCGCCATCGTTTCGCGCGTTGTCCCCGTCGATGGAGGGAGATCCAACGGCTCGCAGGATACATCGAATCTGGCACTCACACGTGTACCACTCGCTCCCGTTCTTCCTCCCGTATCCCTTTGCAGTATGTACAGAAATATATCCTAACTAAATTCACATTCAGGCAACATCGTCGAAACAAAACTTGTTCGCCGAGACCACTGGTCGCGGTCTACTTGCTGTACAGAGCACCACCTAATCACCCTCATCATTGAGCTTAAAAACGAAGACGTCGATTAATAAACTAATACAACAATAGAAGACGATAACGACTCGAACAGAATTGTAAAGTAGTCGGATTCGCTATCGTCGGGCGTAGACAAGAAACGTTAACGTGTTTGTATACGAGTATACTTTCTTTTCCACCTGTTAACCGTGGAAGACGAGCTCGCTGCTCGTCCTTTGTACTTGAACGCGCGTATCTTTCGATTCGATTACGCGGCTTCTCGTATATTCGCCGAGAGAGAGAGAGAGAGATAGATACGCGCGCGTGTTCGCGATACGAACAACCAGAACGCGAGATCGTTCGTGTTCGACGCGTTGAAAGAATATCGGTTAACAGGTGTTGCGGGTATATGTTCACGCGCGAACAAATGTATAATAGTTAGAAGCGCCAGCAAGTTTCTTGGTCGTCGGCGGAGATAGCGCGTGAATCGTCCATGAGTCGCCTGCTTCACAATCGAGTCGATACACAGAGGAAACAAGGGTAGAGAAAATTCATGCGGTTACACAACGATCGCACAATATTTGTTGTTCGGTGTATGCATAGTTGACACGCGTGTATAGGCGGAGCGTGTTATTTAAGTGTATATGAAAAGTACTCTCCGTTGCCTCACAAGAAGTCTCCTGGCAGGAATTCGAAAGGAATGCGGCGACAAGCCATCCGATTGGGCCATTCCACTGACACTTTCGGTTCTAGCCGAATTATTAGCTAAAGTGTGCGAGCGAGGACCCCTTTGCCCCTGTGCCGTCTCGAGGGACTTCTTGCGAGGCACGGAGAGTATGTTACTTTCGTTTAGCAGTGTGCTTGCTAATTGTTCGGCTGTGCACGATCAAAGTACAGAGAGGCACAATTTCCAAGGCTGGTCAAGCGTGATCGGGCTGTCCTTTTCTTCGTAGAAAACGGTACCGTACTTTAGAAGTATCCGATGCGTGGGCGATCTTGATCATCCTCGGTTCAGGATTCATCGAGCCGAGGTTCGTTAACCAGCTTCGGGACTCGTTCTCCTTTTCTTTCTCCGTCCTTCTTCCCATTCTTCCTTCCTCGTTTCTCGTCCGAACAACGACACGGAGAGCGAAGGGAAACGTGTTGGACGTAATTGACTAAACGTTTCGCACACGATCAATCTTACCGGACAAGTCGGTCCCATTGGCACATCATCGGAATCTTTTCGCTCGCTTGCGAACGCACGAGAATCGTACGGTAACGCTTAGGCCCACTATTAGAACGTAGCAGTGTTTTTCTTGGAATCTCAGGTGCCGATCGATCCACACAAGAGACCCTCCAGCCGGGAAATTCTCGCTGGGTAGCTATTTTTCGTCGTTCAATGTACCGTACTGAACCAAATAGCGTTTTACAGACCCTCGTATCTCCATTCGCGCGACTCGCCGCTCGCTTCGTAATCGTTTAACGTCCTAGAAGTAGTGGCTAAGTGTTAAACAGGTGGCACTCGATGTAAGATGTGGGCACGAAGCCCTCGATCGGCTGCGAGATGCGTCGGACTCGGGTCCAGCCATCCCCCTGGTCCAACTCGATCATGTACAGCTCCTCGCCGTCGTACATTGGTATAGATCCCTCGCTGGTAGCTAAACACAGAAATTTCAAATCTAAACGCTTGTCGCTTTTTTCCTCGACTAAGAGCCCGTTTGGACACGGCGGAAACCGCGCGTTTTCGAACGCGCGGATCTTATTTACATTAGCGTCTTCGGCCGATATTAGACTAGAGTCTAGTCTAATGGTCTAGTCACTAGACCACTGGCGGCGTAAGCAAGTTGTTCCACCTGTGGTGTGCACGTCTTGGGACATTGAGGCAAATGTAACCTGTTAGATTACGGTAACTGGTGGACGGCATGGGCAATCCGGGTATCCGGATCATCGCATAAGTAGACTGCGGATATTTATGCAAAATAAAAATGTTCTGTATCTATTGTGGGAAGCAGGAACAAAATAAAAATTGATATCATCCCTTAATGACTTCGTTACATTCAAAACAACATTACAGTATTCTTAAACTATTCTAATCGTTTACCGTTTCACATTTCACCCAATCAATTTCTTTATAAATGCATAAAGGTCCGCAGTCTACTTATAAGTAACCGCTCTAGTTCACACGTGTCCGCGCGGTCCAACATTCCAAAACAGAAAACGTCGAAGATCGAAAACCGTCAGTTTCCGCCGTGTCTGAACGGGTTCTAATAGGTTCCTCGTGGTAGAAATAAAACGAATGCCAAGATCCGTGGTCTACGAATATCGCTGTACTCACCATCGAAAGGGTAGAGAGCTCTACACGTTCCCAATGGCGGTTGAGCATCGATCTCGTCAACGTAAAATTCTTCGCCACCACTACCAGGAAGTGACGTCCTCGATTCCCCGAAACCAGATTCCGGGCTATTCGTGGAACTGTGCATCAGTACCGTAAAGCGAAAAGCGTGTCTAATTGGTCTAGTTAAAAATTCTGATCTGTATGTTTTAGACTTTAGAATTCAGACAGAGTGAAACAGCGCGAGGAGGAATGACAGAGAGAGAGACACGACTGGCAATTATCGCGACGATTCTTCCGTTAATAAGAATGCATTTGGGAGAAAAGGAAAATAGAAGAAAGCAAAGAATACATTTATTGTTCAGGTAGAATGAGTTCCTGAGCTTATCGTTATCGACGGCTATCGACGCTGACGACTAAAAAGCTTACCCGTGGGTGGGTTGCGGTGTACCCGGGGCGCTTTTTTTGTGAGTCGGTTGATTGGCGTTCGCATTGCTCACGCTGGAGTCGGACGCCGATCTCGAGAGGCTCTCCTCTCCCCCCGAATGGCTGGATCTTCTGGAACTCAACGGCCTGGTCGCGGATCCGTTGCTGGTGGGCTTTCGCGGCGCTTGACTGGGGCTGAAACGATTTCGGGCCGTGAGATTTCGCCGTGTCGAGCAGTTAAGTAGATCGTGTACACGGTAGAATTAAGTACACGTGTACTAAGTGTAAGAGACGAATTCAGCAACATCTAATACAATAATGTCAAACCTTGATATAATGCTACAATAGTTTTGACCACAAAGGTAGTTTTTTTATTAATTTGAAGACATTCTACAATTTATTTTGCATTGTTTGTGATAAACGATTGATTATAATTATCAACCGTTTTTCTGTATCGTCTAATTTTTCTGGACGATCTTGTTAAAAAGCAAAAGAAATATTGTATTAACGATTTTGGTCCTATTAACAAGTACCAGTTACAAATTTCTGATAAAGAAGACTTGAAATCTAGCAAGGTCACCTGGACAGACTGACGCCAGCGCGCATCGCTTCTTCGAGATAACCTTGGAACTTTGCCAGCTCGACACCGAGTTTATCCAGCTTGTTGCTCGATTGATTCAGTTGTCCTTCTATACTCATCGGGTCGCCGAGCGCCGGGTTCTGCTCGTACACGCCCTTCATCTTCATCAGGCCGTCCCTCGCCGCTGTCTCCTGCTGTATCTTCGCCTGGATCTCGTCGAGCCTCTGCTGGAGTCTCTTTTTGCGTTGGTTCGGAGGTAGATCGCTGCAGTCCTCCTTCGCCCCGTCCCCGTATCCAGGCACGTTGTTCTGCAATTGCATCGTTTAAGTACCCGGTCGCTTGCAAAGAGAGATCGACTCTAGCTATCGCTACGGATAACATGTGATTACGATGAGAGAACAAAAGGAGATGGCAGGCAGTTGGTAGTTGATGGTTGATAGTTGGCGCAGCGAAAGTTAGATACGATACGTGTTACAGGGGAATCCCTGGATCACATATCGCGGCGATTAACCCTTTCAGCTCTGAAGCTTTCGGCTTGCAACATGCATGCATCCGTACACCGGACATTCAGTTTCGCAGCGCAGACACGAACGAGCTCGAACGACCAAAAGGGTTAATTAATTCTACGGTACGAGAATGGCAACGGGGAGAGCGCAGGACCGACGATGTTAGGCGTGACTGTCACGAGCATACTCAGAGTCGAGCAAACTATCGTTAACCTGTTAACGGAGAGAGAGAGAAAGAGTCAACGGAGAGCGTCCCGTTAACTGTTATTTCATCGTTAGACAGCAGATTTTATGCATTTAGTATTGTTCTATAATGCGGCCTGAAGGTGTTAACTATTTGTATTATTTTTTTAACTTTAAAGTTCTATCGAGTTTATAAAATAGGGGTGGGCGGGTACCCGGAAATTCCCGCCCACCTCTGTTAAAAAAAAAACCCTTTAACTAGGCTCGCAGGTATTTACAATTAACGATCGCAAGGCTCGCACTCGGTTAACAGGTTCGACTAGAGTTTAAGGAGGTAGTCTCGTTTCCAGGATTGCAAGGGAGCGGGCTGCGCCTTCTCATTTCTCGATAATGCAAAGATGGGGTTTTTCAGTAGTCAAAAACGCTAAATAAAAGATTAATCTAGGCCGCAGCCGCCCTCAAAAATCCTATTTTTACGTTCACGAGGCATAATTTACATCATTCTATCTGTAGCTATTTTGATAAAGCTGCGACAGCTACATGCTGCTTAATAATGCAAATTACGCCTCGTAAACGTAAAAATAGGACTTTTGAACGCGACTGCGGCCTAGTTGGATCTGTTATTTAACGCATTTAATCCTGGAAACGAAACCACCCCCTTAACTGTACACGGCTGAAGCGTACCCGCGATCGCGGAGGATGCAGAAATCGGATGGACGGGGGGAGAGAAAGAAAGAGAGAGAGAGCAGTTCGTGAACGGTTTTCGTGATTCTGACATGGGCTGTCGAACGAAAGGCAACGGGCGTGTGGTAAAGAATAAGACAGACCTTTAAAGCTATGCACACCTCGATCAACTTCTGTTGTTCGCATGAAACAAAGTCCAAAAAACGTATCACTTAGCGACAATGGATCGGTAAACGATCTCGAACTCGAGCAAAAACTCAGCGGCAGAGCGGACTCGCTTAATTCTCGAACATTCGACTTGAAAACATTCTCGAACCGCGTTCCCGAGTTTCTGCTCGACCGACAAGATACATCTAACGACACGCAATCGCTTGTTGTCACTGTCGCGTTTCCCGACTATATGCATACGGAAAGGATGCAAAGAGATCGTTACACACTGGCAGGCGGCGAACAAGCGATCCATGGACACACAACACGTACTTACAAAGCGCAATTCGTATCCAAACGCACAGTCCCCGGGAGACGATCGGAAACAAGAGACCACAGGCAGATCGAACCATCCACCGAAATTAATCAAAAGTACAGAAGAGAGATAAGTTGTGCGTGTCTCGCGAGAATTCCGGCGAAACGGTCCGGCTAGTCCGGACCGAGCGTGAAACGCGGCACGGTGTTCACGAGGTGCTGGCACGGTGCAGAACGCTGTGGCGTTGCCGAGAGTAAGAGAAAGATCTTTCGGAAGGTATCGTACATGCTTCGACAAGATATGCTGCGTGCGTCGTATCGCAGGCCTGTCGACCGATGGGGATGCAAGTACAAAAAGAGAAACAAAGAGAGGCTGGGATATATCGGTTCGTGCATGTCGTGACTACCCCCAGGTTTCCCGTTCGATCCGTTAACCGATTAAACTCGATATCTTTCAACCTAGAAGATTTTTATTCTAGTCTCTGACGAACGAAAGGATTTTCTCAAGGTGAATCCAACGACCTGTAACGTTGTGACACTTTTTTCATTGCCAACGACAAACGAAGACATTAACCCTTTGCAGTCGGAATTATTTTAACTAATTATTTTAACTGGAACAATTCCATTGTACATGTATATCATTTTCTTCGTTTTATGGATATGAAATTCATATAACACAGCATACAATACTTAAATGTTTAGTAATTGATTAGATACTAACATATTTGATAATCTAGACAATATTTTGAATAATGGTATAGCAATTTTTAGTGGTGACTCTGAGTCTATAATATCAACTACTATAATATCAAGTCGGACAGTTTGTTGTCGATATTGTACAATCATTGGAAAATAGGCAAACAGTAAATATAAATTTTCTTCTTCTTCTGTCGAAGGTACCAGCGGTGATACATGTGGCACGAAACGTGTTAAGAATGACGAAGAAGGTCTAATCACTGTGAACGTAAAATAAATCGTAGTGCAAAGGCTTAAAATGTTCGAGAGACAGCCTCTGTACAGGTCAACGGGTTAACGGATGAAACGAGACAAAGTGTGGAGTAGATAGTGAACGAATATGCCAGATTCAGAGTGGTGTGTCGCGGTGGTCTACGTCCAGGTGCCACGAGCGGACAGCTTTCGGTGTGTACCTTGTTGCTGCTGAATATGCCGAAGAGGCCGACCCTCTTCTTGATCTTGCCACCGGAAACGGTGCCCTTCGCCGTCAGGTGGTTGTGTATCGGTTGCATCACCGGCTGCGACAGCTGACTATTGCTGTCGTAGGTTTTGGCGACGGACAGGTCCTCGAACGGGAAGTCCCCCGGTGGCTGGAACCCGCTCTTGTAGCGCTCTATCACCACCATTGTGTCCTCCTTTTCGTTGATCTCGTTCGCGGCCTTCTCGATGCCGTCCAGACACTGCGCGATTATCGGCGCGACCGCCCGCTCGATCTCCACGGATTTTAGCATGTAATTCCGCATGTTCTTTATTCTCTTCTCGTCCAGCTCCTGCGGAAAAAAACCGAGATCGTTTTAATAAGAAGATCTTAACGTAAGGGAGTCTGCTTCAGCAAAAACGGAAAATTTTAATCCGTTTGCAATCCGTGTGCAATTTTTACTGGTCATCATTAGACTGCGAATTTGATGGATTTGTGATGAAAGTGGGTAGGTACAATTTGCTATTTTTATAATTTCACTTCCTCGATACTATTTGATCAATAGAGTGCGGATCTTTATGCATTCATGGCTTATGAAAATGTTCAAGAAGGGCTCGAATATAAAACTCGATAGAAGTTTGTACAATTTTTATTTGTTTTAGATCTATAAAAATGTCATGTCACACTGTGCGACGGCTTTCATGATGACGCATCAGGGGAAGGAAGAGAGCAAGCTGAAAAATACCTGGAGGTGCTGGAACACTTCTGGCATGGCCGTGTGATAGTGCAGCGTCTGCATTTCGTTCGTCTTCTGCAGCTGGTTCGCGTACTCCGTTTTCGCCTCCTCGCTCTGCTGCGTTTTCAGCGTCATGTTCATCCTCTGTTTCTCCACCTGGAAAACGGGAATCGTACAGATTAGCGGGTCGATTCTGATGGGAGGGCGGGGTCGAAGAGTCGTGGGCTCGAGGGGTCGAAAAAAGGTGGGCGAAGCGCAATCGATCGACGTACTTCCGCTCTGGATAAATGCAGATCAGCGTCCGCCCTCTGGTAGTTCTCGACGGACCTCTCCGCCTCACGGAACGCCTTCTCGTAGGCCTTCCTGGCCCGCTCCAGATTTCCGATCTGTCCGGCAAGGGTCGCCATCAATCTGGCGCCTTCCTGCAGGTGCTTCTTTCTGTCCTCCTTGAAGTCCTTGACCAGAATGTTCAGCTCTCTGAGCACGTTCGCCTGGAGATTCTCAGCGATCACCTCCCGTTGACCCGCTTGATCGTTTACCTCGTTCAGCTCCAGCTTGAACGCCCGGCACGGGCTGTACCTGCGCGAACAACACGGATTTCGCGAACCTTGTTACGCTGCTCTGTGCCCTCGTCGTCGATCCAACGGCTCGAACGCGAACAGGTACACGAAAACGGAGAGACTCACGACAACGGGGGAGTCTGAGGTTAGGGGCGGGAGGATCGATCACACCACCCACGCGAATCCCGATGACGCACGAGACCAAACGAGAGACGAAACGGGAAGAAGGCTGGTCCGCGGAAAACGAGCCCGTAGGCGCGAATCGAGCGAGTTATTGAACTTATAAAGCGACCCGCCCACGTCCACAGATAACAGATTAGCTACCGTTTTATGTTTTATACCGCTCCGTCAGCGGAATGCTAAACACGTGGGAGAGCCGGAGAACCAAACATCTTTCCCTCTACGTGCGATATTTTTTCGATTATTACTCGTCAGATCGTATACGTATTAACCCTTTGCACTCGACTGGTGACCCAGTAAAAATTGCCATGCCAATATTCAAAACAGTTTGAATATTATTCAATTCGTCTGTATTCTATAAATTGTAAAAAGCTCAACTGCTGTATGAGAAAACAGGTTCAATTTGATATGCACAATGTAAAAGCGAATACACAGAATATAAATTATCTGAGTTGGAGGAAATCTCTGGATTAAAAATAACTGTTCACCTTGTTATTGTATTCCATCGATTTTTTACCACTGTGTCAATTTGACACCGAGCAGAAGAAGCCGGAATTACAAATTACATTGTGATTTAATTGAATGTAGCGACTGAATCTCGAATTACGAAATAATTGAACACAATGTAATGGAATTACTGTGTAAGTATAATTCGTAATTCAATTGTAATTCAACACAACTCTGACACCGAGGGACAGATTCAGTTCGTGAAATGAGGGACGGATGAGGGTTAAAGCGGCAGGGGACTAGTACCGTTCTATCGATTTCCGTGGACCTTGGCAGGCCCTAAAATGTACATAGGGCGGTAGGCAGGGTGCCCGAGAGTGCTCGATGAACGAAAGGATCCCGAGAACCGCGTTCGAGTCGCATTTTACCGTTTCACCGTTTTACCGTTCACAGAGGGAAATCCGGTGCAACCGGGTATCAATCTCGGACAAGGGGGAACGAATATCGAGGATCGACCCGAGGAGCGAAAGAAACAACGGTTGCACGGAAAAAGTGGGCTGAATGCCAGCTAGCAGTGAATTCCAGCGGGGAAACGAGCCGTATTCGGCCGGCGAGAGATCGTACGTCTTCGGGATCGAGATCGTCGGATCATTAAAAGGTGATTTACGCATCGCGTCGCGAGGAAAAGCAAAACGCCGGGGATGGATTTCGAGAACGGAATTATTTCTCGAATATCGTCCGCGACCGGCCACATAGATCGCTGCCGAGCCGTGGATCCGGTATTACGCTTTCAACGTTGGCTCATACTCACTGAGAATCCTCCTCCTCCTTCTTCTTCGGCTGATAGCTCTTCACGAGACGTCTGCAATCAGAAACGAGGCGAGATTAGCGTCGCGCATCGACGTTTCAGTCCATTCCGCACCGCCTCTGCCCTTAGATGGACGATCGTTTTCGCGTAATCCCGAGAAAAGTCGAGGACAGTCCGAGAACCCATTACAGATAATGTCTCCTTATCTAGCGTCTGCGGTTCATCGTCAACGTAGCGACCGTTGGACGATCCGATGCGCTCGTTTCGACACGAGAACGAACGGATTAAGGTCGATTTATGCTATCCGCACAGACACGGAACGTATCCGATCAGGCAGATATTCTTCAAAGCATTTGAGAAGTGTCGGTACCGTACCGTGTCTGCGCGAATAATATAAATCGACCTTTACGGGGCGCAACGTCGAGTTTCGGTTGCGTTGGGAACTCGGTCGAGATCAGAAACCGGCGCTGGACTCTTACGAAGCGCGTGGAGTTGCGTGGGTTCGCGACATGCACACCGAAATACCGTATTCGTCCACGCAGAAATTAGAAAGTCTTTCGATTAGAAATCACGAAAATTTCACCAGGTCAAGACCATCAACTGTCCATTAGAAGTTCTGGCAAGGTCGTGAAAAGAGGGACGACTCGTCGAGTAATTAGGACTCGAATCATTTGGTCGTTTACTCGAGTTCGAATGGCAGGGAATAACGGCTCCGTCGACTCATTCTAATTCGAATAACGCCGAGCCGAGCCGAGCCGAGCCGGACCGGGCCGGGCTACGAGCGATAAATGTGTGCCGGCTGTTAAGTGCACTATCATCCGGAAGTTGACGTGTCCTTGATACCAGATCGACCGTACATCGTCGGGCCTGCGGGGGAAACGGGTCGAACGCGGGACTTTGACTTCGCAGAGTGGGGAACACCGTTTCCGATCGACTCCAGACCCGTTCGAGTACGCGTCCGATCGGAAAAGCTATTTTCGCCGGCTCTCTTTTCTCCTCTCCTCTCCTCGCCAGCTGGGTCTGGGTTACTATCCAAATATCGGATAAGTTATTCTCGGGTCCACTCGAATTTAGGTCGCTGTCCAAAACTCGTCGATCACCATTTCACTTGATAACAAGGCGACCGGATTTCGACTTATTAAGGCGGTAGACTCGTTTCCAGGATTGCAAGAGTGCGGGATTCGCGTTCTCATTTCTCGATAATATAAAAATGGGGTTTTTCAATATACAAAAACGTTAGATACAAGATCGATCTAGCGCGCTATCGCCCTCAAAAGTCCTATTTTTTCGTTTACGAGGCGTAATTTGCATTATTCGGCAGCATGTAGCTATGAAAATGTAATAATGCAAAGCCCGATAATGCAAAGATGGGGTTTGAAGGAAAATAGTTTGCGAGAGAAATATTTTGAAGAGCGCATATTTTTCGTGCGAGAGTTTCACGGAAGAGGATTGCCGGGACGGGATATTTTGCTCGTTCGCTTGACTGAGAAACCGGGCAAGCACGAAACCGTTCGCGATCGAAGGCACGCCGTGTATCCGTATCGGAATGCATTTAATGAAAATCACCGGCACGTCGCCTCTTGTCGTCCCTCGTCGCGTATCGTCGGGGAAAACTGAGACTGCCGGTGAACGGTACCTCCTGTATTTGCACGATCGACGCGCGAGCATAGCGCAAGCAACGCGCGAGCAACGCGCGAGCCTTGTATCGCAGAAATTACGGCGCGTTAAGGCGCGAGGAACGTGCCCGCGATAATTTATAATTTATATGCAACGACTGCGAACGTGCGCTCCGGATGAATTTGTGTGTGATGAGCACGCAAAATCTCCCCTTACCCCCCGATTTACACGCGCGACACGATTAAACGTTTAAACAGATCAGCTGAAAACCCGTCGCGTTTCCTTTTGTTCATTTTGAACCAGCGAAAATTATGCATCTATGACAAAAATGGGTAAACACGATTTCAAACAGTGAACATATTAAAAAGATTCAAAGACATCAGCGTATTGGTTTCAGCTTAATCAGATAACTAAAAGAAGAAAGAAATTTTTATTTCGTTCCTGTGTCTTGCAATCAATGCAAACATTTTTTGTATCGAGCATTTTCGAATTGGTCGAGGTTCGATTCGAGGAAAAATCGGTGGAGGTCGTTTCGCTCGGCCTTCTCTTCGATCTGTTGGATCGCGGCGAGCGATAGCGGCACGGCGAGCAATCCTTGGTCGCGTTGCTTAAAATATCGTAAGGTTCGATCCGCCGACAAGAAATGCTCTCGCGATCGATACGAGTCGTCGTTCGAGCTCGCATGGAACCTCGATTGTTCGGGTTAATAGGGGAAAACTCGGATGGAAACTGGTAGCCGTGATCGACGTCGGATCCGCGTACAAACGTTCCTTTGTACGGTTGTCCCGACGATCGAGGATCCAGATAATCGGGATTTCTAAAGCCGGCAGTGCCGAGAGCCAGTTACGCGAGATTATTAATTACGAACTCGTCTAGAGTCGCTCGGGAGATTCTCTGGTATTAATAGCCAGCGACTAAGTAACCGACTGATAATTGCGATCTCTATTAGCCCGTTAAACGGGAACGCTGTCCAAGCGACGGCGGACGCGCGTACCGGTGCAATTAAAAACCTACAAAAACAACCGGTGAACACGATATAGCTTACATTAGCGCGAGTGCCACGAGGACTAACAAGTTACCCGACGTTCCCGGCTACCGGCTGTCGGCTCGAAAACCAGATATCGAAGCGCAACCGAGACTCAGGTGCTTCGCGGCCTGCATCCAGAAAGAACGTTCCTCCGTGATCGCTTTAAAAATCACCGGCTGAATTTTAATATCTTGAAAAAACGCTCGCAACGTTATCGGCAATAGAAATGAAATTATAAATAAATCAAGTTCGATCGACGAGCCGGTCCAAATCGAACTGCTTCCCCTGCGAAAGAACGTTCGTTCGTGGTCGCTTGAAAGACTAGTGGTTGAATTTCAACCGGTTCGCGAATCGAACCACCTTGTATCTTGAAAGAGACAGGTACTCGCGCGGCGTTATCGGTTATAGAAACGAAGCATGGATCGATTATAAGTCAGGTTTTGATACGAGCAAAGAGTTCGAAGCAATCAAAAAGCTGCCGAAAAGATAAAGTAGAACGTCGGTGAGACCGGTGTGCCGTAAAGGGTGAACGCGCGAGACGTAAACGTAGGATCGAGCGTTTCGAGACACCCGTTGTAACAAACGTGTGCAACAGTAGACGGCATTCACGGAACAAACAAGGGGGCCCTTTAATACAATATTACCGGCTGCATCTTGTGTCCGTGAACTCGTGGGGTGCGTGAGACGCGCTCGTTATACAGGATGTCCCATTGAAATCGTTAACCTCGGCTACTCGGGCCTTTGTTAATTTATGGAAAAAAAAGAGAAAAGAAGACATGGTCACGGCAAGGCAAGACCCACCGCCATGCACCATGGTGAATCGGGTACGGCGGCGTACGAGCCCCTCTATACATCGTGGACCTTGGCACAGGTGATCATCCGATCAACGTAGACGACGAAAAGCTTCTCGCTCCTGGGAGAGCTTCTTACCTGAGTTTCGCGGCGTACTCCACTTCGATGGCGCATCTGTCGCGAATAAAATGCCCGTACCGTTCGAGGAACTCTATCCCTTTTTGCGTGTGCTGGGATAGATTCTCGAATTGGTCCTGGAACAGAGAGAAACGGACCGAATCACATGGCTGGAATTGTCTGGCTTCCATCGATCAAATTCACGGTGAACCTTCAACGATGAACAGCGAACGACCAACACTTTCAGATGTATCTTTCGCTTTCTATAACGCGGAGCGAAAATGGATAATTGAAGTCGATCCGATCTGTAACTAATTCTAAGTTTCTTATAACGCGTTACGAATGAATCGCGTAAAACCAAAGATTTTCCGCGGATCGAGTTGAAAGTATACTTTGATGTCATTCCTGGAGCATAAAGCGAAAGATCCATCTGGTCGGAAAGTTTTCATGGCGAGTAAATGTTTTTCGCGGGAAGGTTCGCTGCCGATTCCGAAATGAGTTCGAGCGTTCGTTCAACCGAAGTGATTATTCAATTTTTATGGTGAAGAAAATGAAGTGTGATCCACTCGAACGCTACGATCCCGGCTTTGCAAACATCGCGCGCTGGATGTTTGCCGTCAGATAAAATCATTTGCTCGCCGCCTCGTCTTGTCGGTTGCAACGGCGATCGATTCTCGTTGACGCGCAAACAAAGTCTGCGGTTTCTTTTCGCCGCGTTAGAAAATAGAATGTACAAACGTTGTGTCAACGGGGGATCAACGTATCCATCGTTCTCGATAACCGTTCTCTCTGGATCGATGAACCGGAGCTGCGAGGAATCGGTGTACGACCCGATCGTCAATCGGAACGAATCCGAAAGAGCGAGGGACACGATTATTCGCGTGCTCGGAAGTAGGGCTTGTAATCCCGCAGGATCCCGCGTCGTTTTTTGGTCCGCGTTTTTTAAATAAGTGATGCGAAATCCGGCAATTTTTGCGGGGCTATGGGTGTAATCAAAATTTCGCGAATGACGACGCGCCCTATATAGATTGCACTGATACGAACTAGTCGACCTACAAGTGTAAAGGCTGAACGAACTTTGTCCATGATATCTTTGCAATGACTTGAGGAGCAATGTAGGAGAAACAACAATTAGAGTCTTTGGTTTTTACGATCATATTTTCAAAGTTCTACGAATAAAAATTTTGTTTTATAATTTGAACATTTTTCTGATCTGAATTTAATTCAAGTTATATTTACAGACAGCTCATGTATAGTTCGTTTTAAACAATTTCTATCTTTAAAAAGAACGAAGCCTTTACCAACATTTTGGTAGAGGAGAAAATTCTTCCGATTCACCTCGGCAATTACTATATCGTATTGTATTGTGTTGGCAAGAAAGTGATTTCGGTATTTTAAGGTGAAATAGAGCCCAACTTTTTTATCCAAGCAACGAACTTTAACGAATAAGATATTTTGTTCGATGATCTTTTGCCAAAAAGAACAAACAAGAAAATATTTTATTGATTCAAGTTCATCGCTTGAATAAAGAAATTCGGTTTTATTTCACCTTAAAATGCCGAAATTACTTTCCTGCCAGCCCGATATGTTATATTGTATTGTAGCTTCGTTATTGATATAATAATTTTCTGTAGGAAAAATTGTTTTTACTAATTATTAGATATAACGATAATTTGTCTCATATATAATATATGTGTCTATTATATTATATATTTTGTATTATTACACATATATTTCGATTATAGTTTGTTTTCCAAAAAAAGATTTATTTTATAATAATTTAAATTTATGTAGATTTAGATTTCGTTTGTAGTTTGTTAATAAAAATTTTGATTGCTACAGTTAAAGATGATTATCCCATTAAGTGAAATTTGTTTTTTTATTAAATATATATTAGATTGGAGAGCTAAATCCTTAGTCCCGCGGGATTGAAATAAATCCCATCTACCCCGCGGGATTGCAAACCCTACTCGGAAGAAGGAGACAGTCTTGGAAAGTGGGGGAAGTTTGCGGACGATCGGCGCGGCAAGTTATCAAAAGTAAACTGTCCGAAGAGAGAGAGAGAGAAAGAGAAAGAAAGAGAGAGGTTCGTTCACCTATCGTTCCCGAATTCTCCTTTCCCCCCGAATCGCGACGAGTTTAATGGCGAGTTGTCCTGAAATCTCGCCGGGGAGGGACAAAAAGTTATCGAAGACGGTTGGAGACATTTCTCCGCGTCGTCTGCCAGGCAGAAGAGAGTCAGCGGGGGAGAGCGGGAGAGCAAAAGGGAAAAGGAGAAAAAAACCGAGTTAGGTCCAAGTGGTCGAGTGGTCGAGCACTGCAATGCACTGGCGCGCTACTACTCTCGAGAGCCGCCCTACCTGGGACAATGAGGATTTCGCAAGCGAGCCTGCAGAAAGGTGGAAAGATTTCTGGCCGTTTAGCGGCTCGCTACGAAAAGTGAAACTGGACGCTGCCTTTCCGTTGGCGCAACCCAACGCAACGCAACGTGCGCGCTAACTGGCCAGTCAGCTCGAACAGAAAGACAGCCTGGGAGTATTTATCGGTTCTATGAATCGCACACCGCGCCCGGTACGTTACACGCCGCCAGCCTCGCTCTTCCTTCTGCCAACCAATTTCCCCATTCAGATTTCGACCTAGCCGGCTCTAGCCGTGAATGGGGCAATTGCGCGCGGCGCTTCTAAATCGACCGCTCGATTCACAAGATTGTCGGTCGTGCACCGTTCCGAGCTCATCGAGCTATGTACTTTCCGCCCGACCACCTTCCCCTCTTCTTCTCCGTCGATAAAACGCAGTTAACACGTACCGACAATTCTATACAAATGCATTGAAGAATATTTGTCTGGTCGGATTCCGTGTCTGTGCGGATAGTATATAAATCAGGGGTGGCCAACCTTTTCCTTACTATGCGTCAATTTCTTTCGCATACGAATTTAGATGCGCCATAAAACTCGAGCGCTCTTTCTACCTTCTTACGCTTAGGGGAGGAAAAGGGTAGTTCAATCACGCAAATAAATCCATTAATTTACGACAGTTCAAAAGACACACGTTTACTGTAGCACCAATCTGCAATAGTGAGGATCTCTTGGACGAGAGGGCGATCGCTGTCGTCAACCCCGCAATTCACATCCTGCGATTGTGAAATGTCGAAAAATTGCGACGAACCGATGAGCAAGAAGGCTGTATGAATAGAACTGAGAGCACTCAGGTATTGAAAACATGAAGAAAATATGAACGATGAAAACATCAAAAGAATAAGTAAGCGCAAAGATGCAATGCGCCACTTGTAATCATCCAATGCGCCACCTCTGGCATAAATCGACCTACTCGTAGATATACAGGGCACCCTAGGTTTACAGAACACAGCAGTTTTAAAGCTTTATCCAAACGTCACCGCAAAAGAGAAAATAAATAAGGAGGACGGCGGAACACGTGGAGAGAGTTCGGGCAGAGAAGGAAGCTAAGAGAGGAAGCAGCGGAGAAAATAAGTTAACATTTACGTTTATGCGAGACGCAACCATTGCTCTGTCTCGGAATGATCGGCGTCCTTGACGATACGAGATTGGCAACGGCCGAAAATAGAATTTATTGCTTTGGAAAGTTCACTGTTATCGCGCTTTATTTCGGTAAACGCGTCGTTCGTCTTTTATATCAATTTACACCTGGCGCAACCATTGCAGAACTTCTTTTTGCAATTTTTCCGACGTCTCTGGTTAGAATCCCTAACAAATGTTACGACGGTACGAATATTTTCGCCTTTAGCCGGCTACTGTATGAAGTTGGCGCGCAGCCACCCCGACAATTGCGTAATAAATAAATAAATAAGACCGGAAAGCTCCTTTAACTTCGATTCGAGGCTTTATCTGTGTCATAAGGAATTGGGGCATCCAAGTCGGTCCGCTGTACATGTGTAGGTAACCGTGTAAAAGCAGTTTCGCTCGAACGACATAAAGAGTATAGTTTTCTCAAGGTTCTAGGTACCAGTTTTGCTTCGAACACCGTCCGCGTCCATAGAAATAATTGAGAAAGATCGGTGTTCGCGATCAGGGGGGATTGTTCGTCGCCCCCCTGCGTGCGGCTTGGTTACACAGTGGCTAGGAATCGGTTTAGCCACCGGTGCGAAATCCTCCCCGCTGTTTCCAGAGGGTCTCGGTTGACCGAGGAGCGGCTTCGCGACAGTCCGAGAGCCGATCAATCGCGGAAGCCTGATTCGTTCGTGGCAGGGTGGGAGGAAAGCAATGAAGTAGAGGCGCGAGTCGTCTACGGTTACACGGAGACCTCGAGCGAACCCCTCTCTTCCGGGTAGTTTTTCGGGTAGCGCCGGTTCCCTACCGAGAAATCTCTGGGAACCATGGAATAGCTACGCTGTCGCCCGTTACGTCTCGGAATGCGAGTTTTATCGTTCAAGGACGACCCCGCGGTGTTTCAACATTTACGCGAGCCCGATGCCGTGGCCTAAGGACAAATCGAGCTCCACGTTCCTGCGTTCAGACAGGGTTAAAGAGAAGGACTGGCGACGGAGAATTAACTAGAGAGGGAGCGAGAGAAGAAGAGAGAAAGAATGTCTGTCTGTGTGTGTGTGTGGAAGAGAGAGAGAGGGACAAGTCGATCGAGTCTCGCCTGGGCTGGCATTCGAAACGCGTTACTTTCATTTCCAACGAGTAGCCATTCAAGGGCCACGAGCCGATTGTGGGACCCAAGCAGATGCGTGCGCGTCCCCCGCCGCACCGCCTGTCCTACCTTACCGGAGAGCTCCCCGGTCTGGCCAGGTGCAAAATAAAAAAGAAAAGAAGGATCGGGATCTCACGAGGTATCGATGTCACGCGACCAGGATGTCTGCGACCGCTCCCGCTCCCGCTCCCGCTCCCGAGCTCTCGCGCGCTCGAGACTCGCCGCGACCCCTCCTGCACGCATTAAAATAATTGGACTTTAATTAGAAACGTGACGGCGAACCGCGGCAAAACAGCTCCGAACGATCGAGCCAACCTCGACGAGCGGGACCTGGATTAATTGTAATTGCGCCAGTGCAAAAAGATATCGTGTTGCGCGCAAACGCGCACCTCGGGACCAAACGACCGATTACACGGGGAGCAACGGTCGCGATTCGTAGAACTAACGACCCGTTCCGTCGCGTTCGCTGGTGCACACGCCATTTTACTTTCGTCTACGATGCTGCCAGCCCGGCGACGTGTGCTCGTTACCCTCTTGTCTTCGCTTTAACCCCCGCGTCGATTTTCTACGAGACGTTCGATGACATCTTACTTCGACCATTTTGCTGTTCGTCGAGAAACACGTTCGAGGAATTGGAAAAGCAAATTGTAAACAAGCCGCACAGTCAAGTCGGAAAGCAAGATAACGATTGGTGCTTGTGCAAACAAATGAATATGGCTCATTTAATCTTGAATCATGACGATATATGTGCCCATAATTATGAAAGTGGTCTGAGTGATATATTTCTTGTTTCGAGATATTTAAAGGAAAATATAATGTTGAAATAACAAGCACTATGTAATCAATTTAGTTCAAACTCATTTTCTTTAAATTTTCACTTGGACCACTTTCATAATTACAGGCACATATATGTCTTACTAACATAGTTATTCATTTACTTACGGCTTCTAAACAAAATAATACAATAATTTGATTTCATTCATGATTGATTTCATTCGATCGTTAACCTTCCGGCTCCCCGACTGCATATGGAAACCGACAGCAGTTCGCGAAAGTTTTTCTCGTCCATCGATCTCTATGAAATAACATAACGTGTAGAAACAAATGATCGTATAGACTCGAACAAAGCGGCACCTGCTCGTTCGCGTCTTTTTCCAGCGAAAAAGAACGGAGATTTTGCTCGTACGAGGCGGCAGGCGACCTTTCGAGCGGTACACCAGCAGCCTCGAGGAACGATGACTAACGAAAGCGACGATAAAAGGACAGCGTTGGCGAGCGATACATACGGTATACACTGTCGCTGGTACACGCTGGCGCCGATACGGAGAAGCCAGAGATCTCGCGACATTGATCCTCGTCAATCTCGTTTTGCGTTCGCAAATGGAAAATAATCGGTGCGAGGGAAAACATGATACTCCCGCGAACGACGAGGTATACCTACACGCGATACGATCCTCGCCGTATACTCGTAGACCGATACGCGGGTTTCGATCCGATATCGGTGTGCTGGGAGCGCAAACGATATCGCGAATTCACGAAATCGGTTCGGTCGCTAAACGGAAAAGGCAATTTTTGCCATCGGTACTACTTTCTCATTGTGATAACCGAGCAATTTGCAACCGAATGTCGGATAACTGGTAGCGCAGGTGAATACAGTCCTTCGACTTTCAAACGACCAGGCCAAGTGGCCAACAGGAAAACCTGTTGTTGTTTTTCTGCTCCTTCTGCCCCTGCTGCTGCGCAGCTACGCCTCTCTATCGCCAACAGCCGATTTGATTTTCACGCGGGACTAATTATTCGATCGTTCTGTTGGAGAAAATACGGATATTACGGCTTGTGAAACGGCTTGTCCCACCGCCGCTTCGCCGTTAGAGATACCTGGCCAACAGGTTCGGACCGGACTTATCCGGACGTTCGCGTGTTTTATCGGTGGAAATATTCCAATCGGCTCGCGAACGGATAAATTCGTGATTGTTGTTATCTGGACCGTTTATTTTTAAAGTGGTGCAAGTCAATTTTTTGTTGTTTCGAGAAATTTAAAGGTTAGCATATTAGTCAATCCAAAAATATAAATTAATTATGTCAAGTCTGCCAATGTTTCTACTAATTTATCAATATGTAATTTGATTATATAAATTTCTTTTAAGCGAATTTAACTAAAATAACATATATCTACGGGCTGTAAATGTGGACTCACACCATTTTCATAATTAGTCAATTGTAATCATTTAATTTCAATCACAAAAAATTGAATATCATTTAAAATATATTTTGTATTAATCCAATTTTGTTTATAAATAATAACTGAAATAAAAGAAATAAAATAGGAGTAGTATATCTTATCTTGAACTTAAACTTAACATAAGATATTGCTATTATTTATTTATGTTCTTTATGTGGCTGTGTTTTGAAATATTCATGATGCACAGGAGGTATATAAGGTAATAACTGCTCCATATCCTTATATTTTTCGTATGTAATAGGTCCGGCATCGTTATACAAAGGCGCCAGGGCGATTCTTTCAAATTTTGGCGGTCTTCCCCGACATGTAGGTGATAAATCCAACGTCTTAAATACTGTGTCCTCCACTTTTGCAAAACCTCATCCAACATATTTTCAGCCAGTTTACCTTTTCTCCGTTAGTATTTTTTCTTACCCGTTTTTGAATTGCGTTTTATAGATTTTTTATTGAAACGAAATTCTCTCGTTTCATCTCGTGTAAAATAAATTTATTACTTTGTCTACATCGTTTTATAACATCCTAATAATCCTTACCTATTCTGTTAGGATCTGAGGAACATATCGTCGGTCTTGCCCAGTATATCAAGGATACAAATATGTACAAAATATTGTAAGAAAATATACCGTGTTGCTAATGATCTTTGATGTTGAAGCAACATTAAACAATAAATAAATAAATAAAGCATTGGAATTTTTTAAGATATTAAATATTGACTAGTTATAAATAAAAAGTCTACACTAAATTAAACACAAATTATGTGATATCTCATTTTTTTTTAAAAATGGACACACCACTTTCAAAATAAACGCTCCATCTGCTACAGTTTCTCGTCTATCGCGAACGTAGATGTATCGTTCATTACGGTTGCCATGGCAATTTCTATCACGGGTTCGCACACCGAAGCATCATCCTCGAACGGAACAGCCCCGTCGAGCGGAAGCTCTGTACCTTCCGTAGGAGGACTATTTCCGAACAGACTAGACCGAGACAGGCTCGATCGAAAAAGCCTCGGCATTGTTGGCGGGGCAATTCGATTATCAGTCGGGTGGGAGTGGAACGCGAATGGAATTATAGTTGATTATCTGGAATCGATTTCCAGGCAGCCACGATGAATCGGCCGAGCGCATGACTTTCCCCCTCGGTCTCGGAGCAACCCTACAGCCCACGTTACACGTTACACGCTATACACGCGTTTTCTGTGCCGCTACCGTTGCCGCAGCCGCAGGTCGATAGATGGAAAACGCACCGCTCCCTTCCCTGTCCCTATGACTCAGCCTGGCCGACCTTCTTCAAAGAGGTGCACTTGCACGCCGACCTAACCTTGCCTCGACAGACTATTCAGGTTAGACGGTGGACCCACCAGATATGTTTCGGTCTCCCATTATGCGTGGCGCAGGTTCTCCCGTGCCGCACCGCACCTGCCAACCTTCCTCTCGCTTTTACGTTGCCCGATCCGAGGTCCGAAGACAATATGTACGGGTCTGGTTTTCAAATCTCTCTAGCGGCCCCCTTCGATGAGCGTTCGACAACGTTTACTTTCCTTTCCGTGTATTCTCCTTTCCAGAACTGCAAGGGTTCTCATTTCTCGATAAGGTGAAGGATAAGTGCAGACTGGTTTTTGTACAGTTGGATTTTAAACTTATGTCTTTTCAGTCTGGCATGTAAATACTTAACGCTGCCAGTATCAAACGCTTTGCACAGTTATTACTGGTGAATTAATATTGGGTTGGCAACGAAGTAATTGCGGATTTTAAATAAGAATCTATCGACGAAATCCGCAATCACTTAGTTGCCAACCCAACATCACGTAGGATTCTAATTTTTCTTGAAAATTTTCATTTTGATAGGATATTGTACGAAATGTCAACTACTCTGCACTTTCCTCCGAAAATGGGGCAACAGCGTAACTCAGAGTTAAAAATGCTTTCAAACCTTGTTTCATGTGCAACGGGACAAGAGCAAAGTTGTATATTTCCCACATGACTGTTTAGCACTGGTTGATTTAAGCGAGGAAAACACCGTTATTCTTGGGACATCTATGTCGAATAGTTCATATTAACTTATTATTATAGTACACTAATAAATACAAGCTAGAGAAATCTCGCTCATATTATAATAAAGATAACCAGTACTTGCCCCGTTTACGAACTTACCCCACTCCACCTTAATGCAAAAATGGGGTTTTTCAGTAGTGAGAAGCGCTAGATAAGAAGTCCCTCAAAAGTCCTACTTTTACGTTTACGAGGCATAATTTGCAAGCACAAGATGAAAATATCAGACGATTGTGCAGGAATCAAGAGGTGATCGTTCGCGAGAGAGCGAAACAGGAAATCGTCGAAGTAGACGTAGATTAATTGGACGGACGTGTGAGTCGAATTCGTCGGCCGCGATAGTATCGCGAGCGAAATGATAATGACCGGTGCGTCACTGGATGGTCGATAAAATAATCGGCGAGTGATTCACCGTGTTCGATGTAACGGGCGGTCGAGGATAGGGAATCGTCCGTTGGTACTGGCGGAGCGAACGGTACCGTGGTTATCGGGAGCGTAAACCGGCCGCAGTCTTGGCCGCAGCCGCAGCAGGAGCGAGTTTCCATGCGCAGGAACACTGCCCTTTGATCGACCGAAAATACCTTTGCCGGAGTACCGTTACGTCGAGAGAAAGAGGGAGAGTCTCGAGATAAATTGAAGAAAAAAAAAATCAGGTCCGCGAGAGAGTGGACCAGCACGCTAATTAATTCGAAGAGCACCTCGGAAAATCGTTGTTCGCGATGGGCGAAAGAGAAAGGTGCGGGGAGGGAGACGACGACCGGGAAAACCGGACAAGAAGAGAGAAACGCCGAGAGAGAGAGAGAGAGAGAGAGAGAGAGAGAGAGAGAGAGAAAGGGAGTACCGTGGAAAATCAATAGCCGTGCCGGATATGCGGAATCGCGGGCAGAAGCGAGCGTAAAACATCGGCTGCGAAAATAGTTTGGAAAACGAGAGACACGCGCCTAACCGCTTGACGAACTCCCAGCTCGTGGACTCTCTCTCTCCCTCTCTCTCTCTCTCTCTCTCTCTCCAGCTCTCGGAAACAAGTGTGCATTATGAGTCACGAAATCGCGGTGGGGTAGTTTTCATGTACCCTACGCGCGCCGCCCTATCGATCCTGCGTTTCTGTGCACGCTCGCACGCGACTTCAAAGCGGAACAGAGAGGACCGCGGAGAGACAGAGACGGGGACAGGGTGACGAGCACCAGACACGGGCCAGAGAAGGGAAAAAGAGAAAGAAAGCCTCAGCCCGGATAACCATGGGACCCCCAGCAACGTTTTCAGTATCCATATTTGTTTAAATAGCGCCTCTTCGAACGCTGTTTCGCAACGGGGTAATAATACCCTTACCTTTAGAGCCGTTTCAGCAATTAACCCCTTGCCTTACGACTTATTTTACGGTTTCAATGACTTGAACTTTTTTTGTAGATCGTGATTTCCTAAAAAAGAAGAATATTGATATAAATTGTATGCGTATATGTTCTCCAATATCTGTATATTAGCAAAACCAAAATACAATTTTATTTCGGTTTAAAGGAAATTATTAGCATACATTTTTATCAGAACGTGTTCAGTATCTTCATCACGTGTCGGACACGACATTGTAAGGCGAGGGGTTAAAGAGCAAACGAAAAACGGGCGGTGACCGTTCGCTTGCGTTTTCTCCATAATTTTGAGGCACCAGTTGAGAGCCATTTTCTTTGAAAGTGATTCTTGAAAGTAATCGCTGAAAAAATCGGTAATTTGACGGACAGATCGAGAATAATCTGGTATAGATCCTTCCCAGTTGGTTCGGTAGAGTGATAGTAGAGGTGGACGAGGTCGCAAACGCAGACGTAGCCCAATAAAATAATGAGCTGATTCAGACGCCCGATTCAGAATCGTGCTCCGATATGGTGCGGCCAGAGTCGTTGATACTCGTTAAATATTGACAATGAGCCATCCTCGAGTATTGTGGAAGTGGGGCGCGGCTGCCAATAACTGGTAAACCGTGTCTTCGTGCTTGCCGACGCGACGCGAGGATGTTCTCTCACTCAGGTGCCGGTGTATCGTTATGGTTTGTCCGTAGAACCCATGGAAGGAAACTCAACAGAGATAATTTTCTTCTTGCCGTGGGATAATGCTCGCAGCCACGTTCGACCTCTAGGAAGAGCTTTGGGACAGAGGTCTTCGGGATGAACGACGATAATCGTCGATAACGGTATCTTGATCCCCAAATTCGAGTTATCGCGGTGTAATTCCATTCCGGAGCGTATCAGGGCCTCTCGGAACAGCGAAGCAACTTAGCAAGCGTAGGAATTAATCGCGTTATAAGAGGGTCGACTGTCTAATATCCTGGATGGCCTCGAAAAGGAGTTTCCTTCGACCAGCTGCGATTGGTTTTCGCAAACGTGCAACGATACTCGGTTCATACACCAGCTCGCCTCTCCAGGGTTTCACGTGCCTGCTAACGAGTATACTGAGTGCAACACGAGAGCCTGGCTCGGCGCAGCGGTTGCGTTTAATAAGCAGACGAAACGTTGAACCGACGCTGACGCTGCGACCGTGCATGCATCGGTGCAATAACATCTAGCGCGGTCGCTGTAGGTCTTTAAAAGTGTTCGCGCCTCGTGCACGGTAAAATCGAAGCGTTTTCAAACTCGAAATACGGCTGAATTCGGCCAACGAGAAAGGAGAAAGTGAAATTCGTGAGAAGAGGGGGAAAGCACGACAATCGACTCCGCGCGTCCCTCTGTACGCGAACGAGCCAATGATTGTAAAGAACGGGAGCCCGTCGACGGAAACACGAATATGTACACGGACACGTTGTCTTTAACGCGACTCGAGACTCGGCGAGAATAATCCCTGGAGAGGCATGCTCTTCGCGGTGCATTCGAGTCTCTCGGAAATTAGAAGCTTAACCCCTTCAGAGACGCGTATTTCCCTCACCGGTTGCATCAAAAGAGTACAGCGCAGCGACAGACTAATGCGTCGCTGTCCAACCGCACCTCCCAAGAGGACGACGTCTTCCTCATCTCCTCCCGTAGTTCCCCAGAACGTTCTCTAAATCTATCAACGGATCGCGAATGTCTCTCGTAGCTAATTGTCTCCTCCGACAATTCAGAAAGAAACTGTTGTCGCGAATGAATCGAACTAAGAACTCCGCGATCTTCGGTCAGGTACCCAGAAAATAAATACTGGACCGTAGAAATGCGGTACGGTCACTTGGAAATAGAGAAGAGTAGGATTTTAGAAACCCCGGCCAGAATTTCGACAACTCGGGAAAGGTTCCGGGGTTCTTCGGTTCCTTTGATACTCTGGAAGCTGGTTCGCGAACAGTTCTCCCGCGAATCCCGAAACTCGGAACTCGAAAGCTACCCTCTTCTTCTGTTCCCGGCGCCTCGTGACCTTTCGCGAACCCTTGTTTCCCTTCATGATTCGCTGAAACGCCGCACCGCCGGCTCCTCCAGCAAATTTCGCTGAAGAGACCCGATATTCTTCGAGGGCGAAACGCCGAATCGACCAGATCGCAAACCAAACACAACGAACCGATCCTCCCGGCTCTCGAAGCTTTTAATAGATCGCGATAAATCGCGCATGCGGCCTCTATCGGAGACGCGCCACGCTCGTCGATGATTTATAGCTCGCCCTTGATTTCCTAATTAGACGACGCGCCGAGCCGCGAGCGATCGGTCGATTAAACGCTCCGCAAGCCCGTCGGCTTCTACGAAATCCTCGGAGCGATCGTTCGCACTCGAGATTGTTAGAATTCTGATCTTCGGGCGTTCGCGGCGCTGCGGGTCGAGATCCGATCGAAGACGAATTCTCGCGAAGCTAGATGCGGATTTCACTGAGGTGCCACCTCAAAATTCTAAATTAGAATGTTACATGATATAAATATATTTTCATCTATTCAAATGTAATCCTTTAAATATCTCGAAACAAGAAATGTATGAGTTAGACCACTTTCATAGTTATGGGCACGATTATTCAAGTGCAGTGAAAGCCAAGTCAAGTGTAGGAAGTCGTTCGAAAATGGTCAAATAAACGCAGACTTGCCTGAACGAAACAACAAAGTTGTCAAGACCGCAAATGGTTAGACCTCTGCGATAGAGTTGACGCGTTCGCGTTCGCTAGTTACTACGCACATATACAAAATCGATGATCCGCGTGACGTCGAGAGCTTCCGGCGCCGAAAGCGGCGATCGCATCGGATCGCATCGTGGCACGCGCCCCCACCGACATGCTAGGAAGAATAGATCCGGTGCGATACCGCGTTAAGAATACCCGCGAATTCTCAGGAATGTTGTCCCAGGTCGGGACAACGCAATCTCGCGGCTCTAAGTCGGTCCGTGCCGGAGCTACGGGTAAACTTGTCCTCCGGTGAGAGGCGAATCACGCCGTCAGGGACGGATTACGAGACAAAGGACCCCCAATCGCGATCCTCTGACGCGTGTTGCCGCCTGCGACTGCCTGTGGTCGTCGCCCGATGCGATCCCTAACGAGATACGAGTGCGCAGTCACGAACCAAACAATAATATAGCCGCGTCGCGCAGAAATTCAAAGAGCCGCTTCTTCGTTTCGAAACACCTCCTGCTTCATCGAGGATTCGTCCCGCTTTCCCTCCGCCTGGCGATCGACCCGTTTCCCGGAATGTACTCGGACTAACAATAATTTTGGAATGAGCACCGATTGATCTGTGAAACACTCTCCTCGAAAGGCCTTGTATTCGATCGTCGCGATCGCCTTTCTCAATCCGCGAACTTTTGGGACAGCTCGTTGCGTCGATGGAGGGCTGGAGCCAACCGATCCGTTATGGAGAATCGGAAGAATAATATTAAACATATCGTTGATGCGCAAAGAGAACAGCGACACAACTCAAAAATTTCCAATTTCGGGTTTATTGTAAGAATGTATAGCAAAATCCCCATATTTTTATGTGGAAGAACGACATACAAAGTGAACACTAATGTATATTCCCAAAAAAGATTTGAAATTTTTAAAAATCCAAGATCATGACAAGCCTCGCAGGAAACAGGAAACTTTTAAATAGCTGTCCTGGAAAATCTATGTTTTTGAGTTGTGTCGAACATTTTTTATTTTGGAGATAAAGATCCGCAGTCTGCTTATGAGATTTTCTACGATAAAAACGTGGTGAAAAGAACAACAAAATCGAAACGGCATGGTGAGAAGATTCTTGGTTTCTCGTTTCTCCGAAAGCGAGGGGCGATAATCCGTTCCACGGTGTTTCTCCGGTGACGCGTGGACAATAGGCGGGGGAGGATGAGTCTCGACGATGGTACGCGTACTACGAGAAAGACGCTCGCGCTCGGAGCGGAAAGAGAGCCGTACAAGCGGAAGAGAAGAGAAGCGGAGCCAATTGTTCTTCTAGAAAAAGGCCGGTCGTGTCGACGAAGCATGGGCATCGGCATGGGCACGGCCCAACTCCAGGTAGCAGGTTAAGAGTTCTTTTTTCCTTTCGACGACAATAGCGGCGACGACACGACATGTTCTCTCTCTTCGCTCTCCTCTCCTAGACAGGCGAGCACAGTACTCTCCTCGTTCGAGCAGCATTTTCCAGCGGCCACGAGCTCCGGCGAGCTCGCAACACGCGAGCGCTACAATGCAACGCGAATTAGCCATGGAATCACCGGAACATTTCGTTATTATCGCCGGACGCGGTCAACGACTCGGCAGACCTTCACACTGTTTTTTTCCTCCCCCACTACAGATAACTCGAGCAATCGCTCGCGCACGTTGTCATTCATGCTCATTGTGTTTTTTCTCTCTCTCTCTCTCTCTGTCTCTCTTCGATGGCACCGACCGGCATTGTGGCGCTCAAGTGGACAGCTCTCTCTACTCGTATCGCGATAGCCATTTTCGAGGACACGTCACTGGTTCGCAGGCTCCATGTCCGACGCGAACTGTCCCGTTTTCAACGAATAGACAGGTCTTCAACCGCTCGCTGGTTCTTCTCGCCGGAAATTATGCCTCATCGAGTCCGCAGACATATATCTGCCCATAATTATGAAAGTGGTCTAAGTGAAAATTGAAAAAAAATGAGCTTATCAGTCATTCCACGTCACACTATTTTCAACGAAATTGATTCAATGTAATTCTCACGATATTGTCAAGAACGAACCGTTAGATAGTGCTTGCCATTTCAATGTTATATGGAATTCATTTAGTGTTAATATCTTTTTCCTTTAACTCTTCAAGGCACTTTTGTTTTCACTTATTTACGCATTTACCGTTGGTTCATAGCATTGCCAATTGAGTGAAAAACTTTAAATTAGTAACTTCAGCTTTTCGAGGTGGGTTAAAATATATCCCACTATGCATTGGAAGCTAAGCAAAAGGGGGGCCAGTTTTTAACCTACCTATCCCCAAAGAGATAACACGTTCCGTGCCGAGCCATTTTTGCTCGACAAATGTAATGCCTCCTTCTTTTGGTGGAAATATATTCTACAGTCTAGTTCTAAAATATTTTTCGAACGCATTACATAAATATGTCACCGTGTACCACCAGTGATACACGCGGTCTGTAATATGACTTAGACTTTAGACCACTTTCATAATTATGAGCACATATACGCAACTGTTATATTCGTATATTCGTTCCAGGTGAGAGGCCCCAAGAAACAGTTTCCCGAAAGATCAAACCTTGCTGAATGTTTGCACCTCGCAGTGCAGAAGCAGAGTGCCGGGCAGTTTCGAGCGCGAGTCGTCCGAATGACGGATTTGACGTCACGTTGTTCGGCGCGCGAAAACACGTAATTCAGCGGGGGTAGGGGAAGAGGAGAAGGAGAAAGAGGTAAAAGAGATGCAGGGTGGCGAACGGTGCGTCAGAATGGTTCAATCTCCTCGCAAAATCGGAGCGAAAACAAAACGAGCCCGGCCCAGCCCGGTTGATGCGGGGGCTCTCCTTTGTCGCGTTCGTGTGAGACGTAAACGAAATGTTTGCCGTAATATTTTTTCCGTTCGAGTGGACGAAATCCCCGTCCGCGGAGCTCCGACAAGAACCCTCGAGAGACCCTCCATCCGGGAAACGACTTCGCCATGGGGCCACCATAGAGCCGGCACGGGTTCGGGTTCTCGTTATCTCGAGCCGATGCGACGCGATACGATCTCGCCACATCGCGCCGGACCACTGATTCATCTCCTGTTTTTCGAGCGACTCGTTTCCCGCCCTCTCGTTTTAATTAAGACACGCGTGAATCACAGGACTCGCCGGATTCTCGATTCTCGCGGAGCAAACGTCACGGAAGCGCACGCACAGTAACAGTCGTGTTCGAGTTAGATATCAACGTGAACGAAGGATGCAGTCAAGATAACAGAAGAAGCGTGGGCCTTCTTCCGATTCGTGGAACCCACTACTCTCCCCAACGAAAATAGCGGCACGGTTATAATACTGGGTTGCAGTTGGATAGGAACCGACCACCATCCTGTGCCGCAACCGTGTACACTGTAAACTGTGGACGTGTGCACAGCCCAGATAGGACTTCGACCGAAATAGAAACCATCGCGATTCGTTCCAAGGTTCGCGTGTCTCTGCAATTTCCACGGTAGCCGGGAGGAACCTTGAACCGCGAGCTGAATTATGTGCAGGAGTAAAGTTCAAACGAATGTCTGGGACTCCTCCACTCGCGATCGCTCCGGGCTGTTGTTGATCCATTAGAGCCGCGTTCCTGTTTCATTTGCCGGAAGACAAAAGGAATTGACTGCGATCGGTGTCAACTTTGCGGGTACTCTAATGTTCAGAGTCTAGAGGCGTACGAATCGCGGCGGAGGGAACAGCGCATACTTCGAATGCCGACGGAAGAATCGTATTGAATTCTCGGCTGGTTCGCAAAACTGATCATTAGACAGCGGATCTTTATGGGAAATGAAAATTGTCCACACGAGTTGCAACAAATTCGAGTGAAATAGAAATATATCTTCTTTCTTAATGTGTTTAATAGGTTGAAAATAATATAACAGATTAAATTACAGCCACTCATGTTTCTCACAAATGCATAAAATCCGCTGTCGTCTACTAATCTGCGGATTTGATGCATTTATAAGAAAAAAATGATTAACTCGTAAAACAGGACGGAAATTGCGGTAGCAGAAGCAAAATAACTTTGCATCGACGAAACTGTTTGCGGTATACTTTAAGAATGGGAGAATAACAACCATTTCCTCTTTGTGTTTGACTTTTCGTAGAGGAAGCGTTACGGAGTGCTCGTGCGCGCGCGAGGGAGAAAGAAGGAGAGAGAGAGAGAGAGCTCAATGCGCAATGGCACGCTACGATTATGCAAAACGATGGCAGAGGCAGTAGCAGCCGAGGATCGAGAAATTAGTCGAACACGAGACAGCGGCGAATAGTCGAGGAACGTCGGTGATGAAGCGATACGTGCGATCAAATAAATCGATTCCGATTTCGAGGCAAAATTTTAGCGGTCGAAAAACACCATCTTTATAATGATGAAAAATTAGCCCGTCAATGCATTGTTTCAATTAATCGATGCGGATCCAAAATTACTTTGTTAATATAAATTTTTAGGGTCTTCTCTTTTTTCCTTTCTCACAATTCTATTAACGTTCTCGTTATTCACTGTACTCTGTAATACTCTATAATGTACAATACATTATTCAAATGATTTCCAAATTAAAAAGAAAACACCGGCATTTTCACTGATTGGTTTCACGTATATTGTCGCAAATGAAAATCGTACGTTCGCTTCGTTACGTAAGCGAGCGCGGATAAGCGCATTACGTACATGCATAACGAGGTGAGGTGAGGCGAGGCGAGGCGAGCGAGTGCGAGCGCGAGCTACGAAACAGGAAAGGAATCGAATCGAACGGTTCCCGAATCCTGGCCGTATAACGGGCACGAGACCATAGGTAAAAGCGACACGATATCAAGCGTAACCAAACTCGGCTCGGCTCGGATCTCGTCCGATCCTCGACTCCATCGATTTTCATCGAAATACGCTCGCCCGAACGCCAACCCTTTGAAACGGGCCCTTTACAGGTGCAACGACCCAATTTGTTTCGCGACAAGGGACTAAAAAAGCCGAAATTCTTGAACGACCCGATATTATCGCGTCCCGATCACGTCCGAGGATAATGATCTCGAAATTTCTCAAAATTTCCAAAATTGACAACAGCGTTACAGACCTCTGAATAGATGTGATACTTCGCGTCCACCTTCGCTACGTACACCTGTCGCTTTAGTTAGCAGCACACGATTCGGTGGAAACAAGTTTTCGTTCCAACGTCACAGCTCGTGAACATCTAAAGAATTCGATAGCATAAGGCATAAGGTTTCGCAATCCGATTCGGGAATGAACGTTTCGACGCGTAACAGGCTTAGAGTGTCCTGTTAAATGTCGAAGTTCGCATCTCCGATGGATCCGGGCGAATCACGGCCTCTTTCCTCCGAAATTGATTACCTACACAACCGGCTGGAACGCGTAATCTCGGGGTACCGTAATTTCGATGCTGAACGCTCACCGCGGCGCGGCGTCGCACGATAACTTTCGGGTCACGCGTCCTTTCGCTCCCAGCCGGACACCGCTCCAAACAGCTTCGGAACGAAAAGTTGGTAATAAAACTTGCAGTATGCATACAAGTTACCGAAATCTACGAAACGCATTTTTAAAATTATCGTTACAGGCTCAGATAAAACAGTAAAAAAAAACATCATTTAAACCAATTTTTCTTTAATCAGTCTCTAGCAAACTGGTGGGTCCAACAGCTTAAAAAAATTCAAGTCCTTTGGACCAATTTTAAGAGTGTCCATTTAACAGTGAAACTACCGAGCACTGAAAGTTATTAAAATGTTTCATCTGATAAAAATGACGAGGCTCTATTTATTTAGATTTTGTGCAATTTTTATAGCAATAAGTGCTTCGATAAATAAATTTATCGAATCAATTTCCATGTAAGCAACGTCATCATTTCAATAATTACGTGGTAGATTTAGTGTTAATATTGTCCCCGACTGCACGTACATACCTGTTGTACTTTGAAAGTCGACGCGCGACAGGTACTCGGTGTTCTCGCGGAGTTACCGTGAAACGCGATTGCAGAAATGGATTAGTCGGCGGCGAATCAACCGAGAGTTCAAGGTTACCGAGGGTAGATTAATCCGCGTTGTCTGTGGTTGAGTAACCGTGCGTTCGCGTAGACTCCGTTCAAGATTCACGCATCGTTCGCTTCCGATAGAGAGAATATGACGACGTTGATCGTCAATCATTTCCGTTTCTATTCTCCTAATTTACATCGGCTATGAAATGATGAACGTTCGTCGAATTCGCATTCTTAGTTGCTGCTAGACGTAGTAATTGTTATTCTGCGCAACCGCTCTCATTATTGTTGCCGGTATTTCTACATACGCCACGATCGAGGGCCGATAGTGTGGCTTGCGTTAATGGAGAAGACGAGGCCGAAGACTCGAGTGTCGTTCGGAGAAAATCTCGGTTGCAGGTCGCTGTTGACGTTCGGGACAAGAGCGTGCACGTGCCTCGTGCGAGAACAACGAGCCGCTGCACCGCTGAAACGTCTCGCGACTCCATTGTACGCGGTGAACGGTGTCGTGTACACGATTAGAAATCGATACGGTAATTACGAGGCGCGCGAAACAAGGAAACGAGATTTCCTTGGCTCGGGGGCTAGCCAATGGACCTGATCGAAAAAACATTTTCTTCGAAATCAGAAACGTCTCACACGAGAAAAGTTGTGCGACGATACCTTCAGGTTCGGAATCGGAAGACTTCGCTGCTGCGATACACGTCGAAATGTAAACAGCTAGAAAAAAACCAACGACCAGTCTCGAAGATGCTTCGCAATGTCCGGACATATACATACGTAGCTTAATAATCCCGGCTCGGCGTGCCACGACAAGCTGGTTCGGACGTAATAGCTAGCACAATACTCCGTCTGTATTTGTCAGCGAGGCGAAAGAGGCTAACAATAAGACGCAGTCGTCTGCCTTCGCGTTTATCGATCCACGATGGAGTCCCGGTATCGGCGGCACCCGTTGTCTCGGCTCTTCTCCGAGTCTTCTGGAAAAAATTCGTTCGCTGACGACTTGCGACCACTCTATATCGTTCGGAGCTTGCGATCGATTTTCTTAGATCGAATAGTTACTACAGCGAAGGAATGCCTCGAACCGACAATGAGTTTTTAGAGACGACTGGAATCGCCAGCCAGAACAGCGAAGGAAAACGCTAGAAGAGAAAGAATGAAAATTTGACAAGCGAAAGATTCGTAGGATGGCTTCCAAGACCTCTAGGGTCTGTAGGGCCCGTTAGAGCTGTTCGTTTTCGCAAGTGATTCCGTGAGAGAACCGAGGCCTCCGCGTTCCGGTGATCGCGCCTCGTTTCGCCTCGCCTCGCCTCGGTTCACGTTCCATGCGATCGCTCTGCTCGTTATCCGAGCCACCGGTTCTCGCCCGAACAATTTCGATTGGATATCAAGAGAGTTCGTCGATGCCTGGAAACGAGCGAACCCGCTCGCGAGATGTTTTTGAGGAGGTGGGAAACGTCGGAGGACCGGGTTTACCAGGATTCTGGCGCGACCGGCTCCTCCTTCTTTCCTTAAGCAGCGCGTCCCTTTTGCAGCCGGTTTTCGTCGCCATGACGACGCCATGCGCACCGAGAGTGCATATTTTTCGGGGCCCGAGGAACGGCGAGACACGCGAATCGAGGTCCACCAATCGCTTCCGCATCGAATCCGAAAATCCAGCTCTGTCCTTGGAAATTGATTTTTCTCCACGCCGGGAAACGATTGTCTCCCGTACGCGTTTTCTAATACGGTCACGACGATTCCCAGACTCGAGAGTTGCCTTCACCCATTGAACAACTCCGGCGCGAAGTCGCGGCTCCCTGTTACCGCGAGTTCCATGCCCGGCGCATTTTTGTCTCGCTACACGGTTTACCGGTTCAACTTCCAACGTATGCATTAACTTCGACGCGAGAAATTTCATTCACCATTCCGTTCGCCTCGTTTTACACGGACATTCCGCTAGAGAACGCGTTGCCGTTACCGTTCCCGCAGCGACGATCATTTCACGATATTCATCCGTTGTATCTTTGACAGTTTGATCATCTAGCCTCCGTTTTCGCATTCCGACAAACTGGACATCGCGGGAACACCGTTTTTCCCTTGTTCGAGAAGGAACGCTGCGAATTCCTTAGTATCGCGTGGTTACCGACAGAAGAGACGGCCGATTGAAATTTCTACGGTCCGCGAAGGCCTCGCGACGTCGGTACATCCTCGGAGGACAAAGGGCCTAAAATCGACGGATTTTCACGCGGTTTTGAGCGGAACACGAAAACCCGTGGTTTTTCTTCGCAGTGGTATACGTATATATATTTTTGCCGGAGCCCGTGCGTGGAGCCGCCAGCTGTTTTTCTATCCGCGGCACGAACGAGGCGCGTTTGTTGGCGAACGAGAGGGAAAGAGAGTGCCTCGCGAACTTGCCCCGCCCACGCATTGCGCCAAATCTCTATAAATACCGTAGAGACGAGAGTACACGTACGTGTATGTACATATGTGCACGCGCGTGCAGCCGGGAACAGGCTGAATACGACAGAGAAAGAAAAGAAGGCCGTTTCGTTGCTCGGGCCGCCGCGCCGCGCCGCGCCGGGTGTTGCCCGCTGAAAACGATACTTTTCGGTGTTTCTCCACAGGCGAATTCTACGACCATGCACCGTATCCTACGACCAATTGCGATACACGCAACGTTCCTCGATCGTCAAGTCGTTAAGGCGATAGACTCGTTTCCAGGATTGCAAGCAAAAATGGGGATTTTCAGTAATCAAAAACGCTAGATGAAAGATCAATCTAGGGCGCTATCTATATACATATTATGCATATATGCATTTTAACTCGGCAACATATTTTCATAGCTACATGCGCAGTTGTACGCTTCCGGATAATGCAAATTCCGAATAATGCAAAAAATATATTTGTAACGACAGTTATCAGTAGGTAGGAATAATTTTTTAATGATTTTCAGTGGAAATTTCATCCCGATATCTGTTATGGTTGTAGAGTTATAAAATGTTACGATCCAGCCCACTGTGTTCTTCGGCCGTCCGAAATTGTATATCGCGGTACAGCGTTCACTTCAAATAATTTCAATTTTGTCAATTTTCAAATGTCCATCTTTTTAAAAAGAGGTCCGTAAAGGGGAGACTTGGAAGTAATAATCTCCCTTGTAAGTTACATTCCCCGCTTTGGGCCAATGAAATCCGACGGACGAGGTTTGCGTAAAGATCGTGTTTCGTAGAATTTTTCCCTGGCGAATATGGCAGAGACCGTTCCCCATTGTCCGACGACGCGGCGACGTCGCGTGGGAACGAAAACGAAGACGCTAACGAGGGAAAAAAATGGAAAAAGTACTCTCGCTTCACGGTGGAAGGAAGAAAACGGAAGGGGAGTATAAATTTGAATCGAAACCAAGCCACTGGGTTGTTGGCTACGAGAGAATTACAGATTGCTGGGTTGGTAGACCGAATCGGTATCCCACAGTATTGTAGATCGGAGCGAGATGACGATGGGTTAAGTCACGATTCATGATTAATCTGCACACTAGTGACTTTAGTAGCACGATGAAAGGTAGATCTATCCAATTGACCGGCCATGTGTTAAGATTCGCGCAGATCTCCAGTGGCTTTCGCCATTCACGACTGGACAATACACGGCCCCGGATAACCTGTCTGCCGCGAGGGAAGACGACTTAACTCGTCAATTGCGCGTTCGCTTTGAATCGTCGCGGCGCGGCGTTCCTTTTCTGATTTATTTCACCGAAACGAGCATTGAATTCGATTGGTCCGCGGCATCTTTGTAGCCGCGTCGATTGCTACACGGTTGTCTTTCTCGCGATACAATTCGCTTCGATTCGTCTTCGAGACAGCAGATCTTCATGCAAAATAAAAATTGTTTGCATCAACTGCAAAAAGCAGCAGCCAAGTAGAAATTTCTTTCTCGCTTTATTAATTTTAATAAGCTGATACCCATTGATACATTTATGATATGGACAGCCGCGGAATGTCCATTCCAAGGCCCGGACAGGATTTCGTTAGCCTGTTTTTGTATCTAGCGTTTGTACGCGTCCGTGCAAGTACGCTTCAAAATAAGGACGCGTACGGATACAACTCGACCCTTAATCGACGTGTACGCGGCCAACCTACGGTCACGCGATCATCGAACTCCATCGAGACACGTACGCTATCGCTCAAAAATGTTTGATCGCTAACGGGATTCGTGGTTCAAAGAAGACGAGAAGATGAAAGGCTCTGCTGCTCTTTTATAACGAGACAGCGGACGAACTCGCAAACGTCGACGCTCGATAGAAAAGAGGTTCACGATAGAACGCGGAATGCATAAGTATTCCGTCCTCGATTGGCAACGTTTTCGCGAAGCTTGGCCGGCCCATCCGTTGTTACGTTTTTCGACGGAAGTTTAGCGTGATCCTCGTTGATCAGTTCGTAAAGTCGAACAGCTAGATTTATCCCCGGTCTACGAATACGTTGCCAACGTTCCATATCCGATCGTAGATCCAAGGAAAGGCGGAATCTCGTTGGGAGCACCCTTAAAAGGATCCAGAATGCTTTCGGACGGTGTTCCGATACTCGAGTCGCGTTCGGGCAATCCTGTTATCTGGCCAGACTGCTCGTGGCACGCCGCGGAGGAATTCTCCTTGAGGATTTTTCGAAAGTCTCTATTTTTAAAACGCGAATCACCGACAGACAGAAAACGGTCTCGCTGTCGGAGGTTTATCTCGGCAAGCCATCCGACAAGTATGTATTTAACATCGATGCGGTTTCCGCGGTTATCTCTCTTTCTCTGGTCGCTGATAATGCAGCCGCAAGCACTAGGCGACGCGTGTCGTTCGCGATGCCGCCTCGCGATACAACTATTACGACTTTACGACTCTGTACGATTCTATGTACAACTATAGAACCGACGAGCGACCGCGCAGCAGAACTATTGTTACGCGGCGTCCTCGATAAATCGCTGTTAGGGCCGCGTGTTCCTTCTCTTCCTTTTCCATCTCCCGAGAATCCTTTCGTGCAACTCGCTGTTATTCAGCGGACACGCGCGGCGAGGGCTTTTCGATCGATCTCCGCACAGACAAAGAACAATTCGATCGGTATACTTAACACATTCGCTGCCAGAATTTTCTTCATCGGTCAGAATCATTGCTCAAATATTTTATCAAACGCAACGATCCTCCTTCATGAAATAGTGAAACAGTTCTATGACTTTCAATGGATAAGTGGATAACATTGATTATCTTCGAGTACCCTGCAATATTACGAACGTCACATGTCTGCGACACGAACGTGTCAATGTCTACGCAGGAAAGCATTCGCGCGAACGATAAAGGAGAGGTTCAGAAAAAATGCAAAGTTTCAAAGCAAAACGATTTTAGAAGGAATGCGGTTAACACGATTGCAAAGAGGGAGAGAGGTTTACGAACGGAAGGAAAAGGATGAACACGATCGAGACGAGAAGAATTTACGAGAAGAAAGTATGGGTAAAGTTTACGAGTAGAAAGAAAGGCATTTATACAAATAGAAAATGAAGGCAGGCAAGAGAGGAAGATAAGCTCGTCGCGACAACGTGGAAAGATCTGGAGGAAAATCTCGAGGACTGAGGCAATCGCCTCACCTCAGCGGAAGAATTGCAGGTGAAAGATAAGGATAAGGATACGGAACGCGCAGCTCGGTTATCGGGGAATCTCGGGTCGTTGCAGCGTCTCGTTGCAATTTTCCGCTATAAATAAGTTATTACGCCGATGCAGCGTGATCACGCGGACAATTTCGTGCGCGACCATTTAAATTGAATCCATCGTTCCAACGAATACCAGTCTCGTGTCTATGTGCGTGCCGTGGTGCGTGGTGCGTGGTGCCATGACCGATCCATTCAGAACTTTCTACGCTGTATGCTACGAGCTCTTGAATCGCACGGATCTCTTTCCGCGTGCGATCGATTCGTTCACGAGCTTCGAGCATGTTCAGAAAAGTTGGGTACATTCTTTTGCGACAGCTGCAAACATCTTGTTACAAACATCTCGCGCTCTCGTTATCGTGACAAAACAAAGTTCCTCGAGTTCTACGGTTCTTCGATCCTCGAAGCGTCCCGTCTTCCGTTTTTCTTGTTCGGTCTTCGAGACTAACGAATAGACAGCGAATCTTTATGCAAAATAAAAATGTTTTGCATTGACTGAGGGAGGCAGGAATAACATAAAAAATTGATTTCATCTCTTAACGACTTTGTTACATTAAAAGCAACATTACAACATTCTTGAATCTTTCAAATCGTTTACCATTTTATTCGTCCAACCAATTTCTTCATAAATGCATAAAGATCCGCAGTCTAGCCATGGCAGAGTCATGCCATTGTCATTTACTTCAATAATTCATCATAGATTTCAAGATATGAAGTTTGGCCGCAAATTCACTGCGCGTCGCGCGAATCCCAGAAACGAGAAAGAATCAGAGAAACGAACTTCTGCGATCCTCTGATCGATTGTTCCGACGCGGCGCGTAATCGCGGATCGATCTCTGCCCGGGTTCCCGAAAAACGGGGCCACTTCGAATCCCGGCGAAGATAAGCGTGAAATCTAATCGGCCAAGTTTTCGTTCCGCGTCGTTACAGCGGCGTTCATGGTTTGCTGGTCGGTTTGCTGGTCGGTAAACAGCGCGTGTAAAGGAACTCGAAAATTTCGCTGCACCGGTATATCGAGCACCGAAAAATCCACGTGTCGCGTTCAACATCGTGTCTTTCCCTCAGCCGACATTTCGATATCTTTCGTCGATGCCAATGGCAGGCCTCGAGGACCGCGATCGGCGACACGTTAAGCCCGTTTTGGTTAGAAAGAAACGCACCAGAGCCTGTTACACGTGAGCCACGCGTCTGGAATGCCGACCCGTGAAATCATCGACAGCCACGAGAGAGCTCGGCCTCGCGTACGAGTTTTCCATCGTACCGGCTTAGTTTCCAGCGAAATTGCGAGTCACGCGACAGGCTCGATGACTTTCCGAGCGACGGAGTTCGGTCACCGATGACTCTCGTTCGCGTTGGCGTCAACGTTACACGATGAATAGGCTGCCGATTTTATATGTAAGATAACAATTCACAAAGAAACAGAAACACAGAGACAGTTCTTTCTGAAATTTGCGAAACCCTTCTCCCCTGGGCAGAACTTTGATCAACGATTGACGGATAAATGTCTACTTCAATCGTTCATTGCAATTAACAATTAAACTCGTACTTTAGTCGTTAATTGCGGTTAACGATTACATTTTTTTCGATTGTAATCGTCAATCGGACAATTGATTAACGATTAACTATTGAAATTTCGAAATGAAATACGGAATAAGAACTGTATGCATACGGGAAAAAATGTAAACTGAGTTTAGGTATATTGTCATTTGGTCTATAATACGATCTCTATGTGCGTACTTATTACAATTTATGGATAGACCGTGTGGCGATTAACTTCAACAATTGATTAAATCTTTTTAAATGAAATAAAATTTGACTCGTCTGTAATTAATATTTAAGCATTAAAATAAATGTAGCCATACAAAAAATATAAATTTTCTTTTCTCTTTTACGACATTTTTGGGGATAAAGACGTTTTAATCACTGGAACTGTAAAGAAAATGATAAGGCAAGGGGTTAAATACTTCTAATGTTTTTACCGTTTCAAGTTGCAGCTACTCATTTTTGTCATAAATGCATCAATTCCGCCGTCTAATTAGAAGAACATAACAATGATACGTAATGGTCGGCGGGGCAATTGAACGGTTTTGCAATTGGGCCTTTGGTCGGCAAACAATGATCCCGAGCAGGTTTTCCCTTGAACAGTGAATCACCAAAAGGCGCACACACCGTTATCAGTGTGTCACCGATGCCTTCTCTGATCTAGCCGAAAGTGTTGCGCAAGTTTCTCGGTATATTACCCGGAAAAAGACGGAGAACGAGAGCTCGTAGCCGACCAACGAGAACACGATTACGAATTCGTTGGTTTTGCCAGGTGTCTTGGCCGACGAGTGTGTCGCGTCGCTGAGTAATCGGCAAACAAAAGAAATCGAACGTTCTATCGCGGCGGTTTTTGCGAGGCGAGAGAAATGGAGCAGAGAACAGAGACGGTCGCAGGTGGAATCAGCCTTGGCCTAACTCGGACCTAGTAAGGAGCAAGTCGAGTCTAGTTTTTGCACCCTGCGATGGTTCCGAGTAAACGAGAAACCTAATCCTTCGACTCGATCGAACGAGGGAAAGGGAAGATCGGATCTTTTCGAGTACTCGAAACCTGTTCCTCGCATTCGTAACCGAACAGGAGAACAGGGCCCACTGTACCAAAGTATTATGATTATGAATGTGATGTAAAAATTTCGAAAAACAATTGTTGGGTTTCCTTGAAAATTAGTATTCCCATATTTGTCTTGCTGAATATGAATCTGATGTCAAAATTAATAATTAAAATATGTTAAAAATTAAAATAACTTTTTTAAAACGCAAAAATAAAAATTTTGATTTTTCCGTATATTTTATTTCGATATATACTTATCGCTAGACTGCGGATGTTGATGCGCGTACAATATGCAAAAAACATATGCAAATATGCACGAAAAATATGATCAGAACTAATACAAAAATATTTGTGTGTTGATAAATTACTAGTAATTTTTCCATGTCTGTAGTAGCTGTTGCCGTTTGTCAGTTAATATTGACTTATATGCTGAAAAAAAATTTCAATATATCATTTTTCAATAAAATCATTTTTCCTAGCCCCATACAGATAGTCCTGAAAATTTGTAATCGTGAATTTTTAATAGCTATGAAAATACTTGTAAGATTTAAAACGAAAAACGTGGGGTGCAAGATAATAGTAAGGACCATAGAGAGTAGCTGCCGCGTTGAGAAAACTCACACAACAGTTCATATCATTTGCAGTGCAATAAAATTGTTAGTGACTTAAGTGAACTATTCATGCATCAATTATCTATTGCGCCTCATGTTTTTCGTTTTAGATCTTACAAGTATTTTCATAGCTATTAAAAATTCACAATCACAAATTTTCAGGACTACCTGTATGGGGCTAGGAAAAATTATTTTATACATTTTAGTCCGTCTTAAAACCGTGGTATATTAAAAATTCTTTTCCATTTAAATAATTATTTCCAATGCTGCGACGATTGCACGGACAAAACCGACGATGGAGACAAATGAAAGAGCGGAAATGAAAAAGCGCGCTTTCGTTCGAGAAAAATAATGGCGGCCCGGAATCGGTAGAAAAACACGATGCCGGGATTCTTGCGTCATTCCGCTGGGAGACTGTGTGTCCAAGTGCGAGGAAGACAGCGCGCGTCCACACGTATACACGTAGAAAAGCAATTCCTGATTTCGTTGTGCCGGAGAAAGTAACTTTACCGCTCGTAACCTTCGCGTTTTCCCACCCACGTCCACTCGCTACGGTTTCCGTTTCGCGCACATCTTTTTACGGATCCTCGAGCTGCGCACGACCGAGATCCTTTTCCAAAGATCTTAATTGCTATCGGAGCTCTATAACCGCCAGGGTCGAAATAGGAAAAACATTTACGTTCGAGTGCAAAGTGCACCGATAAGTCTCTGACAGCGCGGCGTGCCATACAAACACAAATGAAGCGTAATTAAGATCGTGGGAGCACGTGGCACTCGGGAACGATTCACGGATTCGTTCTACATATACATACGTGTATCATAGATCGCATGTGTATATAAAATATCGTCGAGGCCGCTTTCGTTATCGAGAACCGTTCCGAACGTTCGAAGCTTATCGGAAAGTTCCCGCAATAAATTGGCCGCATTACCCGATTTAATTGTTCCGTAACGCGAAGCGATAAGAAATCGGGATAAATCTTACTGTGGGAGCCGCGATCATACTCTCCGGGCAAACATGCATTCATAAGAAACACCAACTGGTACAATTCAGGACGATAGAAAGAATCGAAGAACTTGAGAATGAAAGAAACCTACCGCCGCTGGTCAAATGAGACCGACTCCAGATTTTTTATTTTACAATTATTGCAATTATAAAGGTGTTTCCAGCTATCCCAGTATAACAGGGTGTGGCCGGACGGGTGGTACAACGGAGGGGGGGATACTACATGTAAAAATAAGTCCAAAAAAAAGGAATAACACTTTTTCGTTTGGCAGCTCGTTTTCAATACGCTTCAATAAATACGTATGTACTTTCATTTTTAAAATTTATTAATCAGAAAATGGCTACAACGAATATACATATCTACACACAGTTTTCATACATTACAAAGTTAATGAATTCGTAATTTCTTTTAAATAAGTACTCGATGTACATCTTTGTAGTGAATAAAATTTTGAATTTCTCGACAATTAATTCACATTTGATTTGATTTTTTTTAAAAACTCACTTAAGAATACTTTATTTGCGAAAGGGCGAATTTGGAGTGCAATACCTATATTATGATAAAAATCGAGCAAAATATAAATAAATTTAATCTTGTTGTTTTCATAATACAATGAAGGTAAGTCGGTAGGTTTAGTGTTAAAGAAAAAAAGAAACTTCGTCTAGTGAACATCGTTCGAGAATTGTTTCACGCCGAAATTACTCGAGTCATATTCTCTTTCTCTCTTTGTTTCTTTTTCTGTAACCACCCCACCCCCTCTCCACTCTTTCATTGAGCCTTTCTCTGTCAAGAGCATAGCGAGGCACGCCCGTGTCGTACGTGTGCATATGTTGTTCCTGCGAGCTGGCTACATAGCTGGCGGCCGTTAGCGGTTAAACACGAACGCGTCCTGTATCATGATTCACGGGGGAACACGAGTGGAACATCAATCATTTTGTAATACGCGATCGCGCGCAGAATCGAGCCACGACTTCCTATCAGTCTATCGTCTATTGGTTAATCGGCCGAATGAATCCCGATTGGTACCGAGAACGAGACACTTTTCCAACCGTGCAACGTGCGTGCGCCAATCTTAACGGCTTTCGAAGCAATGATTATCAAATGAGCTTCTGCCGTGACACGACGCGACACGACGAGACGAGACGCGACGAAACGGTTCGCATTGTACCCCCGTAAACGGCAACATTGTAAAACTGGTAGTAACTGGTAGCGTGTGTACGGCATGGCGACGCACGCGTCACATATTCATCGGTCAAACACCATACATTATACAGGGTGGACTACCGCCCACAAGTATCCGAACACTTGCGAAATGTGTAATAGCAACGCATAGAAGTTACTTAACGGAGTAGACTCCTTTTTCCAGGATTGCAAGGGTGCGGGATTCGCGTTCTTATTTCTCGATAGTGCAAAGATTGAGGGTTTTCAGTAGTCAAAGGCGCTAGATGAAAGATCAATCTAGGACATCTAGGCCATAGTCGCCCTCAAAAGTCCTATTTTTACGTTTACGAGGCCTAATTTGCATTTTCCAAGTTGAAAATTACAACTTTTAGCATTTTCTCTGCAATTCCGACAACTTGCAATTTTGAATTTTGAAAAAATATCTTTTCACATCTTGTAGTAATGTAATTGCTCTTGCTTTCCAAAAAAGTTCAAATCGCATGGCCCAATATTAAAAAAGTTACGTTGTTTTTAAGAGTTTCCGAATATTAGTGGGACCACTAATGGGATCACTGTACATTACTATCAATAGCACAATACTATCTTTGCATTATCGAGAAATCAGAAAGCGCATCCCGCACCCTTGCAGATCTTGGAAAGACGAGTCTACCCACTTAAGCATTTTCAGCGACTGAAATCGAGCTCTATTACTTCCTTATGGAATATCTAACGTTCTAAGTTAGAAACTACCTATGTGGAAACTTACCAATAAAGACTAAGATTAAAGACGAGATTCGTCGACGTATATCCACCGTGATTAGATATTACCGCTTGTACTAATCGCGCCAATCTTTCTGTTAGGATGTTATTATTAGTATTTGTATCCCGAAAAATTCTCTGAATTCGCTCTGCACCTTAGAAATGAAACAAAGTGAAACTTGAAATCCTTTCAAGCACCGAGACCGTTCCACTAGATTTCGACAGTTCCACTAGTATTTGTGGATAGAAATTATATTATTGCATTTTCATTATATAATTTCTACATAATAATAATTATAAGTGACAAAATTGTTCCGAATATTTTTTCTACTAACTTAAACTACGTTTCGTAAAGAAAAAAGAAGTGCCCGGATACTTTTGAGCGAGGTAGGTTCTGCACTCCAAATTCATCATCTTATGCAAATCAATTTCACCGATTAAGAATATTTAAAATTAATTATTTATTTATTTAGATTACATTATATATTTATTTAGTTTATTACACCGAATTTAATTCCGTAAATATTTTGATTAATTTTCGAGATCGTCGCGCCACGCTGCGCCAAATACAATTCTGTGACAGTCATTCTAGAGTCAACTTCAGCTTCCCCGTGTCACCCCCGAGAAACATTATCGATCAATAGAATGAACTTTGAGCAGAAAGTGAACGTAAGCCAGCGGTGGAAATTGAAAATCCTTTCGCATAAACGTCGAAACTAGGGATGTCGTGAACTGCTACTTTTGGATCACTTGGTAACTTAATTTTGAATGTACGTTATATGCAGATATTTTTATGCAAGCTAATTGACGTATTAAAAAGAAAAGAACTAATTCAATCGAGATGAAGAATTAGGATGACAGTGAGTAAATTCACTCTAGATTAAACAATCACGATCATCAAGGCGTGAATGAAGTTCAAATGACGATCGTGATCGTGATTCTGCGATCGCTATGATAAAATCGCAGTTAGTGGATTGATATCGGATTGATTATCGATCGGTAAATATTTGAACCCTTAGCACTCGAGCGGTGACCCTGAGGCTCCGCTAGAAATTGCTGTACCATTATTCACAATATTGTTTACATTATTAAATATGTTGGTATCTAATCGATTACTAAACATTTAAGTGTTGTACGAGTTATTATATCAATTTAATGGAAATATTCTAGGTCGAACAAATGTTTAATTTTCGAGAGTTCAAATTAGCTCCGAGTGCAAAGGGTGAAAACAGTATTTTCATAGGAAAGTTCAATATTATTAAGGAGTGACTAACGAAGAAATATGAGTGAGAGCTGTCATAGCAGCAGGTATCAAGCAGAAACTGCTCGCGAACGACTCGCGGTACAGAATAGTACAGGTATGTATTGTGTATATATGTCGAAAGATCGAGGGCTCGAACTCGAAAGATTTTCTGTCGATCCAGCGGGCCGGTGCGAGGGAAAGAGATCGCAGAAAAAGAAACGAGGAGTAGGAGAGCGCGCAAATGAATTATTTATAGAGAACTGAAAGTAAGGAAAGATGACGATGTTGGGCGACACGATTCCCGATCCTATGCGTGCCAGACGAACACAGAGATGCCTTCGCGTGAATGCTATTGTAAAGCGCAGGAGAATACAAATAACGACCTCGTCGAGCCGAGTCGACTCGACTCGACTTGAGCGAATGACAAACGGTAATCGTGTTCAGGGAAAAGTCTTGTTTTCCTTTCCGTTCTCTCGGACAACGCGATGCAATTACGGTGGGAAGAAATCTCATCTGATAACGGGTATTCCGAAATCGCTACAAGTTCAACCATCGATGCGCCGTGCGTCCACGGTTTCCCGAATAACATTATCCGTGAAATTCAGTGAACCGTACACGCACACACGACACACAGGCACACACAATGCACGCGTAGAGCCATGGTATCCCGACGTAGAACCCGGGATAAAACGGGATCTGCGTATAAACGAAAGGGGAAGGAGGAAGGAAGCAAGCAGAAAAATACCGATCTCCTTGAATCGTTCGAAGCGAGACTGGTGCGTTCGCTCGACGGTTAAGATGACAAGCCACTGTCTCGGCGCAGCGCCGGTATATTCGTCCAAGATTTCATGAGAAAGGAAGCAGCAAGCGAAGGAGCACACAGCGATGAGTACACGTACACTCGCGGGTTGGGTATGGACGGTATGGTGGCGAAGAGGAGGGGATACACCAAAGGAGAGAAGAACGTCGCCCGCGGCTAGCAACCGCAAAGGCAAAACTCCTGCGAGGGGTTTACCACCGTTGAACTGGTTTTTGGGAGGATATATACGTTGTTGTTCTGTCTTTAGCGAAAACAACGGAGCAATGATACAACGGCTACCGTGTACGTGACGGAACGCCTAAACTATTCCGGCGTGTGTCGTGAGCCGTATGTGGTGTGCGTGACTCGTGTGTCGTGTGTCGCAAACGGTCCGGAGAGTAACACGGAGACAAACAGGTAGAGACGGGGAGATACGTGTAAGACTTACCCAGAGCTCCGTACCCCAACTCATGTTCGCTGGGCCGGGTAAACCAGGCACGAGCTGCAGCCTTGTCACACACGACACACTTCACATGTAGCGTCGCGATCGAGATGCACTTTTCGTATCGAAGACGCGTTTGAAAACGCATCAATAAATCACGCGTCAGATCCCACCGCGCTAAACGCTCACTAAAACATCACCAACATGTCGGCCTGTAACCACTGACTGGCCGGCCCAGACTGTCCAGCGAAAACCGCCCGGAATTTTGCCGTAGCGCGCTCTACCGATGCATTTCCACACGAACAACCCCCGTGGAGGGGGCGAGCGCGTTCTCATTGGTCGACCATCTCGTCCAGCACTGCCGCGACTATTCAAACCGTATCGATGCCATTTAGCTTAATTATATTAAATAATTTTTTATGAATGAAATGCTTTATAATTTTTTGCATTGGGATTTATAGTTGATTGACTTGATGAAACATTATTTCGCCAGATTATCGGCTGTGCTTGAGAAATCGTAGTAACTATTGGGCAAAAAGTAATATTAAATACATTTTCGTACATTTTCAATTCTTTTTGCATTTCCAACTGAAACGTATACAGCTTCCAATGGCGCGAACAAAAAATATCGGGACTCGCTTGGAAACCTGAAATATTCTTTCTTGAAAATTCTACAAATGCGAAATATTGAAACTTCAATAATTTTAAATAGAAAAACAATAAGGAAGTAAAAATTGCTGGAAACAACAATGTATACCTGTCTAAAAAGTGTCTGTTAATAAATTATCGTCTTAGGCACTGGTCGAAATTAATATTGTACATTGTTCCTTTTAAATTTCATATAGATTTACTAATTTTTATACAATTTAAAATTTCCCCTCAATTTTAAATGATACAATCACGTCGAGCGCGTTCTCATTGGTCGGCCATTTCGTCCAGCATTGCCGCGACTATTCAAACCGTATCGATACCATTTAGCAAAATAATGCCCGTTACCCGACGATAACCAACCTTTACACAAACAGGAATTGTCGATTCAAAATACCAAACTTGTTTGTAAACCATACAATGACCTCTTCCGAAATCTAGAAGTTCTGTTATTACGTCTGTTTACGTGTTATGTTTTCGATTGTACGCATTTCGATGGTAATAAACGGCGGGATATGTCATTGTCTATTTCTATAATTTTGTTAGTCTTTTTATGTATATCGAAAATAACTTTACATCGTTACGCTATGGTTTCCCACATTTTTAATGTTACGCGTGTTGTAAACGCGAGATCGTATTATCACAATTTAAACAGTTTCACGTGATCGTAACATTAGTTTAATAATGTACCATTGAAAAATGTTGTCCGCTTTCAGAATACAATATTTCGAAATTCTTGTTTAGATCTATACAAGTCGAAATGGCGTATGTAATTGATTTGTGCGTTACAACGTATATGTGCGACTAAAATGGCGCTGGGTGACTCGAGCAAAGTATCAAAGGTCATTAGCTGAATGTAGATAACTTATTTCTTATATCGAACCGTACGCATCGATGCGATTCATCTGCCGCGAATTTTCTTCATTCTTTACTTATGAAGTCGTGACATGACTTTCGTACACGATTTCCCAACAAGCTGATGGAAGAAATGAATACCCACTATGGAGGTTGTACTTGTGTTTATTACTTTATATTTTTTACGAACACATATATACGCGAACACAGTTTCTTATACTGATTCATTGGATCGTCCTGTTTCTATAAACAGTTCTTTCTTTTTTTAGTATTACTACGCACGGCTAAAGAAATGTGTTGTATTTTTCCTAGGTAGTGGAATTATTCAATGAAAATTTAGGATCGTACATCTTCTCAAGATGGATCGGCAGATTCATAGAGGATTATCAAATATCGAGAACCTTTTTCGTCGTTCTGACATCGATAGTACTGATTTTATTGATAGTGTCCATGATCGTCCTTCGGAAATGGAAGAACAAAGAGTTTCTCCCAGAAGTGAAAGACTTCGTCGGAGTAGGTACAAGCAAGCCCAGATTCAGAAAAAGAGACAAGGTGCTCTTTTATGGAAGGAAAATGTTACGCAAAGTCAAATCGATCAGCGGACAAGTACATGCGACTGGACAAGGAAAAAAACGAAAGGCTGTCATGCGATTCGCGCGTAGACTGTTGCAATTGAAAAAGGATTCAACCCCACAGCAATTAAAAGTATATTGGACATTATTCTTAATTTCGTTATTTCGGAGTATGTTTCTTTTGCAAACTAATCTTCTATCTTCTACTCGAATAGGTGTTAGAACCACCTGCTGAATATTTAGAAGAAGACCTAGGTCCCGGGGACAGAGTACCACCAGATGCTTTGTACATGTTGCAAAGCATCAGGGTATTCGGTCACTTCGAGAAGCCGGTATTTCTGAAATTATGTAAACATACAGAAATCATGAATTTACCAGCTGGAAGCATTTTATTTAAAATCGGAGATCCCGATGAAAATTTATTTATCGTGCAGCAAGGCTTGGTAAATGTTTATATTACCGGACCGGACAATTCTCAGATATCGTTAAAATTAGTAAAGACTGGAGAGTCGGTAACTAGTCTCCTTAGTTTCACGGATGTACTTACTGGGCATACAAGTACCTATAAAACAGTATCCGCCAGAACTGTGGAGGATTCTATAGTAGTGAAGTTACCAATGTCTGCATTCCAAGAGGTATTTCGATTCCGCTGTACGATGTGAAGTAAAGAAATATTCAAGATTATCATTTCTAATACTACCATATCTGTATTTTTGTGCTTGTAGGTTTTCAAGGATCATCCCGATACATTTGTTCGAGTTATCCAGGTCATTATGGTTCGCCTCCAAAGAGTCACCTTCACCGCGTTGCATCAATATCTTGGTTTATCCGCGGAATTGGTTAATCAGGGGACGCATAAGAAGAAACAGAGTCCGTTTTCTGGCTCACCGGTCAGATCGAGAACCAAAGAAAATTTCTCCGCTCAAAATGTGGAAACAGTGTCTTCTGCAGCTGCGACTGCTTCGTCGGAGCAACACGATGGAAACGACATGCTTTATCGTGATACTACTACCCTGAGTAGTCCTCAATCTGTACCCGTTGTCATAAATACACGGTACGTTAACCGAATACAGCCCGCGACAATACTATAAGACACCACTTAAAACGGAATAATTATGTGTTATATGAAAGAACTTCATCGTCTTTCATACGGAGTATCTAAAGAATTACTAACGAAAACACTGCGTTGAACGACGTCTCCAGAAATAAATAATAACACTCTGTATGAAAGACGATGAAGCTCTTTCATATAAGTTATATGATATAACACATAATTATTTTGTTGTAAGCAGTGTCTATAGTATTGTCGCGGACTGTAGACAGACGCAATCGATAAAGAATCCACATATATTTTGACTAATATTTTCCTTGGATAGGCCAAGAGGTAATGTTGATTGGAAAAATCAAACTGTGAGTCTGCAGTCGGATCAAAACGTCGCGGATATGGTACCGGAATGTGATTCCCATTGGTCAAATTCTTCGTCTATAACACAGCAACAGGGGGGATCGCAGCCGGATGTCGTTCATACAGGAAGTTCTCAAAGTTCTCGATCCAAGAAACGATCTACCATCGTCGAACCGGTTCAACAGCAATTAGACGAAGCGCATCTCGTACAAATAGCTACGGAAGCGTTCGTTCGAGAGCTTGGTTTGGAAGACGATACGGTATTGAAGGATGGCAAGATTCAGATTAGGGAAGTACCAGCTGGAACGTATTTGATGAAGGAAGAATCTCACAAAGACGTTGCCCTTGTCTACGTTGTGTCTGGTTCGCTGACGGTAAGTCAGCGCGTTTCAGAAGGCAGAGACATAGGGCAAGAAGTTCACATGTTTAGCGCGCACCAGGGTGAAATTGTTGGCGGATTGGCTGTATTAACTGGAGAACCCTCTTTTTACACCATCAGGGCGAAGCATCCTAGTCGCATAGCACTCCTTAGTAAACCGACATTTTTCTCAATTATGCGAGAACAACCTACCGTCGTTTTACATGTAGCACACTCAGTCGTCCGTAGGCTCAGTCCTTTTGTCAGACAGGTCGATTTTGCTCTCGACTGGCTATTCCTTGAAAGCGGAAGAGCCGTATATAGGCAAGGTGACGAGTCGGACTCGACGTTCATTGTATTGAGTGGTCGACTTCGATCGGTGATCACGTATAGCAACGGGAAAAAAGAACTGGTCGCGGAATACGGTAAAGGGGACTTGGTTGGCATCGTAGAAATGGTTACGCAAACTCCAAGATCAACCACAGTGATGGCAGTACGGGACTCTGAGCTAGCAAAATTACCAGAGGGATTGTTCAATGTTATCAAACTCCGTTACCCAATAGTCGTCACCAGACTTATAAACTTGCTTGGGCATCGTATACTTGGCACTTGGCAACAACCGCATACGAAAACCAACAATATGGATAACCAGTGCGTACTAAAAATATCTAAAACCACCCTCAAATTTCTACCTGATCCAATTTAAGGGGGTAGACTCGTTTCCAGGATTGGCAAGCAGAAATAATGCAAATTACGCCTCGCAAACATAAAAATAGGACTTCTGAGGGCGACTGCGACCTAGGTTCATCTGTTATCTAGCGCTTTTCACTACTGAAAAACCCCATCTTTGCATTATCGAGAAATGAGAAGGCGCGTCCCGCACACTTGCAATCCTGGAAACGAGACTATTCTCTTAACCGATTGCGAGACACTCTGCGTACGTTTGGTAACGTATGTGGATCATTTAGTGGAGATACGTTTTCAGACGCGCGGCTGCAACGGTAGATACGAGGCCAGCTCAAGTCAATTTTTCAACGGTTGCTATAGTCTCGGTATCCGATGATGTGCCATTGACGGCGTTTACCTATGAGCTTTACCATTCGCTGTGCGCTATCGGGCCATGTTTACGCCTCACTTCGGAGGTTGTCCGTAAAGTAAGAAATTCGAATCCAGTATTTCTCAACCACCTAGATTTGCTTCTGTGTAAAATGTTTGTACGTGTATAATTAATTCTTTTTTTCCAATAGACACTGGGCAGTACTATCATGGAACCAGCGAATGAATATCGATTGACATCGTGGTTGGCGCAACAAGAAGATCAACACAGAATCTCTTTGTATCAGTGCGATCCAACGTATACATTGTGGACTCAGCGATGCGTGCGTCAAGCCGATTGTATTCTTATTGTGGGTTTAGGCGATAGACCACCATCTATAGGTAGAACCGAACGTGAGATTGAACGTTTGGTAATGAGAACCCAAAAGGAGTTGGTACTGTTGCACAAAGAAGGCGGGCAACGGCCTTCGAACACGGTGCAATGGTTAAATATGAGATCGTGGATTTCTAGTCATCATCACATTCAGTGTCCTAAGAGAATGTTCACGAGGAGATCACAGTACAGGATTGTGAGTAGTCACAGCTTACGTATCCTAATTCTTAAGGAGGTAAACTCGTTTCCATTTTTACGGGACGTAATTTTCATTATTTGACAGCATTTACACTCTCGCTCAAAAGTATGTGGACACTTTGTTGCAATTATTATTTATTCTAATAATACAAAATTGTACAATTTAATTGATGATCCATTAGCATAGTCTGTTGTCTTCTCAGGACAATAACAATAATTATTGGTGAGATATCTAATGAATTATTATTAACTCTGCAAACTAAACCGCACAAAATTGAATAAAACTAATCAAAGATTCATATAAAAATTAAACGTGTTGTCCACATACTTTTGAGCGCAGCTTTATGAAAATAATTACATGTGCAGCTTTATGCTTCCGAATAATGCAAATTATCTCGTAGACGTTAAAATAGGACTTTCGAGGAGGATTGCGGCCTAAATGCATCCCACAACCTTGCAATCCTGGAAACGAGACTATCCCTTTAATTCGTAAGAGATATAGTCGAGACATTAATAAGCGACTTCTATTTTTTAGAATGAATTGTATTCGAAAGTTCTGATGTCAGAACCGAACGTGCACAGTGATTTTAGTAGACTTGCTCGCTGGTTGACTGGAACCTCGGTGGGGCTTGTACTCGGAGGTGGCGGTGCTAGAGGCGCAGCTCATGTGGGAATGCTAAAAGCGGTCATCGAAGCCGGAATACCCATTGATATGATCGGGGGAGTTAGTATAGGAGCATTCATGGGTGCATTGTGGTGCATGGAGAAAAATATTACGACGACAACTCAAAAAGCTCGCGAATGGTCCAAGGTAATTGATATCGACAACTATCGCAGAAAAACCGAACAAGAGTATCGTTCATTCTACCCTATATCATCGACCATCATCCTTTTATAATAGAAAATGACGCAATGGTGGAGGCAAATAATGGATTTGACATACCCGGTGACATCCATGTTCTCCGGGAAAGATTTTAATAAGACGATTCAAGGAACGTTCGGTGACACGTACATCGAAGATCTGTGGTTGCCGTTTTTTATAATAACCACAGACATCACCGACTCTTGTATGCGTACCCACACACACGGTCTGTATATAAAAGCAGTAACGTTTGACGTTGTTTGAAGCATTGATAGTTTCCAGTTTTCTGTGACTCAAGTATGCTTAACCTTTGGTTACTCGCACTCCGCTTTCTACATAACTGTTTACATGCAGCATGTATGACATAAAATAACTATTCTAATGCAAAATAAATATTTGCCAGTGTAATCGACATCTTAATTTACGCTTGAAACACTACATTTAAAGTTTTCAGATTGCAAGTACTATATACGAGTAATTAAAAGTTAAGGGGATAGACTCGTTTGCAGAATTGCAAGGGTGTGGGATGCGCCTTCTCATTTCTCGATAATGCATGCGATGGGCTTTTTCAGTAGTCAAAAGCGCTAGATAAAAGATCAATCTAGATCGCAGTCGCCCTCAAAAGTTCTATTTTTACATTTACGAGGCGTAATTTGCATTTTTCGGCAGCATGTAGCTGTCACAGCTTCCGAATAATGCAAATTATGCCTTGTAAACGTAAAAATAGGACTTTTGAGGGCGACTGTGGCCTAGATGCCCTACATTGATCTTTCATCTAGCGCTTTTGACTACTGAAGACCCCCATCTTTGCATTATCGGGAAATGAGAAGGCGCATACCGCATCTTCGCAATCCTGGAAACGAGACTACCCTCTTAATACTGTGATATTCAGATTTCGATTCTGCTTCAACTGGAAACTCTCTCGCTGTTTTAGTGCGATTCGTAGACCCTGTAGATCTGCTTCTCGCCGAAAATTTTCTTTTTGAAATTTCAATGCATCTAAATATCAGATAGATGTCATTACGTAGAAATAAGCTTGAACAGCGGGGGTGAGCTTTCTGGATATAAATCATTGTTGACGTACTCTTCGTTCTGTATCGTTAATTGTTTAACCTATCGTTAATCATTTAATTCAAAAGAGATAGCTGTACAGGGAGGAGGATCATCCATCTGTATTTACTTGTTACATTTAACCATTACAATGGTAACGAAAATCCATGGGACTACCAGTTGTTTTCTCTAGCATACACGACTGTAGGAAATAAAAGAGAAGAGAGATACACGGTATATATTTATACACATTAAAGAACTTAATTCGTCGTGTTTAGGATCGCTGTGGCGGTACATTCGGGCTTCGATGTCTTTGTCTGGTTATATGCCACCCATGTGTGACCCAGTTGACGGCCATCTCCTACTCGACGGCGGGTACGTCAATAACCTTCCAGGTAATTTGAGCGTGACATTAAAGAGAAGCGCGTCGAGAATCTTACGCTACTTACTATACATGTTTTCCTACAAAACGATAAAAACTGATCGTTGCAAATTGAACGCACGTACGCTCTCGAAGAATAACGTTGATATAACTTCTTGTTGTTGTATTTGATTAAATTACCTGGACATTGTACAATCGTTCTCTATTTCTCAATGAAACGAACAAAGTCACGCATTCGTTCTGTTTTCATTGAAGTATAATAATATGCAAATACAAGCGCCGAAACGGTTCATTGTAATTTGATCGGAGAACGATAGAACAGTTTTCGAAAAAAAAAATAAAGCTCACTCCCGTTGATGAAAGATGCATTTGTCAAATTCTGAATAGCTAAGTGAACTCAGGTTTACTATGGAGATACATTCGAGCCAGTATGACCATTGCGGGGGTCTTTCCTCCTTTTTGCGACCCTCTTGACGGGCATCTTTTGGTCGATGGGTGTTATGTTAATAACGTGCCAGGTACCTTAAACATGTATTGTTTATCCTATTATATATACATATATATATATACTAGATGATTGCAAAAGTTCGTACCCTATTTGAAAATAAAATACGAGCAATTATATTTAAAAACAACAGTTTTATTAATCAATTATATAACTATATATAACTATATATAATTATTTTCTACAATTATCTCCGAACATTTTACAACCTGATTTCCTTTTTCAAAAAGGTCACGAGGTAAATTGGGTACGAACTTTTGCAATCGTCCAATATAAGAAATGATATTATATTCTCTATCGTGACCGATTAACAACGCATACAATCATAATTTTGTTTGTTCAAGCTGACGAAATGTTGAGGCAAGGAGCGCATCACATTCTGGCTATCGACGTTGGGTCACAGGATGACACCGATTTAACGAATTATGGTGATTCTTTGTCCGGTTGGTGGTTACTTTGGAAACGGTGGAATCCTTTCGCGACACCCGTCAAAGTACCAAATTTACCGGACATACAGTCGAGATTAGCGTACGTGAGTTGCGTCCGGCAACTGGAAGAAGTGAAGAATTCGGATTATTGCGAATACATCAGACCACCGATAGACAGATATAAAACCCTTCAATTTACCAATTTCGATGAAATTAAGGATGTCGGATATCAGCACGGTAATCGTTACGTCTATCGTACACCTTTTAAAAACGAATAACTTTTTTAATATTCGATCCAACAGCTTGAGTTTTTCTTGAGACGTTAGAAAGATCAGTTTACTAACTAATGTGTAAATAATCTTTCTTCGTAAATTGTTATTGGTAGCAATTGCGAAGGAAAAAGTAAAGTTCAGGATTTTTAAATTTTTTATCTGTGCCCGTGAAATCGGTTGACGCATAAAAAAGCTATGGGCATTGTAAGATGTAAAAATCTTTGAGTTTAGGGTTACGATTCATTTAAATCGCAGATTCTTACAATTTTTGCAATTGTCAATCAATTATATTTCATAACAACCTTGATCGATTTCAATGAAACTTTGTACATGTATATAACATACTTAGACCAAAAAATTAAAAAATCGTGACCCTTACTTTGTAAACTAATCCTTCTAAGAATCTAAGGTCTCAAAGAAAAAAAAGCAACTCGAGCTGTGGGGCCAATTTTGAAAAAGTTATTCGTTCGTAAAAGGTGTACGAATACTTTGTACGAATACACTGTATAGTTTTACTATACGGGCATAGAAAGCATAGAAAACTTATACATGTTTCATTTGTACAACAAACAGGGAAAACTTATTTCGAAGGACAATCGAAAGCTGGAGTTCTCCCCCGATTTAACGCCGACAGAGAGAATGCACGGGCTTTACGAGCCAAAAATCAAGCATCGAATCAACAATCTGTACCTTCGTACACTTTCACAGATCTGGCTCAAATGGTGTGCAAAGTCTCCAGAGGAAGTCGATACATGGATATTGATTCCGATACGGACGAGATGGAAGAATACGAAGCAGATTTAGAAGAAGACGCACAAGAAGTAGGTTACGCGTCTGAACCCACTGCCGGTATTCTAGATCAGGTAATGATCTTTACTTTTACTTATGGAGTGCAAAGTACCTTCTTTAAATGGTGCATTGTATTTCTTAAAAAATCGTCTACACCGTCTCGCCGAACACTCTGTACAATTAAAAATAACGATGCGGAAGAAATAGAAATAGAAATAAACGTTTTTTATTTTCGATTCTGTTTGAAAATGAGGTAACATCGAGCTTAGGAACTTGGTATATTTACATATTGTATGTGATACGCTCGTAAGATCTGTAGAAAACTGTTTCACTTCATATAATGCTTGCTCTTATCCTTATTATGCAGAGTCCTGATGAAAATCTACGACGAAGAACTGGTATCTCCTTGAGCTTATCAGATACAGAGGCCGAGTCGGAATTAGATTACCACTCGAAAATATTTTAAGCATTTGTCTCCTTACTCTTTCGTTTGAATGTCCACGCGCGTCGAGTAACACTCGCTCGTCATGTATAAAAACTAATCTATACATAACAACATTACAATCATACATAGTTGTACGAAGAAAAAAAAACATATTTATATGAAAGTACAAAAAATATTATTAAGATATTAAAATATTAATGGATACCTTGCCATTGTGAAGGTAACAATGCAGTTCTTCATTAATATATCATAATGAGTTGTTACAGTTCTTGTTCTAATCATTACTAAATACAATTATTCTATTGTTTATAAAATATACTCTTGTTATTCGTAAGCGTGCGATCTGTGGTAATGGATAAAATCCGATATCTAAAGGTACGTATCAAAACTGTGTGCTCATTGTTAAATGCGGGTCTAATACAGCAAGAACCGCGCCTACCAAATGCAGTGATCCTGTCACGAGGACATGACACGTTTCATTGTTGTTGTAATTAGCTTGCCGGTGTGAATTAGCTTTCTTTATCTCTTGTAAAACTTCTGAAACACTATTCGCAAGTACCGAATCCGCTCCCCAGAATTCAGCATTTTTTGAACATTGCAGTTCCTGCGTGTCCATTAAGAAACGATTGCATTCATCGTCTATACTATTAACGCCTGCATAATTTGGCACAAAATATGCTTTCTCAAACTGTACCGACTTCAAAGGCATCATTAGAGTTGTTGAATCTCGCTTCGCGCTAGTATTGAAAATCAAAATGTTTTTCCCTTCACCTCTTTTAGCGACAAAATCGTTGAACCACCAAACACAGGATCGCATACTTTCAATTGTATGCGCACCGTCCAGCAAGAAGTAGCCAATGCTGCTTCTTAAAATTTGCATTCTACCAGGCCACTTACAAGACGACAAACCCATTGCAATTTTATCCATATGTTGGATACTAGTTTTATTCATATCTACAGTATTAGGCATACTAGATAAGTGTTTGTTATTTTTCGACGTTATCCATGCAGTAGCCATCTGTATAGCTAAAGATGCATTTTCCTGCCGAACCTTGTTTTTGATTTTTAGATTAGGCGATATATTCTCCCACCTATACTCTTCGAAAGGAGGGATAATGCACAATCTACAATTTCGTTCAACTGCTCTTTTTTCCAGTACACCCATTGCTCGTGGGTCTTGAGGAACAGAAAATGCTATGGATCCGTCTTTAAAAATTCCAGACTTCTGATAAGCTATATCTTCGAGAGTCGAACCTAATATAGAGGTATGATCTAACGCTAAACTTGTTATACCTATGCAAACAGGATTTCTTACAATATTTGTACAATCATACAGCCCTCCGATTCCAACTTCGATTATGGCAACGTCAACATTCGACTCTAAGAATATTTTAAACATTAAAACAGTTAAAAATTTAAAATACATAGGCATGTCGGATTCATGCTCTTTCGTATTTTCTAGTTTCCGATGCACCTCCCAAAAGTATTCGGTAAAGAGGGATTTGCTTATAGATTGTCCATTTATTTTGATGCGTTCTCTTACAGTAACCAAATGCGGTGAACTGTAGAATCCTGTAGTATAACCATGTTCGCGCAAAATAGCTTCCGTATATGCGCAACTAGAACCCTTTCCTTTAGTACCTGCTACATGGATAACAGACAATGTATCCAATTTTTCAATAGTGATACCAGCTCTGAAAAATAATATCGGAATCGGTTACTTCTTCGGTCATAACAAATTCTTGTGTCTTTAACACACTCCGTGCCGAGCCATTTTTCCTCGACGATTAAATACAATTCTGAGGTTCATTCTATACTGCATTTTTTATAATGCCTCATTCTTTTGGTGGAAATATATTCTACAGTGTTAAGGGGGTAGTCTCGTTTCCAGGATTGCAAGGGTATGGGATGCGCTTTCTCAGTATTCAAAAGCGCTAGATAAAAGATCAATCTAGGCCTCAGTCGTCCTCAAAAGTCCTATTTTTACAAGGAAATTTTTACAAGAAGCATAACTTGCATTATTTGGCAGCATGTAGCTGTCATAGCTTTTTGAAAATAGCTACATACGCAGCTTTATGTTTCTGAATAATGCAAATTACGCCTTGTAAACGTAAAAATAGGACTTTTGAGGGCGACTATGACATAGATTGATCTCTTATCTAGCGCTTTTGACTACTGAAAAATGTTTGCATTGTTGAGAAATGAGAAGGCGTATCCCGCATGCTTGCAATCCTGGAAACGAGACTCCCTTAAAAATATATGTTTCTAGCGCATTAAATAAATGTGTCAGCGTGTACCATCGGTGGCACAGGTGGCCTGAATGGATAGTTTAAATGTGTGCCATCGGTGGTACACATTGCACAGAACATGTTAAAGACTATACAAATAAATTATTACCGAAGTAAGTATTTCTGTATGTCCTTTAATTTACTGGAATTATTATTCTTCTTTCCTGCGGATAGCTTCAAATATTCAGCATTGCTTTGTAAACTGTGCAATGCTGTCAAAGTAGTCTAAAAATGTATTAAACAATATTATTATTCAATGATGAACGAGATAATTCAATATAGATTAAACAATGACTCGTATTATACCCTGAACAAATTATCACAGCAATGATTATGATTCATTTTACACTCCATAATCACATAAATTCGAACTGTTCGCTGCTTTACACACAGAATTATACTATGTAGATATCACAAAGTTACCTCATAATCTGCTAACGAGCGTTTGATGATAGTATTCTGCATCATTCTCTGCCACGACCTAAACATCTAAAATACTACGTATTAAGTTTATATCTAATCTATAATTTAAATTATAAATAGCCCAAAGAGTATTTAGGTTATGGGGCAAGGATACCCACGTGACATAACTAGAAAGGAATTAGAATCTAACTAGATTTTGGATCGAAAAGTGGGTTTGCGGAAATCGACTTTTTGTCCTTATATGAGCATATTTTGAGCTGCACAAAGGTTCATTTGATAGAGGAAGGTTAAATATAACGCGCTCTGGTCATGATATCAGTTAGAAAAGTCTTTTAGAGACAGAAAAATTCATTGGAATCTGCTGGTGTTTTTCTCGATTTTTGCTCCACTTTTTTCTGTCTCTAAAAGACTTTTCTAACTGATATCATGCGACTGTGCTGCCACAAAGGCAGATTCAGCATCCAGCGGCCGGCTTCATGCCGTCCTCCTGCCCATGTCCAAATCCTGGTCCTACAGACGGCATTGGGCCGGCATATGCGCGCACAGGAGGTCGACCAAATTTGGATTTTTGGTTGGCTGGATTGGTACATAATTCAAATCTCAAGAAAAAGGCTAAAATCTTCAAAACAGTACAGAAACTTTGTACAAAATTTAATAATTTTCTAATTGCATACGATAAAGAAAGAAACATTTAATTGTTTGATACATAGAAATTAATAAAAGCCTAATTATGAAAGAAAATATTATATGCATACAATATATAACTAAATAGATCCGATTTATAGAGATAAACTTTGGTCAATAAAGATAAAATATGGTCAACTTCGAAGAGGTTTGACTATTCAAAATCCGAGTAACGGAATTAAAGGAATAATTAAGTATTATTTCGATTTATGTATATGTAGAGATATGTAGAGATTCTACAGAAAGAAATAAACGAAACTATATATATGTTATCTTTAAGCTTTTCGAGTTATCGAGGTTCAATTGTATTATGTAATTGTTGCGTCTTCGATAAGAATTTTCTTGACAGTTTTCCTGATCGAGTGAAACAGCCTATTTTGAATTTGCAAAATAAAATAATAAAAATGATGCGCGTAACAAAATAAATCACGATTATAAACACCAGGATGTAACTAAAAAATTCAAAAATTCTATGAATGTAGGAGTAGCTCGTAAAAGCTCGTTTGTATAAGTCAATGTTTGTTCGTAATATATCGGAATGGAAATTTTCTCTTTGATTACACGTTCGTTTTGCATTTAATTATACATATTGCAGATTGCGATAGGAGAAATTGAACATCGTCCTGCCGGTAACGCGCGGGCGCGTTTTTACTTAATGATTTATATCAAGCTGCGTGTTCTATGTCTATCGATATTCTTACGTTTCGAATCATTCGTGTAATACGTACAGTCATTCGTTCGGTACCGATACAGTTTTCAATCGGTAAGCGGGCAAAAAAGTTTACTACGATGGCAGATATGTCAATGAACAACATCGCGCCACGTAAAATGTCTTTCGGTATCAATGGAAAGTTGAACGGTTTAGAAAATAAAACACCGTTTCTGATCGGAGTTTCCGGCGGCACGGCCAGTGGGAAAGTGAGTACCATATGATTTTGATTTTTCAATGTAAACGAATCGTTGCCACTTACCGCTTTACGGACGGTGGCAATTTTTCTACGACTTAACCTCCGCGGTTAAGCATGCATTTGCAGAGGAACGTTCGTAAAGATTACTCCTCGTTATTTCAGTCCACCGTCTGCAAACGTATTATGGAAAAATTAGGTCAGGTTGATATGGATCACATGCAACGACAAGTAGTTTGTATTTCGCAAGACAGTTTTTACAGAGATCTATCACCGGCTGAGAAACTGAAAGCCGAGAAAGGTCAATACAATTTCGATCATCCAGATGCATTCAACAACGACTTGATACTTCAGACGTTACAAGATATATTGGCTGGCGTAAAGTGTGAAATACCTGCTTACGACTATAGAACGAACAGTTTGTATGTGTTATCGTTACTTCGACATTATATTTGTTGTCGCATAGTTACCGAATCCGTCAACAGTTTCTTTGATTTTCAGAGTAAAGGATCAGATCACAACGATCTATCCTGCGGATGTAGTTTTATTCGAAGGAATTCTAGTGTTCTATTTTCCAAAAATACGTGATCTGTTTCATATGAAATTGTTCGTAGATACAGATTCGGATACTAGATTGGCTAGAAGAGGTAATGTTAGAAAAACACATTTGTACCTTCACTTTTCCATACTAGGTCTGTTACTTTCCTTCGAAGGTTGAAGATTTTGGAGCTACGATTTCAGAAACTTCAAAGGTGATGAGAATCGAAGTTTCAAAACTCTGATATTCAAAGCTTCGATTTCTGAAACTTCAAAGATGATGAGAATCGAAGTTTCGAAGCTTCGAATTTCGAACCTCCTCAGTAAATTATTAGAAGATTGAAAGATCTATCTATTTTATTTTATCTTGTGTCCCTTGTGTCAAATGTTATGACATGAAACTCGTAAGTTACGACTTCATGCAATTCGAAGACTTCGAAATTTCGTACACTTTGAAATTCCCTTCATTTCTTTGAAGAGTCGAAGCTTTGGAAAAATAACAGCCCTATTCTATGTTTTTTATAACGATTGTAAACTGTTAAGCGCATATATCGAATGATTCCAACAGTGCCGAGAGACATAAATGAAAGAGGAAGAGACTTGGATTACGTATTGAATCAATATATGAATTTTGTAAAACCTGCGTTCGAAGAGTTTTGCCTACCCACAAAGAAATTTGCCGATGTTATAATTCCCAGAGGTGCAGATAATACAGGTAAACAATAGCATATACATATATAGCAATAACGATTACATGCAAAATATACTTTCAAGTTTACGGTGCTATACATGTATATACAGGATGAATGGAAAAAATTAAGAAACATATAATTCGATGCAGTTGCAAACAAGATTGCATTGTAAGACGAGCTTGTTAAAAAATGTTCAAATTTTCATTTGTAAAAATGTTTTTGTATAACCTTGCTCAGAAAATAATTATAATTCGGTCTAGTCGCTAGAATCAACCTGTATGTATGTATATATCTTGTAAAAATATTTAATCATACCGGTTGAATATTTGGTACATAATATAGGATTATTAACTGATTCATAAACATAAATTATGCATTCTACCATAACTTGGATTCATATTCATCCAATCTGCACCTAATTTATGAGATTCAATGATTGCGGCTTCATAACTAATAACAGATCATTTGTGCTGTTTATTAAAAGATTAACACTAATGTTCTCGTGTTCTAAAAAATTTTCATGCGTTTATTGTTCGACGCACAATTTAGATGCAGATCTGGAATAATAAGGCAGCTTAAACTTTAATTATTTGCATATGTCTATATAGCTATTTATGGGTGCTGCCTGGTATTAAAGGGGTGCTAAAAACGTGCTGTTTTTTAAGCTAGGACAATGATTAAGATCATTTAAAAAAGTACATGGTTTGGTTGTTGTATGTTTGCAGTGGCAATAGATCTTATAGTGTACCACATCTGGGACATTTTGCGTTTGAAAAAGGCTGAAAACTCATCCGGGCAGCATCCATACAACTACCAACGTAGGCGTACTTCAACTTTATCTGACACGCTCAGCAGATGATCTAAGCATGATATGCTCACTTATAAGCACCACACTTTTCCATATATATATCATACATTTACATATAATCGAGTTTACAATAACCTTCAGACTTTTATTTTATGTACTTAATACTTCTCTATACCTTAATAACACTGTATTTGTATTACGTTTATATATCGAGCAGCAAATGATATCACTTTCGATAAGTGTATTACCGCATCCATTATACCCATGCATGAGGTGAACATTAATTTTACTCTGTACCAAAAATATCTAAATATTGTAATTCCAATCCGAGCATAATCATTCAAAGTTTATACTTAACGGCTAATATAATAGAAAGCTTTGAGTATTACTTACATATACACGAACTTTTGTGAGCATATGTGTACGTATGTGTGTATGTATTATGCATGTTATTAAAGATTGAATTCATTCTTTTTTTATATATAATGTACCCTATACCGATTCAATGCCGTTCACGCATCTATTATAAACGCAAACTCGAACAATGTACAAGATGATTTAAGTGAGCATAAAGCATTCGTTACTAGCATAATTCTCTAGAATGTGATATTTTTAGTTTAAGTTGGTGCATTATACATATACTATCATACATGATGTTTAATCGCATCGTTTGGTAAGGTGCTATGATCACTTTATATGACGCTCTCATTTTCTCGAACGCTCAAATTATTTTTATTCCCGCTAAAGATATCATTCTTTTACAGGACATTTACAGTTTGACTTATGTAATTTGATACGCCATTTATTTAGATTGTGTAAAATGGAATAATAATAAAGAAATTAAGGTGACCAAACAAGCAAACCTTTAACCATTTACTTATTTTTGATATTTTGTTACAGTGGCTATAGACTTGATAGTGCAACACATAAGAGACTTCTTAAGCAACAGGGGTAGGGTTACGACCGAACCTGAAATTCCGTTAAACAAAACAGAAAAACTATCCAAGAGGCCACATTAACTTTTAACAGATTTAGAGCTTGGTAGAGAATAAGTTCAGTAATCCTTTTCTTTCTTTCTTTTCCATTACTCCTAATACTCGTGTACGTTCTCGTGTAGAGATATCTACATTGAATTAGTGATAATCGAGGTGATATAACAAGAATTTTTGGGATATATGCAGTGAACTATTTTTGCGTTATATTTTAACACTGTTCGCAAATATATATATATATAGATTCGTAATTACTGTTAAACAATCCGAAACTTTAGGTACAAAGTGTTAATATCAAATATTAATATAATACGTTTTACTGCGTGCAGACGGCTATATCGATATAGAATAAACTTGTAAAAATATTTTAGCAAGAGATTAGGTGTTGAATAACACTGCAACAAGGTTTGTGTAATATAAATAATTAGTCGACAACAATAATATAACAAAAAAAAATTATTTTTGCTGCTGCGATATTTGTTTATTGTATAGTTATACACACATTGTATACTTAAATATTACATATAGGATATAAAATCATGAAGTGCTTAAATATAAAAGTTATTATTGTTATTATTGTATTTATATTTAACAGTGATTTGTATAGCATTAATTTATTCATTAATTATTGATAGTAAAGTTCTAAATTCATACCGTCGTGAATTTCATCTGAATTATTCGATTAAGGAAAAATCTGTTAAAAATTTGACGACATCGTGCGACAATATAAAAGTGTACTTAATATTGAAGGATACAATCTTGTAATTTTATATGATCCTTGAAAATCGTATACCATTTCTTTAAAACAATCTTTTCCCAATGCGTTCCAGTTTGAGCAGCTATCAATTTCTTTAAATCGCCTATCGTATCGTCTGGATTACATTTAACTCTAACTTTTTTCCCAAGACGGTCGTTGCATGTTATCTCTAACATTTTCTACTTTCTAGAAACAAGAAAAAGATGATTGTACAAAAATAATATTACATCAGTTAGATGTAATTCTATATAAACGGAATGTCGAGAGTTTATAGGTTATGAACCATCGACCACGATGATGATAATAATAATAATAATAATAATAATAAGTAGTAACAATCTATTATTTTAAAAAATCTGCACCGTATCCAACCCAAACTGCTAGCTGCTTTGCTAGTTTGTAAGAATAGTTTCGAAAAATCTGTATAATATAGACGACACTGTATCTCTACGAATGTATAATAATGATGTGCAATATTTACTTACAGGCTATCGTTCTATTAAAGTTGTTGAGAAATAAATCTTCCTTATATTTTTACACTCGTAATAGGGAAGAACATTAAATAGAACTTGCTGTTGAAAAACTTGAAAATTACGTGCGTATGATGTATCTTTATATGGGTTCACGATTAGTCTTCGGAACACAGAATTACGATTCGAGTTGAACTATGTTTCAGGATTTATTCGATACACAGTAATTACTAGACTACGGATTTTATGTATTTATGAGAAAAATGTGTAGGTGTAACTGAAAACAGTAAGGACATTAGAACAATTTAAAAATATTGTTGTATTATTTCCAGCCCGTTAAAGATATTATAAAACAAAATAACTTTCTATTTCACTCCGGTTTGTTGCAAGAAAATTTTTATTTTGCATAAAGATCGGCAGTCTAGTAATTATAAAATAGAAGTAAGAACCAGTAAGAACACAAGAGAGCACATCACAATAGCGTTATATAGTATATATTCGGCCATTAGCAAATCCTCCATGAACTATATAAACGGAATGTCGAATTTATAGGTTATGAACCATCGATCACGATGATAATAATAATAATAATAAGTAGTAACAGTCTTATTTAAAAAATATGCACCGTATCTAACCCAAAACTTTGCTATATAGTTTGTAAGAATAGTTTCGAAAAATTGTGTATACTGTATCCGTACGAATGTATAATAATTGCAATGTGCAATATTTACTTACAGGGTATCGTTCTATTAAAGTTGTTGAAAAATAAATCTTCCTTATTTTTACACTCGTAATAGAGGAAAACACTAGATCTTAATTGCTGTTGAGAAACTTGAAAATTACGTGCGTATGATGTATCGTTATACGGGTTCAGTGGGGTTCAGTCTTATATAGAAAGCCGAGAACGATGATCGAACCTACCGATTTTTTTTTCAACCGATCGAGCCGGAATTACGATTCGAGTTGAACTATGTTTCAGGCTTTATTCGATACACAGTGATTACAAACAGAAGTAAGAACACAAGAGAGCACATCCACAATAACGTTGTATAGTGTATATTCTGCCATTAGCGAATCCTCCGTGAACAACGATGGCGGATGCAGCAGATCTTTCCGGCGCTTCTTCTGGGCAGAAGATGTCGTCGAAAGTTTTAAGACAAAAGGCGCAGGAGTTTCTGTCCTCGAGGAAATACGCGAACAATTTAGTAGACATAATAGGACAATGGGATGTAAGTTTGCATTTTAAAAGCGTCTCGAATTGTCGAATGTATCGAGTGTTCCGAGGTTATGTCGTTTCCTAAAATTCTTGATCACTGTTCGTCAGGAATCTACTTCGACCTGTCTGCTTACGATAGAGACGATATTCGTTGATGTTTTAAGAAGAGGCGACATGTATCTTGAACGTACGATAGCTCTCACGATTTCAGGTACGTTCGAACATTTTCGTAGCTTCTGATCGTTTCAAGTTTGACAACATACACGTCCCTTCGAATCTTCTACCTAATATCGTTGCTATAAACGTGTACCGTGCATTTATATTTTGTGAAAACATTTGTTTAGGCACAAAATTGAAGCGCGACACGTAACGTTTCGACATTGCGAATATTAACCCTTTGCACTCGAAGCTATTCTAACTTGAAAATTAAACATTTCCTCCGACATAGAATGCTTCCATTCCATATGATTTTTTAAATTTTATGGATATGAAATTGGTATAATACCTCGTACAATATTTAAATGTTTAGTAATTGGTTAGATATCAATATATTTAATAACGTAAACAATATTTTGAACAATGGTACAACAAATTTTAGTGGCGCTTTAGAGTCACCATTCGAGTGCTAAGGGTTAAAAAATCGCAAAATAGTTTCTCCATAAGCTTTCTGAAACAGAGCCGAGTCCAGAAGCGAGATACGTCAATTGGTTGAGAAACTGTTATGAAGAGATATGGGAAAAAATACTGTTGTCGATAGAGAAATGTCGACCCGCCATTCAATTACAAGCTCTCACCACTGCTATTAAACTGATGGCGGAGGAAGGAAGATATCCGTTGGAACCGACCGATAATTTGGGATACTACTTCCCGCTTCATCGATTGAAACCGATCCTAATGAGCTTACTGGCACCCGAGAAAGACAATGCCAGCTTAATATCTAGATTTCAAGAAATTACGGAGTACCCCGACGCTCTTTATTACACTTGGAAATGTCTTCCTTCTTTGACTCCTAAAAGGCAGCCACACGAAACTTATATAAAAAATTTATTAGAGCTTATACACAAGTCACCATTGCCGAAGAAAAGCGAAGGTACAGATTAGAGCGTAATGATTCGACTGCGGATCTTTATGCATTTATGAAGAAATTGGTTCGGTGAAATATAAAATGGAACACGATTTAAAACATTCAAGAATGCTATTATGTTGTTTTCAATGTAACAAAATCGTTAAGGGATCAAATCACTTTTTATTTTATTCCTACTTCCCACAATAGATACAGAACATTTTTATTTTGCATAAAGATCCACAGTCTAGTAATGATCGTTACGATTTTATAGAATTCTCGAAGAGCTTGAAATATAATATTGGCATTGAATTTCTATTCCAGAATATGAAATGTCGGAAGGTAAAAGCTTGCTGTGCAGCACACAACAAGGTAGAGTAACTAACATCTATATTAGTTTTTTGCACTAACAATTAACTTACATTTGATTTTCTTGTTATCAGATAGCAGAACTTTTGTGTGGGATCAAGCAGGATCTAGACGTGCACTTAATAAAGTTTGGGTTTGCGTGATGCATTGGGAATTAACTCCGCAATTGCATAAGCAGTTACTGTTGGTTCTGTTGGAGCGGGTGATGCCACACTTAGAGAAACCTGTTCTATTAACAGACTTCCTTATGGATTCTTTAGATGCAGATGGACCTATTGCTTTACTCGCGTTACAAGGTGTATTTTCGCTAGTTACCAAACACAACTTGGAGTACCCGAATATCTTTACCAAACTTTACTCTATGTTCGAGCCGGAGATCTTTCACACGAAATACAAAGCTCGTTTGTTTTATTTATCTGATCTTTTTCTCAGTTCGACGTAAGTATTCTCTGGTATTACGAGATATACAGTGTTTTCTCGATAATTGTCCAAAACACGGGTCCGGCCAGGGACAATTTCGGCCAGGAATACTGTTCCTTGATTTCTGCCGAACGTAGAAAAAGACAGCGAAGCTCGAGAGGTCTTAGTTGCCGAGAAGTGTAAACACAACTAATCCAATAACAAAACTTCTTTATTTTTCTTTTATGGGACTTTGACCAACATATTCATGGCATTGATAGATTGATCTTTTATCTATGTTTCGCTTGATATTTCTAGACTGATCTTTTATCTATCACTTTTGAGAAATGAGAAGGCGCATCCTATTCGGAATCTAGTAAATCTGAATTGCAAATAGAACCAGACTCTGCTCTTTCATTCTGTGACTTTAAAATACATTAATTGCTATATATCAACATTAAGGTGGTAGACTCGTTTCCAGGATTGCAAGGGTGCGGGATGCGCCTTTTCATTTCTCGATAATGCAAAGATGGGATTTATCAGTAATCAAAAGCGTTAGATAGAAGATCAAACTAAGCCGCAATCGTCCTCAAAAGTCCTAGTTTTACATTTACGAGGCGTAATTTGTATTATTCGACAGCATGTAGCTGTCGCAGCTTTATGAAAATAACTACATGCGCAGCTTTATGCTTCCGAATAATATAAATTACGCTGCTGAATAATGCAAATTACGCCTCGTAAACGTAAAAATAAAACTTTTGAAGGCGATTGCGGCCTAGATTGATCTTTTATCTAGCCCTTTTGACTACCGAAAAACCCCATCTTTGCATCATCGAGAAATGAGAAGGCGCATCCCGCACCCTTGCAATCCTGGAAACGCGAGTTTACCCGTTTAAAGGCCAGACATTTAGGACATTTATCGAGAAAACATATATATTAAAACACTGTATATTACGTATATTGTACATTGAGATTACCATGTGCTCCTTATTGTGTTACCAGGCACTTACCCGAAGCATTAGTTGCTGCGTTCGCGAAACGGCTCGCGCGTTTGACTCTTGTCGCACCACCCGAAGATATTCTTATTATATTACATTTCGTTGGGAATCTCCTGCTTCGACATCCTGGTTTAAAACGACTGATCGATCATCCACAAGGTGGAGAGATTACAACGGAGGAGAATAACGGTGCCGGTGACCCGTTCTTGATGGAAGAACGAGATCCATTGTTAAGTAATGCTCTCTTTAGTAGTCTTTGGGAAATCAAAGCTCTACAGTGGCATGTTATACCAAGTATCGCAACCGCTGCGCGTTTCATTCGTGAACCGCTTCCATCGGTCGAATACGATATGGCATCGGCGTTAGAACGGACTGGAGGACATTTGTTCGATCGTGAATTAAGAAACAAAGTTAAAGATATTATGTTGACATTCGAGAGGCCGAATTCTATGGCATTACCGAAAGGTGAAAGATTATTGCAGTATTGGCAGTTAACAGCAATGCACTGACTGGCAATATCGGTATTATGCATCGCGTGTGCGTAAAAGCTTCGTGCAATATGCACCCGTTTATCGAATGGAAAATTGTGTAATTTTCGATGAACGAAAACAAAATGAAACAGAAAAAACTGTAAGGAAACGAAACAGATATTTCCGCGTTTTTTCTTGTTATAACATTAAGAAAACGTGTAATACGAAGAATATTGCGTACTTTTGTATTATTTAAAATCTAAAGCTAATTGTAAAGGAATTGATTCGGAATACATTCTTTCACAAGCAACCTGTAGATATATATTTTTAGATTTCCAATCATGCAGCTATCTAGCACAGTAGCTACTTGTTAATACTACCGGTTTTGTTAAACGGAGTCATTTGTATGCATGGATGTGTGATAATAAAGTGAAAGATATTTTAATTTAATAGATCACGCGTGTGTTTCATTCGGAATTGTAATATTTGCTTGACATAATAACATATACAGGTAAGCATAAATAAAATCTGTAATAAGATCGTATCATGATACAATTTTATATTTTAAAGCAGTATTCAAACTAATTCTTTACTATAATACACATAAATAAGCACTCTTATACATTATTGCCGATTGTTATGTATAAAAAGAAGATGTATGTACATAGTTGATAGTACTTAATCCAGATAGTATTACGGATACCGTTTGTTTTCCAAAACCTAAAACATCAAAATCATTATCATTTTTAATTGTTTCGATATTTCTACTTAATGTACGTTATATACATAGTAATCGAAATACGTTGCCACCAAAACTATTTTCTTTAAGGAACGTATCCATCTGAGAGTTCCTGCCGATTGCTCTCAAGAGTACTCTCAATTTGTGTATCCATTTGAGATCGACTTCAGAAATTTATTGCTCTCGGAGATTGACGTGAGGGTCAACTCTCGGAAAGTCCTCTCAAGTATGTGGCCATTTGAATTTCCTACGCGTAGCTCTCTGATAAATTTCGATAGCTATAAGAATACTCGTGAACAGAATAGATGCGCCAAAGTTTGCTGCAATTGTTTCAATGTACTCAATAAGAAAAAAGAAATATTCCCAAAAGAGAAAATGCTGGACTAAACCATGGATAGTGCTTTCAATACATAATAATAATTTGGTTAATTAATATTTTAATAAAAATTGAAAAATCGGTGTCGATATATGAATATTTTTAAATTGAGGATTTTATGACTTCTGCGTCAGACTATACTTTCCTGCCCATTGTTCGATTTATGTGTATGTATAAATATATGCATATAATGGCAGAGAAAACGAACTAGACTCTCAGCTATACAAATGGCGTTCGTACAGCTGATAGTTGCTCGTCGAGGGAAAAATTGAACGTGGCCATTTGCGATTTTCAACTTACTGTTCGCTCTACGAGAGTTTTTCCTGCAGCTCTCCGCTAGCACTCTCGATACCGTGTACACTGAAGAATTTCACTCTCGAGAGTAACTCGCGACAGTTTTACTCTCAGATGTACACGTACCTTTATGATACACAATGTATTCTATGAAAAAGTTTACGAACCCGCGTCAATTTCCGCCACTCGTCTTCGTTCAATGCGTATTTAATTTTCACCAAAATATTTGCTGGAATGTTGGGTACTGGTGCTAACAGTTCTTGTTTGGTGGGCACGTAGTCAACTTGCAAAAGCTCGGCCACCGTTGGCCGTGTTTTTGGGTCGTGTTGAAGACATTTACGCATTACATCGATCAAAATTGGTGGTGGTATAACTTTCTTATCGCCTTCTCTCGACGGCAACATCGCAGGAAAAGAAATATTTAGTTTTGGATTAGTGATCGCGTTCACTTTAGCCCATTGTGAACGAATATGATGAAACGGTGTATGACCATACACTAAACTATACAATATACATCCTAATGACCACACATCCGACTTGAAAGTAATCTATGCAATGAATATACACACGTTACGATTCCGAATTATCGGCAAGTTCATTGTAAAATTAATCACGGATACCTTGTACTTCACATTTTGCGTAGGAGAATCTAAACTTCCTCCGCTATCCATTAACGCTTCCGGACTGATGTAATTCAAGGTACCTATCGGACAGTTTTTCACAACTGACGTCATGTCTGCGTTCATATTCGAAGCAATTCCAAAATCTATAAGTTTCAATCTTCCCCTTACCAATAAAAAGTTTGCTGGTTTTAAGTCAGAATGAATTACCCCTGTAAAGTATAAGAACACGTAAACACGTTGTTTATCATAATAAAGCAATTACAGTAATGTCCCATTCTAAGTCAATTCTCGGTTCTGTGTTGTGACATAGATCGGAACAGGACACTATTTTTTTTTGTGGCTTCCTCGACCGCGCCGAACGTAGAAAAGAACAGCATGTAAACACGGACCGCGCGACCGAAGGCGCAACCAAAAATAGCGTATCTTGGTAGCAATATCTTGAGAAAGGTTGTATAAGAAGAAAATTGAAAATAAAAAAGTTATCATCGCATTGGTATTTTAAACAATACAATAAGTTTTGAATTTTTGCCGACCGCTGAATCGCGGTCGCTGTTTCTCTTTCTTTTTCACTCGCTATCCTCTTCTATGTCCTAAAATTACTCCATACCGCCAATTAGACCACTAAACATAGTTGAAATTATACCGTGTTTAGTGTCTGCTACAAATAAGTTGGCGAAAATCCCATAAAAAATAATGAAAAATAAAGAAGTTTTGTAATGGGATTAGTAGTAGTTCACCGACCTGGTATCGGATTACGCGGCATGTTTACACTACTCGGCGACCGAGGCAGCTCGAGCCTGTGGAATGGGTAGGCTGGCTAAGGTACATAGAGCGGTCTCCTATGCCGGACTTAGAATGGGACATTACTGTATTCGTATTTTCTAGAACATTTACCATTATCGTGTATATGTTTAACAGCTGTTAACATTTCTGTCCAATAATAAAGAACCATTGTAAGAGAAATGTGTCCCTCCTGTGATATCGTTTTCAGAAGTCGACTGAGATCGGTATCTCCCATTTCCATTACCACGTACACCATGTTATACTTGATTTCGCTGCAACAAAAAGCTGCAATGTAATCGTCAGTGTACATACGTACCTGCAACACGCGCTTACAAAATCATTTCTTACTAGTCGAACATTCTAACGATGCACGGTGCTTGTAATTTATGTAGCATCGAAATTTCTTCCAAGCAACCCTGAGCTGACTCTTTATCCATACGATTAAGATTAACACATTTTATAGCGCACAGTACGAGCGTAGATAAATCTTGCACCCTCAAAACTTCTCCGCTCATTCCCTGGCCAAGCGAGCCTAGAATTAAGTACTCCTTTCCCTTTACAAAAATTGTTTTAGACTGTGTTGGTTTGAGAGTGTTAGGTGGTATCGAAAACTGTACATTCGGTGCGGTATCTGCAGATCTTTTCAGTTCCGGTTGTTGGTTTTGATTATTAACCGCTAGATATTGATTTTGAGAATCGTTACTTCGTTGTTTCGGCGCGTCGTTAACATTCTTATTCGAACGAGAAACGTGTGCAGAACTTGGTATCGTTTTTTGTACCTTCGCTTCTTTATCTTCTATATTTGGATATTTATTTTCCTTTAACTGTTCGTTAAACTCCAATTCAAATTGTGCAGGATTTTCAGATGCTTCGAATATTCGTTCGCTTACGTTCGTTTTGCGTGGTAAATTTTTATTGGATATCTGATTCTCAACGCTAGGTGCTTCTTCATTTACTTTGGGCAATTGATATCCTTGTAGCACACGGCTATTAGAAGCATTGTTGAGTACATAACTTCCCGCATCTGCTAAAGGCTGTTTCCGCTTAGTCTCTGAATTTACATACCTATAATTAAATCTTAATTTGAAGAACAAATTCTAACATATATCCCTTAGCACTCGAGCGGTGAGTCGCCACTAAAAATTGCTGCACCATTATTCAGAATATTGTTTACATTATTAAATATGTCTTGATCTAGCAGATTACTAAACATTTGAATATTATACGAGGTATTATATCAATTTTATATCCATAAAATGAGAAAGATCATATAGAATGGAATAATTCTAGCTAGAAAGAAATGTTTCATTTTCCAGTTAAAATAGCTCCGAGTGCAAAGGGTTAAACATATTTAAAATCAAATTTGTACCTTGAGGTTTCGCGTTTAGTCATGCTCGGGGTAAAGTAAACAGAAGTTTTGGGTGTCTGAACAGTCTCTTGAATTTTAATGCTTTTATTTTGCAACGGAGTCTGCCTTATGTTGTTTAGAGACCTATGACATGAAACTGTGCCTGGCGTTAAACCAAGACTTCTCGACGTGTCAAACGGTTTGCTTTGCGGCGTTTGAACAATATTTCTGCGAGAAAAACACGGATCCGGACGCGAAGAACAAGACGCATGTTTCAGAGGAGTCTGAAACGCCAAATGATCCATAGAATTTATTAACGTGCCATTCTCCAACACGCCTAATTTATTGGAAGAAATATTATCCGCTGCTTTAGAATCCAGCGTTTCTATATTCATATTTGTATTCTGTGAAGTACAACTTCCGGGTTGCTGTACATTCCTGAAATGTTGAGATCCGTAAGCTATAGAATCAAGTTCATTGTTATTTCCTTTACCAGAACTATATTTGTCTATAGATTGAGCGTTGCTTTTACAGGTTTGTTCTTTGCTCGACTGTCTATTAATGTCTATGTTAACCATATGTTTACTTTTATGCTCATTTTGAGAAACCCTTTCTTGAGTGTAAGTACTTTCGCAATTCAATTGCGCATGACTCGGCTGCTCACATTTTACGTGTTTATCATCTGTTCTGTTATACTCATTCTCGGGTAGTTTCGAACACTGTTGCGACGCATTCGATTCGCATTTCTTATCGGTATTAATTTCCACATTGGCGGACCACGTTGATCTATAACTGTCGTGTTTTATATCCTTGTATTTACTATCGTAGGAATCTACGTTATGAAAATTATTATGTACAGACACGTGTACTTTTGCCGTTGCGTTGTTTGGTTTAGATTCTGCGTTGTTATAGACCAACAAAGGATCAGTTGTCTTTGCAACAGTGCTTACAAGTGAAATTTCACCGGTGGTTGGTTGTAAATGATTATCGTACTTTACATTAGATAAAGGTAACGACTCATTTAACTTATTCTCAATACTATTGTCTTGAGGCAAAGACTGAGGCTCATCGACATCTGATTCGGTATCAGAATCCTGTGCTTTGTCTTCGCTCTCATCATCATCGCTTTCATAAAAATTTAATAACTCTTTCACGCGGATCGGTTGAAATTTTGGTCGTGAGCTTGTGTGATTTTGAAAATCCATGGTGTTCAACTCGGTCGTACCTTTCGTCGAAAGATTCGACATTCTTTGAACTGAAAACAATTCACGCTAATTGTTCCAGCAGCCTCAAGTGAAATTGTAATTGTGGCATGCACAATTTGATATCGTATAAAATTATAAACCACTTCTAAACGATGTATTCATTCACAGGAATGATTAAAAACTCTCGAGAACCGTCTCTTTGTCGCTCCGAAAGCATTGTCACTTTTGTACTTATTAGAATCGCTTCAACCGTGACATTAAATAGGCATTTTTAAAACGTAACGATACAGGTCTAACGTTTTATAGATCGTTCAGAAAGAAACGTTTGTTTTCACCAACACCAACCAACATGTCGGTAAAAAACACAAAGTTGACTTTTGCGATTCCAGACTGTTTGATTTGTATTGTACTGGTCTTTCTGTTTACGTCATCAAATTTAAATTCTAAAGGTACGCTTTCATTGGCCGATCCCAACAGTATTGCACGGCGCGTACATAAAGTAAATGTGGATGCAGGAGCGAAACTGATACCACCATCGGCGTAGAGGTAAACTACGAACAAAGATAGAGAGATCCTTGTCTCTCCTACAGGGCTGTGACAGAGAGGGAGATATGTCACTCGCAGAAGAGACAAAGACAGAGATTACGAAGCAGCTTGATTTTTTGATGAGCCCAATTCCTGAAGCAAAGAAGCAATATTCTTTTATGCTCTTTGTGTTGAAATATTCTCTGAATTGTTGCGGGGTAGCGTACAGAGCCCTTTTTTTCTTCTATAAAAACGTATACTATTATTGTTTATAAAGATTCAAGAGATAGATTGCAAAAAAGGGCTCTGTACGCTACCCCGCAATAATACAGAGAATATTTCAACACCAAAATTATCCAAAAATCTCCTTCGCTTCAGGAATTGAGAGTAGGCTCATCGAAAAATCAAGCTGCTTCGTAATCTCTGTCTTTGTCTCTCCTGCGAGTGACATATCTCCCTCTCTGTCACAGCGCTGTAGGAGAGACAAGGATCTCTCTATCTTTGTTCGTAGCTCACCTCTACGCCGATGGTGGTATAGGTTTGCTCCTGCGCACCCTTAATTCAAGTATTAAACATATGAGGTAGTAAAGTGAACATTATTTAATGGAACTGTAATACATTATTTTCTATAATTTACATATAGTATCCCCTCTGTACAGTATTTTTTCCGTAGCGTCACATTTCATCAAGCACCCAGTGCCAGCGGTGAGATATTGTACAAGATTTCTCGCGCATGCGTGTCCAAAACAGTAACGTATCTACACAGTAAATCCTCATTTACCATCTATAGGGATCGCCTGCGGCCTGCAGTCGCCTGCGCGAACACTATGCAGTGCCTACTGGTGCCTACTCACTCCATTGCCGGCCGATGATTGATGTCGGCTCGGGTATATCGGTGTGAACAGCACTACATTGACACCATGAATCGAATGTTCAAACTTCTTAATTTTCATTATCTTTTTATGTAACTTTGACTGGCTTATTTCTGGCATTTTTCTGATTAAAACAAGACCAAACACGATATAATTTCAATTGCATTTAGTGGTTTAATCGACAATCGGTGAAACCAAAATTTGTTATGATTTGATTTTGAAATATGAATATGTGTGTTGGATTAAAATTTAATATATATGTATATATAATATATAAACTTCTGAATTCTTCCGGTACTATCCTGTCAGTGATAGTTCCCCACTACTTTCCCCATAAACTTAGGACGTGGACATGTTCCTGCACTTGGTCGCGTATGCGCGTGAAACCCGTGCAATATCCCAGCTTTAGACTATATATATATATGTATACTTATAGACCCGGCTTCCAAGGCTTGCAATTTCATTACAAATTTGTATATGGTTGTTTTCCCCATTTTCAACAATATTTTTGAGTATATATAGATAAAAGTACATAAAGTAAAAACTGTCCATTTATGTAAGAATATGGTTCATATTTTATTGAAAAGGAAGTCATTGAGAGAGGAAGGTTCAGTATGAACGGCGTCGTAATACAACCGAATCCGAGCGCGCTACCCATGCGCTGTGGAATTAATGTTGATATACAGCAATTAATGTACTTTAAAGTCACAGAATGAAAAAGCAGAGTCCGGTTCTATCTGCAATTCACTCAGATCTACTGGATTCCGAATGGGATGCGCCTTCTCATTATTCTGCAGCATATAGCTGTCGCAGCTTTATGCTAACGAATAATGCAAATTACGCCTTGTAAACGTAAATATAGGACTTTTGAGGGCGACTGCGGTCTAGATTGATCTTTTATCTAGCGCTTTTTACTACTGAAAAACCATATCTTTGCATTACCGAGAAATGAAAAGGCGCATCCCGCACCCTTGCAATCGTGGAAACGAGTCTATCCCCTTAAGTATTCGACATGAAATCTGGACAGCGCAATCGCGCTGCGTAACAAACGATTAGAAAAATCTTACAAGGGAGTAAAATACACTATTGGAAATATACATTGAAAGAACACGAAAACTGTATTTATCGAAAATTCTCTCGGAATTTAATAGACGATACAATAAGAAATATTGTCATTCTTTCCTTTTTTTCTCTTTAAAACCTTTAAATATTAAAATTTCAGTTTATATCTTAAATACAATTCTTAAAAAGAAAGAGAAATAATAAGTTTAACGATACATAACTTATTCGAATTAATATAGACAACAATTTTGAACACCTATAATAATTGTAATACAAGAACCATTGTATTAATGACTTCTATTTCTCTATATTAAAATATACACTGTCTATGTTAGATACATACGATGTTCAAAGATTGTTTGGAATTTTTCATTTTTGCTAAACTCTCGCTAAACGTCGCACATAAATCTTTCAAGGATTGCGATAGCAAAAGAAGATTATGCAGAGTAGCGTACAGTTTCGCTCTTTAAACTTAATCCATTATATCTCTTTTATCTGAGCTTTATTAAGATAAACCAAGTATAAATAAATTGCTTCTTCCACAGTTTCAAGTCCGTATCTTCTTAGTTAAATTCAATTATATTTAACAAGTCATCAATTCATGATTACCATTCGCCTTGCGTGTTGAGAAGTCAGAATCCAATGCTATCCGTTCCTCTGGTTTTCACAATCAATTTTCGACTGTCATCTTCTTTATATATAGAAACTAATAGATAGCAATCTCGGAGATGCGAAATTCAACTAAACGGATATATTCTATTCATGATCCTCGTCTGCTCCCTTATGTTCTAGCAATTAACCTAAGTATGCATTTTTACCGTTTTGCTTTAATGGACAAGACTCGATGTAACGATACACGAATTAAATATATGATTAACGAAATATAATTTTCAACACGAAAGGAAAATTCTTACTAAAAATCGAAATAAAGACGAGCGTGGCGCGTTAACGAGCATTAGAACTTTCATATATCACTCTTTAATCTTTTCGGCATACTATAAATACCGTGGAAAAACCCGAAAAGTATAGAGTGCTGCGTGTTTAATGTCGTAATCGGTAATCGAACGAAACAATTAGTTTTCCGGCGCCTTTGCTAAGATGTATAAAGAGCGATATAAAAAATAATATTTCATTTAATCCTTAGGGACGAAATTAGGAATTGTATCGTGATAAATGAAAAAAAAATGTTCTAGGCTATGTCGAAACGCTTTTAACGTTTTCCGTTATTAAAGGCAAGACGCAATGGTGTTTTAAACGTTGACGCAGACTGTTGTTGAATCTGATACGCTAAAGGATGAATTTTAAAGCCATATAACCTGCAAAACAAATATCATTTCTCTCGTTAAAACTTCTTCAAATGCATCAATAAATGCTCTCTATAACTCTCTCGGTATATGTTTTACCTAGGTACGAATTGATTTGTTGTACGTTTCGGTCGATACTCTGGGTGGACCATAAAAAGCATATGTGGAAATCCAGTTCCGAAATATGCTCCATCGGTATGATGATGCCGTGAACTTTTTGGCGTATAAACATCCATACATTTAGGGCAATAACTCTTTACCATTGCCTCTCCGGGAACATCGCTCAAGCCTAATGGCAACATCATCTGGCTTTCGCAATAAACGCGCGGGCAATGACCGAAATCGCCGGCCTGATATTTTTCGACCATTTGAGCAATGCCTCGATTGGTAAGGATATAACGGGCATGAATCAGCCCGTAAAGCAACTCTGCGGCTTGCTCAACCAGTTCATTTTGATTTGGATGTTCTTCCATTTCATCATCTAAATTAACACAAAGAGATTCTAAAATAATTTTGATATTTATACTGGCACTTACTAATAATTAATTACCCGGCTCAAGATCAAGTATCATATCTAAAGCTTGTCTATAATGTGGTACTTGCTCATTTAGTCCAGTTAAATTAAATTTATCTTGGATATAATCCTCATCAACCTGTAAAAACGTAGCGTCGATTAATCTGTAGCTTGGTGTCTCTTAACAAAAACAAACTTACTATATCACCAACGACCAAACGTATTATATTTCGGTAGAAACGAAACGTTCTATCGAACTCTGTAACGCGAACGTGAGAATCGCTTCGTGAAATAAACAGTACAAACGTGTTAACCTATGTAGACGAAATGGAGCGCTGAGAGAGAGAGAGAGAGAGAGAGAGAGAGAGAGAGAGAGAAAGAACGATGGATCGGAAGAAATAGACAGAGCGAGAAAGAAAGCGACGGTGAGATGGGCAGGGGGGGGGGGGAGAGAGAGAGAGAGAGAGAGAGAGAGAGCAAAACGTACGGGTAACAATACAAGATTTCACGATGCGACCAGCTTCACTTACCTCGCAGAAAAACTCATTGCCCCGGAGGTTGCAGAACCACGAGATCCAGGATACCTCCTCGGAACTGCTCATATTCCTGCGAACGAAGAAACACTTCTAGAAAAGACCTTTCTCGTTGGATAGCGATCGCACAGTCACGTTCGGAAAAACGTAGATCGGTAGGTTTCGGGTCGCACGTTGCGTGTGAAAAATGCGTGACGGTATGTGCGCGGAAAAAGTTCGCGAATGTATCTAGGTGGTATGCATGTTACACGTAAGGTTTAGACAACGTCGCGGCGCTCGGTGCACAGTGCACACGCCTGGCAATTGGTTAGAAAGGCGCCAACGAGAGAACACTGAGGATAGGGAGAGAGGGGGAGGGTATAGAGCGAGAGGGAACGACAAATGGAGTTTTCACTTTACTAGGCGAGAGATGTCCGATGTTACGGCGGCCCCGTGCCACCGAATTCACCTACCACGATCTCGTGGCCATTGCTTCGTCATCGATTGATTTTCAAACACGATTCACGATTCGACACAACTAACAAGTACATAACCCGAGAAAATGCCTCGTAGGACCAACGAAAACTCGAAAATAAACAGCCATTACAGCTTACCTTTTGGTGCTTTGATTAGCCACGCTTGCTCCTCCCAACGTTATAGATAGCGCTGTCGTGCTTCACCGTCTTCGCCACCTTCCGGCTCTTTTTTGTATGTAGAGTATGTGTATATAGTGCTTGGTCGTCTGTATACATGTATATTTTGTATATATCGTTATTTTTATGTAACCCTTTTACGATCGAGAAAAAATTCTATCTTTATTATGGTTATTCGAATTGTACGTCGAACAACCATCGATTCGAACGAAACTCGTTACCTGGCTCGTTAAAAGATTCTCACGAACGATCGCTATTTTCTTTGCGTCGACCAATCAACGATCGAAACACTCTCAACGCGTTCACGTTCTCGGCTATAAACTTGTATATTTGTAGTTTATTATTGTTCTTACTTTGCATCGCTAGCGACGTGGAAGGTACGATACGATTCCGTGAGATTATTGTTGTCCTGGTACGATTTATCTTGAACGACTAGAAGAATTTAAAACCGATCGGCATGTTAGAATTCGCAGTCACGTGACTCTGCTTCCTGGCAACTTCAAACAATGCAAAATTGAGAAAGTAATGAAAAGTATTTTGTTTTCTCAAAGCATGTTATTGCCGATTTCACAATGAATCGGGACGCGGTCGTGGACCTCGATACTAACATATGATTGCTTATGATGTGGCACCAATGTTCCTCTATAATGTATCATTGCTTATTTTGTATGCATGGATTTGAGAAACTTTTGATACATGCGTCGAGTTTCAGTGAATCCTATTGTTACGTTTTAAAAATCAACGTGAAACAATGTGGAAACATGTAACGAGACCACAAGCGGAAATACCATAAAAATAAAGATGTAATCTGTGATACACTGTTAATCAACTGCAAATTATGTACAGTTTAGTCATTTCTGAATAAATGGGTAAGGCTAGGTGGAGTGCAGAATGTAGGAAATACATACATTCGTTTCTTATCAGTTTGAGTTATCTGAAACTTGACTGTATGTTGCAAAACATTAACACCTACGGTATGCATAAATTTTAATTCGTATGTATTTGTATGATCGTTCTGTTAATTTGTTATCAAACCTACCTGTTTTCAGATGCATATGTGGTTCTGGTTTGGACATGATTTAGGCAGCTTTCTTCTCTCAGGATACAATGTAGTGACAACTTCTGGTTTCGTTTGCACTTGCATAGGTTTAACGGCACTCGCAATATTATACGAGGGTATGAAGATCTTACAGATTAAAATACAGCAAAATAACTTAGCCCATATAAGAAAGCAGAAGACTATGACGTCAGAAAATTCTTCGTTGCTATCTAGACTATCTTCGAAGTCCATTAGAATACAATTTCCGTTACAGTGGTATGTAATATCTCTTTTCTTCTTTGAGGGGATAGTCTCATTTCTAAGGTTTCACAGGTACGGGATGCGCTTTCTCATTTCTCGATAATGCAAACATGAGATTTTTCAGTAGCCAAAAGCACTAGATAAAATATCAATCTAGGCCAGTGGTTTCTGACTTTTGAGATGAGGAGTATTGCCAAGGGAGGCGCCATATTTTCAATATATCTATTGGAAAAATAAAAGGTTGGAAGGTGTTTGCCTTGTAAACGTAAAAATAGGACTTTTGAGAGCGGCTGCGGCTTAGATTGATATTTTATTTAGTGCTTTTGGCTACTGCAAAACCTCATGTTTGCATTATCGAAAAATGAGAAGGCGCATCCCGCACCCTTGCAATTCTGGAAACGAGACTACTTTGACCTTAATGCGTTCACGCTGTGCTATATGTCTCTACGCATCTACCCATCAGGCAACACCTGTTGCTATAATTTTTTTTTTATATTTATTACTTATTCTTATAACTCATTACAGAGTTGCAATATAATATTATATAACGCCATCCGATGAGAGAGTGACACGCGACCTACCTGGTGGGTCCTGCCGGTGTGAATGTGTTAAACTAGAGAAAAAAAATTGTGTTACCATGTAACTACATATTATACTACTTTCCCAGTATGTGTTGGTCCATGTGGTGTCTTCAAGTGTTTCATTGGTCTATACACACGCTTCTTGGCTACATTTTAATGTTGGCTGTTATGTCTTATAACATCTATATTAATATCGCTATCGTATTGGGAGGATGTGTTGGATATTGGATATTCGGCCCTAAACTGATAGAACTGAATCTAAAAAAATTTCATGACAAACAAAAGTTATTAAATTGTGACGAAGAATGCACAGGTAAGATGCCATATATACCTTTGTCATCGATTTTGTTGGAACTTCATAGTATTTATAACAATTTGTAGATAACATAGCAAATGAAAGAATAGGATCGACTGTTTCTATAGTCACGGAACAAGTGACTGAAGCAACCGTCGAGGTTCATGTGACAAGAGATGTATAAATCACAGTTGATACAAACAATGGTAGTCCGATAAGTAGACATCTATCTCTTGTTAATATGCAGAATATTTTATTTTCTACAGATGTATTGTATACAAAAATAAAAATGTTACACAAAACAAGTAATAAGTTATACAAAAATAAAAAAATTCGTATGAAATATAATGATTATGAAATTAATTATTATAAGGGAGAAGGGTAGTCACGTGACATAACTAGAAAGGAACTAGTGACTACCCTTCTTCCTTAAGGCATATGTAGATAAACTCAAATAGATAAGTTTATTAGAGTAAGCTATCATCTATGCTACAATCACTTTTATAACCAGAGAAAAACTTTGATTCTGAATTATTCGAATAAGCGCTGGTGACACGTACTTTGACCTAACAGAAAGTGTTCATAAGGATTTGACATAGTAATTTGTACTCCGCATAGCCAGCAGAAGTGAGTTTTGCAATAAATACATATCATTTTATTGCATCCATCAATTTTTTGGATCATAATCTGACAATTTGGACAAGGCTTGGAAGATCTCTGTAAATACGATCATAGTGCATAAAATTGTTGATGTTAGTAAAACATATATGCTTTAAAAAATGTACTTTTAAATATTCAGTTGTCAAGTGTTTCTCAATGAGTATCTCTATTTGTCTTCTACCATACTTCTTTACCAACAATTGCTTTGCATGCTTACTACTTTGGTACTCTTTGATAAGCTCTTCCTTTTTGGCTGATGCCATAATGCACAGCATGGCTCCATGATAACCCTAATATATATATATATATATATTAAATTATTAAATCTTGGTTTGTATATTGAATTATGTACGCTTAATTTATGTACCTCGTTACAGTAAACACAAAAAGAATAGTCGCATATATAACAGGTAGCTAGCGCAGCATCTCCATCTTTTATGAATGGAAATTGACATCCCTTCTTTGGACAGAAAATTAAATTTTCCATACTATGTAATGTTATTTGCATTAACGCATCTTCATATTTTGTAAATAAATTTGGACAAAAGTTTTTGATTTCACTGAAGGAGATGAAGCTATTGCAATCGTAGGTAGGACATGTCATATCGCGTACATCCTTTTCATTAATTTTTAAAGCAATGTACTCTTCTATACATTGCCTGCAGTAAACATGGTTGCAATTTTCAAGTTTCACACAATTTTTTCCAGAATAGATCTCGAAGCATATAATGCATTTGTGAAAACTTTCTTCAAGTTCAGTTTTTTGTTGCTGTCTATCATAGCTTCTTAAAAATTGTAGCAGATCGAAAAATAATGTGTTGCACACTACTCTCTCGTCGCGTTGATACGTCCAATTTAAATGGAAGTAACTCGATATGTTGCAACGCATTGAATATAGAAGTGAAATATCTAATGTATCTTCGATTTGAAGGAATTTAAGAAGATCACTTCTCAAAAATTCAAACCAAAGAAATAATATTTCTTGTCCTTCATTGCTTAGCCATATATCATCTAATTTTTTACAAATAGAAGATATTTGCCAGCAAGAAAGCCATGACGAGATAATATGAAACTTTGGTGGACTTTTGGCAGGATAATTATCAGGAAGTAGAATGTAGACCCTTATAGGAGGTAAGTATTTGACGAAATACTCAGAATTAGAGCAAGCCTTGGTTTTGGTATCATTATTGTACACATTGGCTGTTTTTAGCTTCACCAAACCGTTCTCAACTTTAGGAAATACATTATAATAACACTGTATCACACCATTCATGCTATAAGAAAATTCTTTATAGCTGTAGATAGCTGAAAGCGACAGTATTTCGCTTTTTTGTCGATTATCCGTTTGTTGTGACATTTTTTTAATGTTTTGGAATACGATTGTAACTATCAGATACTTATTTATTTAGGATATCCCCATAACAACAGTACATATATTATCTATACTAAACTACTGTACCTAATACCTATTTACGTACTCACACTTACACAGTAAATTGTAATCAATTTAAATCGCAGGCATGGGCGTATCATCACTGCTGCGCAGTGCTTCGATTCGGGGCACTATTTTTCGCACATGCGCGACCAAAACAGTAACGTATCTATAATGAGGTAGCAGAGCAGCCAGAGCCCTGAGGCAGTTATATTGGCGGGACGAGTGATAGTCATAGATAATCATAGAAGAATAAGTTTGAATTATATTAAATTTCAATATTTCTTATGTATATTACTAATAAGTTTTTAAAATTCTGCAGGGTGCTGAAGGTACCCGATTTTGTACGCTACTGAGGCCGTCTGAGGCTAAAATCGCCGCGCATGCGCGAAAAATAATGCCCCGAATCGAAGCACTGCTGCTGCGCCAGTGATGCCAGAAGGAGGAACTGAGAAACCGAGGAACTTTCTCCTCCGGCGGCTCGGCCCCCACTCTGACGCACCGTCGTCGCCACGCTGCTTCTACTGCGCACTGCGTACGCGTGTGACTCACACGGGCAGACTAGAGGTGCGTTCGTGTGTAGCGCGTGCGCAGGAGAAGCAGTGTGGCGACGACGGTGCGTCAGAGTGGAGGCCGAGCCGCCGGAGGAGAAAGTTCCTCGGTTCATCCTTCTGGCGTCTGGCATCACTGTGCTGCGCATTGCTTGCGACCAGAGAGGAAATGAGAGTGCTCACGCCTATCTCTGAACTTGACTCCACTGTTTGGCGTGCTCACGCTTAGCACGAAACAGCTCCTATACTTTTACCACGTGAGCAGAGAGCACACCAGTTTTAGCATGAAACAGAACAGCTAAGCGTCCGCTCTACCGCCGGTCTAGGAGCTGATCCAGGCTAGGATTTTGTGTGGAGGCAGCACTATATCGGGCACGGTCAAAACCTGGGCATGAGTAGCGTGAACACTCTCATTTCCTCTCTGCTTGCGACGGACGGCAGTGATGCCGTGATGCCAGAATTGAGGAACCGTGGAACTAGTAAGAGCAATCTGCTCTTGATTTACTATGAATTTCAAACTCCTTGCCTACAAATTGTCGATAGATTTTGAATTGAGGATCAAATGAGGATCAACTCCTGCTCCAAGCGTGGTTTTGCACCAAAACGACTGTCTTTTGCTCGCAAAATACGATTGCAAACATTTACCCAGCCAACCAAAAATCCAGATTTGGTCGACCTCCTGTGCGCGCATATGCCGGCCCAGTGCCGTCCGTAGGACCAGGATTTGGACATGGGCAGGAGGACGGCATGAAGCCGGCCGCTGGACGCTGAATCTGCCTTTGTGGCAGCACGGTCGCACTGATATGGCGAATGCCTTTATGGCAGCACCGTCGCACTAATGTGGCAGATGTCGACGAAGTAAATTTCTATCGTACCAAATATACAACACTATTTTTTCATTTATTTTCATTATTTTTCTTTATTAGTCGACTTAGATTCTTAAATCTTAGGGAGTTACTGTAGATACATAGGCACACCTGGTGCATATTTTCCTCATTAAAATCGAGCAAAGCCATTTTCGCTGCTACCTTCTCTATAACTATAGTTATAGAGAAAAATCGAAAAATCAGTTTTTGACCAATTTCCCCCCATTTAAAATTTAAAATTCTGAAAAAAATCTAACACATCTCGGATACTAATGTAATTCGACACAGTGAAAGAAAATATTAGAAGAATTTAAAAACACTGTTACATTATTTGTCAACATATTAAAATTAGAAAATTTTTATTTTGCATAAAGATCCGCTGTCTAACGATTACGTTATAGAACCTTATATTTTATTGAAGGCATAAAATACGACGGTATTTCAATATTATTGTTCATCGAAGAAAAACCTTGTAAATATTACAACATTTGAACAGTATCTTTTTATGTAAGAAAAAGTGCACCTACATATAAGGAATGTAGGTCTGATTGGTTGTTGGATACACATAATTTTGCTATTGGTCAACAGTGAAAAAAGTTAACGAATCAAATTTTGAACAGGTAGAACCTTCTCCTGCCCCTGTGCCCTCTCTATTTTCAATCGCATATATATAGTACAGTACCTGACAGTGCTTACTTACAGTACATGATATTTTATATTATAGCAATTCCGAAAAATGTCAGAAGTTTTAGCAAAGAACACTCTTCACAGTGGCATTTTCCATCCTGTGCTTCGACAATGGCAATCGCCAAACGTCGACATTACTGTGAGCAATCTTATGTATCCGATTTTCGTTTCGTAAGTACAATTCATAACCTACCGCTTCGAGTCATGCTGTAATACAGCCATACATGTATATAGGGTATGCATGCAGGCAAACGTGAAATATTTCTACTTATAGATATATAATCAGATAAGCGTGCAGTTTCATTGCAGTTTCGTCAACTAAATAAAAATATTAAAATACAGTAAGGTAATATACGTTAGATTAAAAATATATCACGTAAGATGTATAAAGCTAATTATTCAAATATTAATGTATCGATAACACAGTAAAAGTAAGACAATATATTTGTTACTAGGTTAGAAGTTTATGCGAAAACACTTTTTACATTTAGATATTATCTTTTAGAGATGAGCCAGATGCTAAAGAACCAATTACTAGCATGCCAGGCATTTATCGGTATGGCATTAATCAATTGCATAAAATGTTGCATCCACTGGTTTCTAAGGGATTACAATCGGTATTATTGTTTGGAGTATCAAAACACTTGTTGAAGGTAATTACTATATACAAAATATTTGATGATGAATCCATTAAACGTGCATTTTTTATAGGATTCTAGAGGAAGCAGTGCAGACAGCTTGGAGAATCCAATTATCCAAGCTGTGCCTTTAATACGGCAATGGTTCCCAATGTTATTGGTAGCATGCGATGTTTGCATATGCCCTTATACTGATCATGGGCATTGCGGACTATTGTATGAAGATGGAATAATAAATAATGGAGCTAGTATCTCGAGAATCGCAGAAATTGCTCTTGCTTACGCAACAGCTGGTAAAACTGTTTTTCCCTGAAAATAAATCTATTATACCGTTAACTCTTTTGCTGCTGCAGGCGTATGACAAATAGCATTCGTAATGGACATTCGCTTCTCAGCAAAAAGGGTTAAATATAATTAACTTTCCACTGATAAAATTTCTTGGTAAAGGCGCGCAAATCGTGGCTCCGTCTGACATGATGGATGGAAGGATAGCTGCGATAAAACAAAAATTGGCTAAAGCCGGATTATCGAACAAAGTTGCAGTATTATCTTATGCTGTCAAATTTGCATCTGGCTTTTATGGACCTTTTAGAGATGCGTCGCAATCAGCACCCAAGTTTGGAGACAGAAAATGTTACCAATTGCCACCAGGAAGCAACGGACTAGCCGCCAGAGCAGCTGTTAGCATTTTGTTCCATAGTTTTTAAAACTTCATTTGCGTTTTTAACTCTCATCTGTCGTTCATTTCATGAACTGAATCTGTCCCTCGGTGTTAAATTGACACAGTGGTAAAGATCGATGAAATAACAATATTTTTATTCAAATTGACGAGTTAACATTTACATCTGTGGTTTTTCAGTTATTTGTTTCGCATTGACCCTTGTGTAGCCAACCGAGTACCCGGGCACCCATTTGCTGCATTTCTTCCATCAATTTGTTGATGTTCCTCTAAAAATATTACAACATTTCTCTGAATGTCCATTCTTTGCTCGTTAATATATTAATTTATAGTCTTAAAATGAGAATGTGTGCAAATATGTTAAATACAAAAGGTTTTAAATAATCTACACATTTTGGTTGGCTACATAAGGGTTAAAAAAATAAAAATCACGAAGTTTCGGGCAAATTCACCTATAAATAACAGAACAGTACAACTTATTTCAGGAAAACCCTATCAAATTGACACGAGAGACAGATAAGGGTTAATATGTCGGATTTTACATGTGCTTGTTTTTATAGGCGAGAGATGTTGCTGAAGGAGCTGACATGCTTATCGTGAAACCAGGTCTAGCATATTTGGATGTTGTCAGACACACAAAAGACTCACATCCAGAGTATCCGATGTTTGTCTATCAAGTTTCAGGAGAATATGCGATGTTGTATCATGGTGCTAAAAACGGTGCGCTTAACTTAGAGAATGTATTAAATGAAGTTCTTTTGTCCATGAGAAGAGCTGGCGCTGATTGCATTATAACATATTTCACACCATTAATTTTGGACATGTTACAACCGAAGAGTAAATATTGAAATATTACAGAAGATGTACTTAAAAGATATATATGATTAAGGTGATGTGTGATATTATAAATAAAAAGAGACTATATTTATGGATATATTTTAAAAAATTCGGTGAAATGATATGTTGTACGAACCTTATCGAGCAAACCTTACATCGAATCCCGTTACATTTCATTCTGTGAATTCCGTTAGATTTCGAATTACAAAACAATTGTAACGGATACTCGTCAACTAGAACAGTTCTACTCGTAGAGCAACAAAAAGAAACGGGATTCAAATTTTTTTATTAGTTAGTGGTATTTTTACACATATTTTTTATTTTTAGTGACCATCTGATTATTTTAATTTTTTCATGTAAAAAACTAAAAACAGGCCGCGGGCCGTAATTTGCCGACCCCTGAACTAGAAAACTAATTTTATTGTAGATCTTTCTATATGTTTTCTGAATTATAACACGTGTTCAAGTCAAATTGTAAAACAATTTCTATTTCCAATTGATGAAACGATTTTTTACCACTTATAGACATAGAAATTATAAAAGCCTGTAAGAAAGAATATAATAATTCTTTCTTTATCTTTTTATCTATAATCTATGTTTTCTGAATTATAACATCTGTTCAAATGTTCTGTAAAACAATTTCTATTTCCAATTGATGGAAGGATCTTTTACATCTTAGACAGTTCTTTACTAGTTCTAAAAGCCTGTAAGAAAGAATATAAATAAATGCCATGAAAAACAGTTTAGACTGTTTACATTTAGCGAAGAATTCTTTATTTTTGAAACATTTGATAACGCGAAAGAAAAAGCAGAAATATGTTCGCGTGTTGCGTGAGATTTGATCAGCATCAATTCATCCAATGGCAAATGTACCCGAAATTTCCAGAAGCGCGGAACCGTTGTGACGTGGGCCTATCGACGCCAGCCAACTGTAAGCATGTGGCCCAATCAGCGTCCGCGTTTCCATTGATACGGATTCGTCGAGACCAATCGACAGAGGCCACGACGAAATCTTTTCGTTAATATCCCGGCACTGAATCGGCTTGTAGTCAGTTACTCCTTGTTATCCCTGTTGTTCATTCGAGTTTCATCAAAGTGGAGAGATTTTTTACTGAAAAGAGAAGAAACGAAGCGCACACTTAATTCTCGAAGTGGTAAGTATCGAACGAACCATTCGTTTCATTTTGATAATATTGCTATACCGCCGATGATCGTATTTGAAGTTTCATCGACCCTTGAGGGTACTACATTTGCCACGTCTTTGCTAGTAAAATGTATACGTCCCAAGTATGTTTGATCGGAATACAAATTTTCTGTTCTTCGTTCTCGTAAAAGCTCCTACACAGAATTCTTTTACCGGTTCAAGTATCTCGTAGATATTTTTGTGAAGTATTTGTCAGTTTGCATCGCACGACACTGTACATACTGAATTGCATGCTTGTCGGAATTCAGTACGCCGATAATTTAAGTTCGGATTGTCGTTCTTATACGTTTTGTTTAACGATATTGTCTAATTAAATCTGATTAAATATATTGCCAACTGTTCACTTGGATTATCGAAATTTCTCAAGTTTCATCGCGGCTGTTAGACAGATTTTCATAAATCTAATTTTCATTTCACGTACGTAATGTAATATTTGAAATATGTTTTATAGGACGGTTTTTATTCGAAGAAAAATGAAAGGGGCAGTAGCTCTAATTTTGTTAGGCCTAATAGCCCTTTCGTCTGCAAAGGAAGAGAAGCAGAAGGAAGATATCGGTACTGTAATTGGTATCGACTTAGGTACAACATATTCTTGGTATGTGAAAAGTTATACATTATCATTCGTGTTGGAATCACTCTCGACAATAACGAAGAAGACATTTTTATCGAATATTCGCTTATTTCAGTGTCGGTGTATATAAAAATGGCAGAGCAGAAATTATAGCTAACGATCAAGGAAACAGAATTACACCTTCGTATGTAGCGTTTACCGCAGACGGCGAACGTCTGATCGGAGATGCTGCGAAGAACCAGTTGACCTCTAATCCAGAAAATACTGTGTTTGATGCGAAACGGTTGATCGGTAGGGAGTGGTCGGACCCTACTGTGCAGCACGACATCAAGTTCTTCCCATTTAAAGTAATCGAAAAGAACAGCAAACCTCACATAAGAGTGTCGGTGAACGGTGAAGATAAAATCTTTGCTCCCGAAGAAATCTCCGCTATGGTTCTTGGTAAAATGAAGGAAACTGCAGAGGCGTATTTGGGCAAGAAAGTTACTCATGCGGTTGTTACCGTACCAGCCTACTTCAACGACGCTCAGAGACAAGTAAGCAAAACGCTATGCGCTTAAAACGCGTAGAACGTTAAATATAGACCAGCGGTTTCTCAATAGAAGCAAAATTTTTTAATAAAAGATTAATTTTCATACCATAACATCTACACATGAATAAAACTCAACAGTTTATAAATCTATATTAATATATCTATTAAAAATATAAAAGGTAGGGAGGTATATGGGAAAAAATATTTTTTTCGGGGAATCCTAGTAGCATAAAGGTTGGAAACCGCTGATATAGATATAATAGAGTTGGTTCAACGACTTGCTCTAAACTATTAATTACTTTTATTTAGGCTACCAAGGATGCAGGCACTATTTCAGGACTTGTTGTTATGAGAATCATTAACGAACCTACCGCAGCTGCGATCGCTTATGGCTTGGATAAGAAAGATGGAGAAAAGAACATTTTGGTGTTTGATTTGGGTGGCGGTACGTTCGATGTCAGCTTGCTCACAATCGATAACGGAGTGTTCGAAGTGGTGGCAACGAACGGCGACACTCACTTGGGTGGCGAAGATTTCGACCAACGTGTAATGGATCATTTCGCGAAATTATACAAGAAGAAGAAGGGCAAGGACATCCGTAAGGACAGCAGAGCATTGCAGAAATTGCGTCGTGAAGTCGAGAAAGCTAAGCGAGCTCTTAGCGCTAGCCACCAAGTATGAAAAAAAATTGATTTGCGATACCGATTCGCTTGAAACAGATATAAATAACTAATCGCGTTGTCGTTTCGCAGGTGAGGATCGAGATCGAATCGTTCTTCGAAGGTGAAGATTTCTCGGAAACGTTGACCCGTGCCAAATTTGAAGAATTGAATATGGATCTGTTCCGTAGCACCTTGAAACCTGTACAAAAGGTTCTGGTAGACTCTGACATGCACAAGAAGGATGTCGATGAAATTGTACTTGTCGGAGGATCAACTAGAATTCCCAAAGTTCAACAATTAGTCAAGGAATTCTTTGGTGGCAAAGAACCATCTCGGGGCATTAATCCCGATGAAGCTGTCGCATATGGAGCTGCGGTTCAGGCTGGTGTACTGTCCGGAGAACAAGATACCGATGCGATTGTACTGCTGGATGTGAACCCCCTTACCATGGGCATTGAAACCGTCGGAGGTGTAATGACCAAACTCATTCCTAGGTAAGAATACGTTTCTCCATTCACGTTGGCTCTTTTTACTCATCGTACTTTTACTCATGTACGCCAACGCAATATAAGCGCAACGAAGCTTTGTGATCTGAGCCAGTTCGCCAATCAGAAAAATGTCACAAATATATTTGTAAAATTTCATGAAAAATAAGTAAAAAATAAAGAAATTTCATTATTGCACTAGTAAAAAAAAATACGATCTGTTCATGATCTCTGTCACAGCACAGAACCGAGAATCGGCTTAGATCGCGAGATTACTGTATGTAGAAATTCGTATAACGTTTTGTTTTTCCCGTTACCATAGGAACACCGTAATTCCAACGAAGAAGTCTCAAATTTTCTCCACCGCGTCCGATAACCAACACACAGTGACCATACAAGTATACGAAGGTGAACGTCCGATGACGAAAGACAACCATCTTCTCGGTAAATTCGATCTAACCGGAATACCGCCAGCGCCACGAGGAATTCCACAAATCGAGGTCACGTTCGAGATCGATGCTAACGGTATTCTACAAGTGTCCGCCGAGGACAAAGGAACCGGCAACCGCGAGAAAATAGTGATCACCAACGATCAGAACAGGCTGACACCGGATGACATCGAGAGGATGATCTCGGACGCTGAGAAATTCGCGGCCGACGACAAGAAATTAAAGGAACGAGTGGAAGCGCGCAACGAGCTCGAATCGTACGCTTACTCGCTGAAGAATCAACTAGCCGACAAAGAGAAGCTTGGCTCGAAGGTCACCGAGGCGGAGAGGATCAAAATGGAGGAAACCATCGAAGAGAAGATCAAGTGGCTGGAAGATAACCAAGACACCGATCCGGAAGAATACAAGAAGCAGAAGAAAGAACTGAGCGATGTTGTTCAGCCTATCATTGTGAAATTGTACCAGGAGCCTGGCGGTGGTGTTCCACCAACCGGTGGCGACGAGGATGATCTGAAGGACGAGCTTTAACTAGAAATTAATCCGTACACAGATTCTCGTCCTAATTTAGACTGAATTTCCGCGGTCTCTTAACGCGAATGCTGCAGAGAGATATACCCACGTCGTTGATACGTCGAGTATTTAAGTGAAAGACTGATCGACGAACGTTCGTTATTCATTATGTTGCATCGAAACGGGACACGGTTCCGTTGACGTTCGCATACTGTGTATTGGCTCTATAATGTGTTTTGCCACGTAACATAACGGTCTTCTCCGTAAGAGAAAGGAAGATACACTTAAAGGAAGGATTTTTACTATCGAAAGAGAGTAGCTTCTTTGATTCCCGATCAAGACTATGCGCGTTAATTTATTTTACTTAATTCTTTTGTATGTTCTATTACATATACAAATATATAACCGAATAAACACAGTTATGTAACTGACGTTACGGATACGCAGCGTGTACGTGTGAATTAGAGTGATTGTTCGTGCAATGACGACACGTTACTTGCATCTGTTATTGCTTGTAGGAGACTGTATCGTACTGTGTACAATACGGTTGCCTGTGCGAATGAGAATGTCATATATATATATATATCAATCTCGTCGAAATAAACATTTTTTCAGTAAACCATAACACACCCTTCGATATGAATTATTTTAAGATATAAGAATCGTATTTTAAGTAACTTATCGCAAGAAGGAAAGAAAGATGTTTTCCTTACGGAAATTGGATTTAAAACAAATTTTATTCGGTGATACAGTTTGATCGAGTAACAAAAACAGTTAAAAATTTATAGACAAGATCGATAGTCCATACATTCGATTGCCTATTGCAATCTATTTTATCGAGATATAATATCAACAGACGCAATAATGGTAATATAAAGTACTCCGTTTTTCTTTTACTCTTTTTTCCTTTTTGTATAACTTCCCGATATCTTTCTGTTCGATCGCTAAATACGTTTTCGCTCACGGTACAAAAATAATTGTCGCAATCCCGTTTAACAGTACTTTTTCTTTCATGTCGGAATTCTTCCACCGGTAAATTTCTTTTGTGTGACACGTCATTTTCGATGGTGTACATTTTCGATATCAATACATTTCGAGAAGTGCAACGCCCTCCGAAACAGAATTAGTCAAGTCGATCATCGATATCGATTCAAAACGATCAACAATATCTCTCTCCTTCCGCGAGGACTAATCAGTACATCCTACGAGAGGAAGGTGCCGTACCGTTTTGAATAACTGTTTCTATTTCGTACGTATAACAACTATCGTTAGACTGCGGCCTTCGTACGTTTCTAGCTCGTTATAGTAAATCGTTTAACGGGAGGGGGGTTTTTACTTTCTTCAGACTTTTTGACTATGATAGAGTATTAAATATATATATATATATATAATAGAAGCAATTCTTCGTTCGATTTCTTTGTGTAGTAAATCCACGATAACACACATCCGCAGTCTAGCTATTGTTATTGAAACGAAGATTGAATAGGCAACAATAAAATAATCTCTTTCTTTTTATCAGTTTGATGTTTACTTTGCGGATTTAGAGAAATTTTTTTCGTCGCATTGTAAAGATCTAAGGCCGAAAGTGTAGGCGGTTTCTAATTGTCAATTAGAAATTCCGTTGACGAATATTTCTTCCGCATACATATACACATATATTAATTAGTGCAGCTCTGTTACTATCGGTCCTGAGAGCAAGATCTAGAGTAAAGGTACCAGTTACCGTGTCCCACCCAGTTATCGGACACAAAACAAACTTCTTAGAAATTAATAAAAATAACATGAAGTATCTAGTATCACAATTATTATTTATTTTGAAAAATAAAATTGATGTTTCCCCTTCGTATATAAATCAAAAGAATTACAATCATTTTTGTTCAAGATATAGAAAATATTGGTTAAAGACCTTGTTCCCCGAGACTTACGCAATTTTTCGTTTCCGATTATAGAAAATCTGATACTGGTCTGATACACCAGAGGATAATAAAATAATGATTTTACTGTGCTACGGCATAAAAAATGAATTAATTTGTTATCAGAGATTTCATGTGTCCGATAACAGGACCAAAACTTCGTTAATATTTCTTTTGCTTTTCAACGAAATCGTCGAGAAAAATTTGACGATACAGAAAAACAGTTAATAATCAATCGTTTATCACAAACAATGGAAAATAAATTACAGAATGCCTTCAAATTAATAAAAGACTTCCAAATCGTCACTATAATAAATATCCGGTAACTGGTACCTTTACCCTATCGTGTTACCCTTTACGTTTATCGTTATCTTTTGTTTAAATGAAATATCCTTATCGTATTTCGTCATTGCTCCGAGGCATTTAAAGAATATTGAAGACGGGCGATAAGCATTCGTTTCGCGATTCGTATCGTCGAACGGCGATGCACTGATAATGCGGTTACGGCAAGGTTCTCCTTCAACACCTGCTTTCGAATTAATCCTAAGGAACGCGCTTCAATGTATATCGGTTCTGGAAACCAAAGAATCGCTTCCGATCAGGAAAAACGCGATCAAGATAACTCAATCCTTATTACATTACTATATGTATGCGACGCGGAACCGTTTTCCTTTCAGTTTCTTTTCGTGGTAAATACTCGGCTTTTTGTTTCCTCCTTCCCCTTTAACTAGTATGAACACATTCAACATATTGTATTTGTCTATTTCAACTAGACAGAACAGCGAAACCTGAAATCAGTGAGCCTTATTTTTACGTCTCCGCGGTTTCCGCAAATCTTCACCTTATTTTTCTCCGTTTTCTGTTATTCCATTTGTCTCGTTCTCGCATATACATCGGACGTATTCTTACAATTTACGAATAACATGCCTGGTTCACGATCGAATAGAAATTATATGATCGATCTTTCGATCAAGAAAGTTTTGATGCGTAATCAGTAGACTGCGGATCTTTATGCAAAATAAAAATTGTCTGCATCGTTCGCAAGAAATAGAAAGCGAATTGAATGTTATTACTTACCTCGATGATATTTTGATAGTAGAGGTAGATGATAATTTTTAATATTTTACGAATTGTAAACCGAGTCCCTTTTTATGGCCGGAAGGCTAAAAATAAAGCATTTCTATTCTATCCTATTTTTCAATAATTTTAAACTTCATCTACTCAATGTTTTGCTATAAATGCATGAAGATCCACAGTCTAGTAATCGATGTTCCGAAAAATGTTTCTTTCCGGAAACGTACAATTTTCTGAGATGACAAGTCGAAAGAAGTAGATATTTATCGCCAAGCGAATAGGAGCGCTTCAAATTAAAATGCATAAAAATTGGCAGTCGAAAGACAATCGCAGCAGTATGCAATTGTGTAAAATTTCACGGTATAATTAAACGATGGTGAAAGGTAAATTAGGACGAACGCAAATCAATTACACGTTTCTTTTCGATCGTTAAGTTATAGCATGTACGTGGGTGTCTCATCGATGATTCAGAGAACAGCGAAATTAAAGTAAACGCGACCCTGAAGAATCTATGCCCTTTCGAAACGAACGAAACTACGTTGACAAAATGTTATGTCGAATCCTCCGATACGAGGATACGTTCAAAATGGTCACGATTATTGAAACACCCTATATATTAGGCTACTTGTATATGATATCGGTGAATACAATAAGCTACGAGTACAGGTGTAGCCTAGATATTCTTAATGAGTAAAGTAGTAACTATAGTTATATATATCTATAATTATCTATAGATGCGCGACTTTAGAAATGTCCCCTCGGAAAAAAGAAATTGTTTTATCACCTTTCCAAACAGCCTAGTCACCTCTGTATAAATAATTCTGTATAAATAATTCTTTCTTTTTATTCATTTTTCTTCTTTTTCTTTTTTGACGTTTTATCGGTCAGGAAAAATTTCTCTAAAAAATACTATTACTTTCGAGAACTTATCGTTTATAGAATCCCCGACAAAGCGTCGCGCAACTAATAAGATTTAAGGACTAAAAGGTCAATTTCATTCGAAGAAATTCAACTTTTGCGATTAGTATAGTTGGTGGAAGTTATAGAATGAAAGAGAAAAATATGGGTCCAAACGAACGCACTCTTTGTTTTCCAAAGTGATAATTAGACCGCGGATCTTTATGCAAAATAAAAATCGTCTGCATTGATCGCAAGAAATCGAAACCAAATTGAACGTTATTTATTCCCTCGATGATTTTGATAGAGGAGAAATCATATATTGACCTCTTCAATTTTTTAAATTTTTCAACAATTTTCAATTTCGCTATAAATGCATAAAGATTCGCTGTCTAGTGATAATAGTTGGACATTTTCGAAATGTTTTCACCGTTCGAGTGTGTACAGGGTGCTTCAATTAATTTGACCGTCTCAAATGTCTCTGTTATCAACAATAGCTGAGACAATCAACCCTTAGCACTCGAGTGACTCTGAGGCAACACTGAAAATTGCTGTAACATTATTTAAAATGTTGTTTACATTATTAGATATGTTGGTATCTAATCAATTATTAAAGATTCAAGTATTGTACGTATCCTCCAAATTTAAAAAATCATTGAATAGAATATTCAATATTCTAGGTCGGAAGAAATGTTGTAATTTTCGAGTTAAAATAGCTCCGAGTGCAAAGAGTTAACATGCCCAAGTCAACTGAAATACCATGTACATTATTGCTCTCACCAACTATACGTTTCCAGCAACGCTTATATATATATATTGTATACGTATATGTATATATATATACACATGTGTATGTATAACACATGTATATATACATATACATATATATACATGTGTATGTATAACGCTTAGCTAGTTTCTTAAACTATAAAACGTGATACCGTGTTTGAATGTTACACATATTTTGCTTTCTTTTCTTCTGTTTACGTTCTACGAGTATGGAGGTGTTCCTGTTGAAATTATCAAACATGTATACGATCGCCATCGATCTATGAATTACCGAGCAGGCTGCAAAGAACACGTGAACATTAAGCACTTAATTTAAACGTTTGTCAGACCTGAGAGTTCTATCCACGCAGTTACTTTTTAGCGACTTCTCGCTTTGGAAACCAAAAGGTTTTTCAGTGATATGGTAATTCAAAGATCGAGAAAGAATTCGAGAAATCGGTATCTCTTCGGAACACTCTGCGTGTGTATGTGTCGCGTTCTCCTTTCCTTTTTTTTTCGACGAACGAAATTTGATGCGCTAATAAGGTATAGATACTAATCAACAAACGAAACAGACACATGGTGCGCCTCTGGCCTCGTTTACGCTTATCCTTCCACCTAGTTTGAACAATAACAATGTACTTTGTATCACAGTATTAGTATCAGTAATGTATTTAGTATTTGTCGTATTTACTTTGGATATGGCAAATATGAAATATAACAATAAAATTATACTAATGTAAGTCTATATTCTTTGGGGCTAAATGCATATCACAGTGGGAAATTTTTCAACATTCTATTCCATTCTTCTTTTCTTTTTCTTTCGTCTTCGTCTTTTAATTCTTATTCGAATCGCCAGAAGCGCACCAGTCCAAGAATTGTATCGTCGTAAAAATCTACGCATTAAAATCTACGTGTATATCTTATTCAGGATATTATCGAAAGCTTTACCGTCAACCAGTGGAAATAAGCAGGCAATAGTATTAAAAGTAAATGTACCTTTGTTTTTATCATTAGTTAAAAATGCACCTTAGGTTACCTTTAGATACTTCGTTCCATATCCAATATGCAGTCTTACCCTAATTTATTTTTTTTTTGTTTCTTGTTTAGCTGCGCAACTGTTTTTATGACATGGAAAGCATTCAATTTGTAAACGTGTATTACCTGTTCCGAAATGATAACAAGTGGTCCATGTTTATTCGAGACGTTTCCCCTTTATCTAATCGAATGATCGATCGATCACAGAACGTATCACATTCGTTTACTTTTCGATTACTGATTCGCATGATCGGTGTGTGCCGTTTGTTCAGACAAGTATTTACAAAATTGGACCACCCCGTGGAACACAGAAATGAAATCACCACCAAATGTTACACAGCTCTCACCCTAAATGCTAAAAACATGCAGTAAATATTATAGAATAATGTCAATGTGTTAGTATTAATACGAGATAATCATAATAATAGACGTTAGTACTGAATAAACTCTATTCAGTGCCGGAACATTCTTTCTCACGATACGTCGAAACACGAGTAAAAACAAAATAAGAAAGGAACGTAAGTAATTTCTTACGTTTAAAAAGTTTGTACTAAAATTGAATGTATAATATCGCTTCGCAATAATATGGAAGAAGGTTTTGTCAGACTAAACAATTTCTTCGGCACTGTCTAAAGAACACATCGAAAGTTATCCTTGAAAGTCTGAATATTCACAGATTATTTTTTCAACGATATAATGTCTTTCATTTCGGTAGCGGAAGTTCGAGAAAAATGAAAGCTCCAGACTCGTTTTAGTTCTACTTTGAAAGTAGCTTCGAGAACTTTGCTAAAACTATCGCATGCCCTGTATACGTATCAGGCTAGCAATATTTATAAATCATTGAAAACTGTTTCTTTTCCATTTCAACTCTAATCGCAATAATTTCAAAAGCATTTTAAAACATTCCTAAGTTCACGATGTCGTAAAAACGATTTAAAAAACCAAATTGTTGTGATTTTAAAAGCATAGCGATTAATTAACTAGTACTGCTGGCCAAAGAAGAAATTGCTATACGTGCAGCAATTAAAACAATGACTTTGCGAATGCGTGTATAACCACAGGAACGCTGGCGTCGAAACCATTGATCATCAAGCTTTTATTATCCCGTTTCTCTTTGTAAGTAGTTGAAGAAGAGCATACAGCACAGTTGATCAATCTGGAGGCAAATAATAAGTAACATATATTACGTCAGTCTTATTCCTACTAACAAATCATTCGGAAAACTCACTTTGTATTTGGAAGTTGCATTTTTAATTTGTATGCTTCAAGAGCTTCTTCGGAAGTGTCTGATTTTTCGAATATTCGATCGACCACGTTAATGAAAACGTCATACTCGTTATTCTGATGAGCAGCCCACGACATTGGTTTACTCAAATTTACGTTTCCAACGGGCATCTGTTGTAATCTTCTCATAGCCTGACCAAACGAAGCAGTTTTATCAATGGTGACAGTATGAATTCCAACGTTTTTAAATGTCGCGATGGTGACGTTCTTCTCGCTGCGAAGAAGCGCAAGTGCGATTATGCATCCTGCTTCTGCACCGTTCACGTTGCCACTCCGCCATGTATTCGTTTCTAACATCACTTTATTCATATTAATCGTTACCATGTAACGTAAACCGGTCGGTTGAACATGCTGCATTAAATACACATTACAAAATAGCGAATTCAATACTGTAACGTCAAGTCGATTATAGATACTCACGTGTAACGAAATATACAACATTTTATAGAGAGCATCGATGATCTTAGAGTTCGGCTTAGGCGGATTCGGTAGTGGTTTATGAAACTGCTCCTTCACCTTTCTTTTCTCATACGACAGTGGCCTTTAAAAAATGATGTATCAAAGACTACTATCGATTGTTTTGTTTTTCACTTATCGCTTATTACCTACTTTCCTGAGTTTTCGTAATCCCTTATCGTAACTAATACTAAAGCTGGATGAACCTTGTCTCTGGCAATATTTTCTTCGTTAACGATTTGATCTACTAGTTTCGATACTGTTAATGCGTTCGGTTTCAGTAATTCAAGATTATGAATTCTTTGCAGATTGGTTAAAAGCAAGTTTAGGTTCATCGATGATACTAACACGTACCAAATCTAAAAATTATATAATGAGTTTACCGATTGAGTAAATGGAGTTAGGGAGCACGAAGGCCAGTTTATATTCTACATGTAATACTATTACCTCTTTGGACTTAAGCAAATGTCCAGGTACATGATCCAATGTTAATTCATGCATTTCCAAAAGACCTGCTGCTCGAACTTCGTCTACGCAGTGTTTAAAATCTTCTACATTTTTAATGTATTGTATTATTTCCGTGAATCTGGAATCGTCTCCGTATGTTTTCTCAATCTCATCCAAACCACGTATTATATATTTAAGAACTACCTCTCCTCCTGTTTAACAATACACTGTTTAATAAAGAGGTGATTAATCGCCTGACAATTGTAGTTCGATAAAATAAGTACCAGGATTATTGGGTACAGGATGAGACAACTTTATAATATCTTTATGCTTCCAACCATATCTGCCTTTGTACCTTGTCACACATTTTGCTAATTCCATTGGTGTTTTCGATAAGTACCAATTATTCACAGCTTTCCTTAAACCCTGGCCCCACCCATTTTTCGAATTACCATCGGCATCCAACTCTTTTTGCTTGCTTATTTGGGAAGCAAATTTGATAAACAAAATAAAATGTTGCGGAGATGCACAGATTTTATTGACTGCCGCGTAAGCTTGATGTCTCAAGCTCTCGCTTTTCATTTGCCTGCAGCAAACGGCAAGCGCAAATACTAATGCCTCTGGATTTGGAACAAGATTACTTTCGAATGCCTATAAACAAGCACATTGAAATAGATTCCAATCGCTTTAATTATATAGAAGAAAATATTACCTTTGTTATTATTTCGACTGGAACCAATTGTTTCTCCGCGTTCTCGGCTAGTTCCTCTATGGATGAAACATTTTTAGCCAAAAAATAATTATGGACAAACCAATTACCTGGTTGATAATCTAGATACTCCTTCCCAACATAAAGAAATCTTGATAATCGTGTCTCAGGATCATTTGAATCCAAGTCTGTCGCCATTTCTTAACGTACTCTGCTAAAAAATCAGTAGAGCATGTAAATTACTTATAAATAATGATCCCAAACAATATTGTATTCCGATGTAATGTTAAAGTCTTATTATGTATTAAGAAAACTTGATAAGTAAGTCGAAGGAAATAATTCAGTAATAGTAAAAAAGATTTTATGTTTGCAGAGAATTTTCATTATAAAACGTTGTCGTTCTTCGTAAAAAGTAAATACTATTAACTCCGATATTTTCTATGTATTGAATCTCTTGTGGCACATAGTAACAGGTATTACAGTATGACCTGATAAGGTAACACACGAAAATGTGGGATATGTCATTACAGTAATGCAGAACTAGAGATTCGTTGTACCTCGTAACTATAAAGCATAAACAATCGGAAAGATTCTTGTTAATAGGTGATCTGTCATTACGAGCATTCGGTTCGTTATTACCTTCGGTTAATTGAAAGGGCAACAACTCGAAACACAACCATACAGAAACAACGTTTGTGTGACGTATGAGAACGCACTGGCGCAAACATCATATATATATACGCAGACCGCAGTCCGCAGACCGTAGGTTCTAGGCATCTAGGGTAAAAACTGTAAAAGCACATTGACCCCTAGGACGGATACGACTGCTTCACAATAGATGTCGCGGATTTAGTTTCCTTGTGGCGGATTTCCACAGTATTCTGTTCTCAGCTTATATAGAGAGGAAATGAGAGTGCTCACGTCTATCTCTGAACTTGACTCCACTGTTTGGCACGCTCACGCTTAGCACGGAACAGCTCCTATACCGGCGGTAGAGCCCACTTTTACCACGTAACAGAGATGAACAGAGAGCACACCAGTTTTAGCATGAAACAGAACAGCTAAGCGTCCGTTCTACCGCCGGTCTAGGAGCTGATCCAGGCTAGGATTTTGTGTGGGGGCAGCACTATATCGGGCACGATCAAAACCTGGGCGTGAGCACTCTCATTTCCTCTCTGTCTTATATATATAGATCATATATATATAATTATTCTTTTTCACTATGCGAATCTGCCCTTAATTTTAAAAATAAAATTTTCGATAAAATGAGGTACCTTGAACACCTCCCGTAAAATATCGGTACTTTCCCGCCAATATAACTGCCCCAGGGTTCCACACCTCATCATCATAATATAGATACGTTACTGTTTTGGACGCGCATGCGCGAGAAATCTTGCACAATATCTTACCAGTGATTAGCGCGGCCGGGTCGAGGGGGCGTAGTGATAGGATATTGCATGGGTTTCACGCGCATGTGCAACGATTTTTAGGGTCAGTAACGTAAAAGTGTGGCTAAAAGGGGAATGTATAACATGTGTGTGTTGCATTAATATTTAATATGTGTATATGTACATATAATATGTAATATATAAACTTCTGAACTCTTCCGGTACTTTCCTGCTCGTAATAGTTCCCCACTATTTTCTCCACAAACTTAGGATATGGATACGTTCTTGCATCTGGTCGCGCATGCGCGTGAAACCCGTGCAATGTGCAACATCCCAACACTGGCGCGGACTGGCGTAGCCTTCGAAAATCGGCCACCACGAGCCATTAATTCCGAGACCTGCACTGGTGCAACCCGTCCAATAGAAAGCATTGTCAGAAGATCAGTCACTATCAGGAATATCCGCCCGCCAACACAAAAAATGGAAGCAACAAAAGTACGTATACATTTACTATTTACTTTGAAGTTGTTATTATTATTATGATTTTCCGTCAATTATTAAAATGTTAATTCTGAGCAATCGAATCATAATTTCATTGAATTTCACTGATTAGTATGAATATGTCTACACATGCGTGTAAAGTTAGGATAATTATGTATAACCCATTAGTGGGTCAATTCATTCGTGATAAAAACTAATTTTTTTCGAAATTGCTATTGTTTGGAATTTCGAAGAAAAAAAGTGAAGGTCACGATTTTTAACTTTCTTTTTATCTGTGACTATTGTGAAAATTTTAAGTATCTATTTGGTAAATCTACGTAAAAGTTGTATGCAAAGTTTCATCAAAACCGGTTGATGCATAAATAAAATGCTATAGGCATTGAAATAAAGAATCTCCAACTTACGATTGATCTAAATCGCAGTTTCTCACAGTTTCTGTTATATTTAACCACTTCGTTCTCACGGACATGTTATGTCGCGACGTCGATACCGTTTGTACAGATCACAGACGAGTTATCTCGCGACGCAATACCGTTCGGGTAATGTCACTGATGTGTAAACACGCGGCTTTTCTTTGCTCCGTCTGAGGACACCGCTAATTTCTATACCGTTTCAACCAGTTCCTGCTTAATCTAATAAAGAAGCACGCGAGTGACCTGTACAAACAGTATCGGCGTCGCGTCATAACTCGTCTGTGACCTTATACGAACAGTATCGACGTCGCGACATAACTCGTCCGTGAGAACGAAGTGCTTAATTATTTGTACAGTAATCCCGCTATCTAAGCCGATTCTCGGTTCTGTGCTGCAACAGAGATCGTGAAGGAAGAAAAGAACAGCGAAGCTTGAAAGGCCTCGGTCGCCGAGAAGTGTAAACATAACTAATCCAATAACAAAACTTCTTCATTTTTCATTAATTTTTTATGGGACTTTCATCAACATCTTCGGCATTTTTTTAATGAAGATGATGAAATATGATGAAATGACCAAATATGATATACAGTAGGACCTCGATCAACCGATTTGATCGGGGAACAAACAGCCCGGATAAATCGACGCCTGATGGATAATCGAAACTCGGGGGAAATAATTAAAATGTGCTTTATATTCCAAAATAAATTTTTTATTTTTGAAAATTTATTTCCCTTTATAATATGATCATATTTAAATGCATATTTGTTTATATTTCCTTTATTTCTTTAATTCCGAATCTATAAGGGCTTTATTAAGCCAGCTTTTCACCATGAGTAATCTTTCTGGCAGTGCATCTTAAGATGCAAAAAGAATTCTCGTTGTTCGAAATATTGAAGAATACGATTTAAAAGTGAAGCACCCTCAGAAAGCGGTGATCAAATGCAGTAAACAGTTTGTAGAAATAGAAGAGACTCGGAAGATATAGATACAATGTATACAAACATGTGGTGTTGGTAAACAAAAGACGAGATCCTTATACAGTGTTTTCTCGATAATTTTCTACTACAGTGAACCGGATTAATATTCGGACGCTCTAATAAAGACGGTAACTTTTTAAATATTGTACTATACGATTTGAACTTTTTGGGGAAGCTGGAGCAATTAGTTTACTACAGAATATGAAAAGAAATTTTTTCAAAAATTGCAATTGATCGGAACTGGAGAAAAAAATACTAAAACTTGCATTTTACAAATTTTTTATGTGGGCCTATATTGAAAATTTAAAAAATACGTTTTGAACGTTGTTATTTTGCATAAAGATCGCAGTCTAGTAATGAACGCCGGCACAGTTCAAAGGATTTCTCATACGCTGTTCTTCCTTGTGTCCGAAACATTAATCGTTCATTATCTTTTTATGGGACTTTGACCAACATATTCGTGGCATTTTTCTAGTAAAAATGATATCAAATACGATATAATTCCGATGATATTTATATACTTGTGTAATCAACGACGAATGTTTCGGACGCAAGGAAGAACAGCGACTCTCCGCGTCCCTTTCTTTCCCATACGCTGTTCTTCATTACACAAGTAAATATCATCGGAAATATATCATATTTCGTATCATTTTCATTAGAAAAATGGCACGAATATGTTGGTAAAACTCCCATAAAAAAATAATGAAAAATGAGTTTTGTTATTGGATTAATAGTGGTTCACACCGATATATCCGACCCGATATCCGATTCCGCAGCATGTTTATACTGCTCGGCGACCGAGGCAGCTCGAGCTTCTCGACTTCTCCCTGGGAGTTGCCCCCCCCCAGTGGAAGGGGTAGGTGAACTGGGAATAGACAACTTTTTCTGGAAGGATTTTCAGAAAAAATGCAAATTACGCCTCGTAAACGAAAAAATAGAACTTTTGAGGGCGATAGCATTCTAGATCGATCTTTTATCTAGCGTTTTTGACTACTGGAAAGCCTCATTTTTGTATTATCGAGAAATGAGAACGCAAATCCCGCACCCTTGAAATTCTGGAAACGAGTCTACCGCTTTAAATCGGGAAGCTCCGTCGCTCTTAGATCGCAGGGTTACTGTAAGTTGTATACATACACAAAGTTTCATAAAAATCGGTTGATGCATAAAAATGCAATTTTGGACTTACGATTGATCTAAATCGCAGTTTCTCATAATTTTTGCCATTTTTAATTATTCATAGTTCATAACAATCTTAATCGAACTTGAATTTTTAAAGGGTGCCCACTTAATTTTGCCCCCGATTGTGTGTCGGTAGGACAACAGTATTTCAATTCTCGATTGCCGATTAGATCAAAGGCGAGTCGAATACGCTCGAGAAACAGTTGCTTTTTACTATTTTGGTTGGCTGCTTGACAGAGAGGATATGAAGGAGTATGAGAGTGCTCATGCCCAATATGTATTACAGTTTTGCCTGTGATACATATTCGTTAAAGTTAGTATTACATGTAATATTAATATATGTATGTCTTTACAGGACTGGTATCGTATGATAGAAGATATTATTCAATGCCCGGTGTGTTTGATAGTAACCAATTCTTCTTACATACATTGTGTAAGGGGGCATCACATGTGTGGGTATTGCATAAAGAAACTAAAACAATGCCCTATGTGCTATGATAATTTTTTGCCAAAAATAATTAACCACCTTGTGACAAATGATTTGGCGTCAAGGCTAGGCGAGATTCAGGTTTTGTTAAAATTATTTCATTTATACTTTATACTAATAATCCTGTTTTAAACGATTTAACGAAAATCAATACTCTATGCATATGTTTATATGCACATTGTACGTTATATGTACGTTATACACCACAAACAGACTTTTCTTTACGTTTATTTGTTAAATTGAAAATAATTTTTTTTAATAGAACTCAACACAAATTGATAAAGGTTTTTCCTTTCTTTTTTTTTATATATTAAAACAGTATATTTTTATCTTATTAAGTTTTACAATTTGTAGCTGTCCATCATTGAGGACATAAAATCTTCCACTACGAAATCCCAACAGGAGCAAAGTGTCCAAACGGATCTTTTAATAACTAACTCATCGGTTAATACACAAACAGATGAAATAAAACTTTTGATACCCGCCAAAAAATCTGTCCACACACAGACATGCGATGATTACTTTCATAGTCCTAATAATAGTAACGGGAGGAAGCAAATTATAAATAAAACGCACTCTTATCCGTGTTTGATTTGCGGCGACTATTTCAGAACGTATCAATGGTTGAAAGCACATTTACATTCAAATCATAAGGAAAATCTAGAAAATGTATCGTATAAAGAAAATGTAATCGTTGTGAATCTAATTCAATATTAATTAAAGTTGTCATTTTAGTTTAATAATTTCTTTGTGAAATGCTTCATTTTTAGGGACCTATATTATGTAATGATAGAAGATTTGTTGTACAATGTGATAAGTTGCCTTGGGAGTACGAATATGTAATCTTAACGAGTTTCAGAACTCTGTACTTTGTAAATTTCTTAGTACGCAGCAATGGATGCATGAAATGCTATGTACGCTCTATAGATGGATCGTATACATCAACTGAATTAACTGAATCATATTATAGAATTACGCTACAAACTGCATCTACATTTATACATAAAGGAAAGGTAACACTGCTTTGATTAACATCAATTTCGGAAAAATGTGTTTTAGTTTTACAGAAACATCGGATTTTAAAGTTTCAACATTTTTTTGTACGTAAACTAGGTGAAACCTCATACAGCAGAGTGTAAGATGGAAGACATGTATGATGTTTGTTTCCAGGGGGAAGAAATCCGTTCTATAATAAAGTCGAGAATGTCGTTTGCATTTACTTTTTCATTACATAACTGTAAATAATTTCTTAAATAAGTATGTTTATATATGTTCAACTATGTTAAAGTAGGTAAAATATAATGTACGATGTATGTATTATTTTTGACACGTCGATCGGGAGAGTAAATCTCTATCGGTATTGCTTAAAGAGTCGAGGGAAAAATATTATTGAAGGAAAACAAAAAGTGAAATAAAATGAATCGAGAATAATTGAATTCGTACACGATTTTTGTTGAACTTGTAACATTGTGTATTTGCAAATAAGTGAACCCTTCGTTTCAATCACTTCGATAAAATTGTTGTTTATGTGCATTTGTTACATTAAGTTCTTCCAGAGACATAATTTCATTTCATTCGGCATATTTAAATTCGAAGGATTCTTTACAAGATGGTCTTCGGAGATTATTTTACATTTGAATTTCTCATGGAGAACGAGCTATTTCGCATTGTTTCTATCGAGTATGTTTTCGCTTTTTTTTTTGTGATTAATGAAAATTACAAAACATCTAAAAGAAGAGCCACGTATATATACACACATACATATATATGTATTCTATTGCAAAATAACTCGAAGAACTCAACCATGTATGGAAAAATTCGAGAATAGTAAATAGAAATATGCAGTAGCGTAGCTACGTAGTATGATACGAAATGTATATTCACGATTACGACTGCTTATTACATATGTGTACCAACAGAATTGCGTTTATATGCATGTAATGTCGTGTCTAAAAGTTAAAAAAAAAGAAATAAAAGAGAGAGAGATAGAGGAAAGAACATTTTTTTCAAGTCCATCTCAGAACTTTCGATGAATCGAATTGTATCAAATCGACCGAATACACATACCTTTCACAACAGAAATTTCCACAGGTTATGAGGTGTTTACGCAATGAAAAATTTCTATACCGCGCCTTTCCTGTATATGGTTCATTGGCAACAAATGAATTACTTGTCCGCTGAATCCTTCTGTTTTTTTTTCTAAGTGACTCGAAATATCTCAATCAACTGCTTTTTAATAGATTTAAAAGGACTATTCTGAAAAATTCGATAGCACTGACTGGCACTATCAGAATATTCTCATTCTCTAGCATGCGCGCAATAAGTAGCGTAAGTAATTAATACCTATGTATTTCTAGAGCGTATTTCATAACGCTTTGGACGTATGTATGTATTCGTTTTTTTTTTTAGTGAAACGAATTCCTAAGCGGCTACGAAACCTCACAGTAGCTTGTTGCATTGTAACAAATTTAACATTCTCGTCGAACGATCGATATTTATTGTGGTATGTTGTTTTGCTGGACTCCTTTTGGTAACTGAATCCGCAAATCGAATAAATCCTTTTCCAATATATTTCGATAGAATATCTGTATTGCTTTCCTTCAGGTACCTCCTTCGCGTAAAGATTTTTGTTGTTCCAAAAGCCGTTCCAGAGGAGACGGGCCAGGTCCAGACCACAAAGATTGCTGACTGAGTCGAGTTTTCGTTGGATCCTGATTCGAAACATTACATGTTTGCGAAGTAGATCCCCACGTGTTATTACTGCTGAACAACGAATATGTGTTTCCTGTATTAAGCGATTGAGAAGATTTCAAGTCCACCTGCAAAGAGACGCAACAAGATTTAAAATTTTTCTATCGCTCAATCAGTGCGATACAATTTCATGCAATGTACCATCACCTCTGCCTCATATTTTATTATTCTATTTTAGTATTCTATGTTTTTCAGAAAAATTGTCTAATCATCAGATAGTAGGAATTTTTCTTTTGAGCTTATAATAACATTTTAACGAGAGACATTTTAGAGAGAGTGTATATGGGGTGGTCCACCTAAATGTAGCCACCTAAATATCTCCTTTATTTTTGATGGCATAAGAAACGTTTTTAACGCAATATAAATGGTATCGCAAGGTTGGAATGCTTTGCAAATGCTACTTTTTTCTCAGAGGAGGAGAAATCATATATTGACATCTTCAATTTTCAATTTCATCTACTTAATTTTGCTATAAATACATAAAGATCCGCAGTCTAGTCGTCACAAATAAAGGCGATATTGAGATGGCTACATTTAGATGGACCACCAATTATATTACAATACATACCTCTCGAATGGCAGAGTGGTCAAAGTTGTTTGCACTACTGAAATGTTTGCCGTGTTGCGAATCAGATTGATAATTCGAAGTTCTTAACGGCAGTTGCGAGACCGTGTTCCCAGGATTGATAGAGTCCTCCCAGTTACGGAAATTCTCGACGATAGTGGTATCCTTCCCACGCAACTGTGTGTCACCGGTACTGGAACCCCAGCATGGTATCGAAACGTGTGACTGTTGAGCGTCTTTCCACAAGCTGAAGTTTGTACTGTCGTAATTATGAAACAGCGGATAATTGTTCGCCATTTGCGATTGACTCCTTGACATGCCCAACTGATTAGGAAACGAGAATTCCAAAACGTCCGAGCTTTTGTTGTAGATCGACGACGGTAATTGTTTCTGCGACATTTGACCGAAAGCGTTCCGTGTCGGGTCGGTTTGATTGAAATGAAACTGAAAGCTCGACGTGGTGGTTGGGCTCAACGAACTGCCTGGTACGCTTGGTACGTTCGAAGGTACCATACTAGCTACATGATGAAGATTCTTCTGATATGTATTCAACGACGACAAACTCGAAGCGTTTACAATGGCTGGGCTAGTCAAACTTACTGGATTATGCAAAGATATTGTACTCGATCTAAGATTACTTTTCCCAACGTTTTGCTGTTGAATCGCGGCCATGCTGTGATTCTGTTGAACATCCAAATTATGAGATTGTTGCTGTTGCTGCTGCTGTTGCTGTATGTTTAGATTCGGTTGCAACACGACATTTCCAGTCTGTTGAGAGTTCATATTATGCGACACAGCTGACATTACGTTCTGCTGGTTGGTAGACGGAAGATGTCCGACGTTCTGATGTATCAACGAGCTTTGGGGTATATTGTGAATCTGCATTCTCTGATGCAATGGTCTGCTTTGACTCGACGCCGCGTGTTGCAAACTAATATTCTGAGACATCGATTGTTGTCCGGAACTCGAAGCGAAATGCCCTTGTTGCATAGGATAGCTCGCCGCGTTTCCTATTTGATTGGTTATATAATTCTTCGCGAATTGAGGATTTTGTACATTGAACGGTGGAGTCTGGTAACAAATGGCCCCCACGCACTGAGACACCCCTGATATCGGTAGCGTCGGTAAATTCCCAGAAGGTTGTTGCTGGTCTTTCGTGGGAAGATGGTTAATTTGCGTGAGCTGTATAACAGTATGCTGGGATTTCGTTGGTTTGGCTTGGATCGAAGGCGAAACGATTGAATTTTGTACGGTGGTCGTTGGGAAAGGCATCAACGGTAACCGATTCTGAACGTTGGTCAACGTAGCTGTGGACACGACGGATGCATTGGTTGGCTTCGACGTTTCTCCGGTAATAGGAGCGCCCTTGTTTCCTGCGGACAGATTTTTTACCGGCGACGTCGAACCAATTTTACCCTTTTTCTCATGTTCCTCTTCGATGACTAGCGGCGACACGTTCTTGAAGGTGACTTGCTTCTGCTCGGTTTCGGCGCGGCGCATAATCGCCTGCATCGCTATATTCTGTCTTGGTTTCCTCGACACGGATATCGGTACGGTCACGTTGCCTTCGAAGTTGTTCGATTCTGTATGACCAGTCAACGAATCTTTGTTCCGTTCCAGCGAACCTTGGGGCTTCAGAATGCCTATTCTCTTGTCCAGCAAAGTGTTCTCCAACAGCATATCGACATCCGCGGAGCCTTTACTGCTGGCAGACTCGGAGAGAACCGGGCTGGCGGAGACAACCGACAGCCTCTCCTTGTTCAGACTAAGTTCTTCCAGTTCTTTCATCAGCTCGTTACTCGGCCCGTTACCATCGCCCATCGAACTGAACTTGTTATCACCTTTCTCCCCTCCTATCGTGATAGCGATTACCGCGGAACCATTTATCCTACACTGTGTCAGAGAATGTCCCAAACGTAGAATCCGAATCGCCCGTAATTTGTTCGAGGTCTCGAGGTCGCCTTCCAAATCGGTGTTCGTGAATTTCAGACACTCGAAGCTTTTCTCCAACGGTAAAAAGCCTTGTAAATCACGGTCTTCTGGCAGTGGTACATTCACGTATTGATCGTAAGCGAAATCGACCACACAATTTTGCAAGGCGTTCAATAATACGCAAAGACTCGGCCAGATCTGAAGTCTCGACGTGAAAGCAACTTCCTCCAAAACTGTGGGCTTCGTGTGAATCCAGTCAAGGCACAGTTTTATAGAAGGCAAAGCGAAGTATTCGACGATCGAGTTCTTGATCGTGTAGACAGGCAATAATAAAGCGGACAGACTTCCCGCTATGAGATCGAAAATGCAATCTCGAGCTAGTTTCTCGTCGAACGTTAACTGTTCGTTTCTCAACGGTTCGGTGCTGCCCATAACAATGTTTGTCGTATGTTCCAACGTGTACAAATTAATTACAAACATCTGTACAAGCATCCATGAACTGAAACTTTCCGTCGCCACCAGAGCTGTTAGCGTTTCCGTTAACAATTTCGTATAGGTGGATGCGATCTTCGTGTTTCCAAGATTATGAATAACACCGTGTAGCTTTAAGAAGACTGCTATGTATTCCTGGGATGTTAATTTCGTTTTCCCTTCAATGTTTACCGATGTGTCATTCAAAGCAGAAGATAACGTTTTTGCTAGATTGGTGGTAGCAACAGGAAACGGATGCTTCACAGCAACGGATCGTGTGTAATGAAATACAGTTCCTAACTTATTGCCACGCGATGCCTCCAAAAGTGCTAGCTGGTTATACGGTTGTCCACTGGATGGTGATAACGATACGGCGTGTCTATAGAATAGCTCCGCTTGTTTACTTTCGTTCCTGTAGCGAGCAATATCTCCCAAGTGTACCAAACAATACTGACATGCGTAGAAACATGACGATTTATGAGGCACCGACAAATTCTCCACAGCTTTCCACGGCGAAGTACATCCGTATACATAGCCTTTCCTACAAAATAAGTTCGGTTAGACAAAATAGATTTCCAAGGAATTATATTTCTATTCAGTTACCTTCTAAACGGTAAATCTAAATCGAATGCTGTACAAATCTCTTGCAACAATGTCAAATAAAAACCGCTTGCCGCCTCCAAGCACCAACTGAGCAAAGCTTGTGATTCTCCTCGCTTCGGATTCTTTCTGTCCTTCGCTTGCGATTGCAAGGTCGCTATGTAATTCTTGAATCCAAGATTCCAAAGCTCCTGTTCTACCTTTCTATCCAGCGCATATTCCAGATCCAATATGAGAACTTGTTGATATATCTTTTGCAATTGCTGTTGACATACCCATGCATCGCTATCGTTTAGAAGGTCTTTACAACGTTGAACTTTATCCTTTAGTGGCTCGGCTTTTCTAATAATTCAATTATACGATCGAATCAGTTTTGGGTGAACATTGAACACACAAGTTGTTTTTATTATTTGTATTACTTACTTTAAAGCTTGTATGGCTGCGTTTAGGCCCATATTCTGTGCACCTTGACTCGTTAATGCAACACGTTTTGCCTATATATAATAAGGTAAATAAGGACTTAACCTCAGATTACGTTACGCCTAACAAAAACTAGAAGTTCAATTGTACAACATCTAGCGATTTATTATTTAATAATACGAGATACATACGTGTTTACAGTGAAATGCGTTCGTTCACGCGAAATATATATGTTAAACATATTGTCACATGAAAACTTCACAATTTTGGTCAGGTTACAGAGATTCAACACAATGCACTTAAATTTTAATTACTGATCTCGTTCTTCTAATTTTAGCATAAGCTCGTAAACGTATGAATCGTTTATAGTTTTAACACACGAAATAGATGAATTAATACTATGTTCATCGATCAAATCACGAATCGAATCGATTAATCCGAACGATTACGCATGTTTTCTCGTAATACGAATTATTTTCTTAGAATTAAATACGAAAGCATCGAACGATCACACTGGGGAAAAACATTCAAACGCGGAGCTCTCAAGAAAAGAAAAACAAAATTTTGTTGACCATTTCACTCGACATGATTTATTCAACTGACGAGAGTCAATGTGTATTAAAATTGAAAATCTAGGTTAACCGTGGCACAACGATAATAACATTACAAAGCTAGCATAAAGTAGCTCGCTAAATATCCGATGGCCAGCTTTCGACGTAAGCACAGTACCGATACGAAAATAATTAGAAAACCTAGTTCAAAGCGAAATAAGAACTTACATTCACATATTTACATTAAGAAAAAGCATAAGATTCACCGCATTACTGATAATGTACTTCACTGTAATGAAAAACTGTACCGCCCTTGCGTTAAACATCTCAGTTACTTTCGGTGGAAAAACATCAAAACTTTCGATTGAATGAGAACGAGACTTGTAGAACTAAAATACTGTTGAAATGCACGCGAAGAAATGATTGATATGTCGAAAATTCAGTTGCAAGGATATTTTGTTATATTACACGAAGTTCCCATCGGGCTCTTGAGTTTGAACGAAGTAACAATTACATACTTTATATTTGAAATGTAAGGTTAGAAACGGCCTGTGTGGTCAAACAATTCTCTTGTGTATGTTTTTACATGTACCAGCACCGAGACCGAGAATGTTGCCGTTAGTTTTCGCTTCTAACAAATATTTTGCGCGCCACCGATATCATCATAGGAACACGAAGAATCACCGTTCGTTGTCATTGGTACGTACAACTTTCTATGTTTTCGGCAATTTTCTCCATTAAAGTTCGACAGGTTCATGGCATTCGATTGCTTTGAAAGGCACGTGGCTAAAGATATGCGTTCATCCGAGAATTTCTGTCGATAGTTGTGTTCTCGAGAGTACCCTGAATTTACGTGTCCATTTCAGAGTACTTGCGAAATTTGTTGCTCTCGGAGATTGACAAATTGCCAAACAAGACACAAAGTTCTGAAAAGTAATGGTAACATTACGATTTTTAGCATTGGGCAAGTAATTTCATTGAATATGTATGCATTTCTTCTGCATTAACATCCTATATATATACTTTATTAATATAGTACTGTTGACAAAATTTTAGTATTTGCATATTTATTTTAGTATTTTCATATGGTAGTCTTTGGTATTTGTTTCACATACTTGTATGTGCAATAGGCAGAATAGTATCAGAAGTAGCGCTGGCTATTTATGAAAATATACAGAACAAATATTTCAAGGTATGCATACTTGAAAACGATATAAAATAAGAAAATAATTACATTTAAAGAATACTTAATCTTGAGGAAACATTTGCAAATATTCTTGAACAGTTTGTTTAGATGTTGTATTACATAATATGGAATTATTTGAGGACATGGGGGATGGTTCCGTAAAAGTAATTGACGATGAATATATGCTTATATATATTCATGAAGATTCTATATGATCATAGATTATATACGAAGACACCCAGCTATATGAATGGCGACAGTTTTACTCTCAGATGGACACGTACCTTAAAGCCAATACACACTATGAAACGATCAGCAGTGTGACTGTTCCGACAGACAACACTTTTATAGGAAAGAGAATCATTCCTCAATAGACTTTTTCCACTTCAGAGTTACACTCGTCACAATGAAGAAAAGCAAAAGGAAATTGACGAGAAACGGAAAGAGATCATGGCACGCGGTCTACCAAAACAGAAACCCTTGAAAGGGGTCAAGCAGATCATTGTTGTATCTTCTGCGAAGGGTGGTGTTGGAAAGTCTACAATCGCCGTAAATTTATCGACTGCCTTAAAAATAATTGAACCGCAGAGGTCTGTTGGTTTACTAGATGCCGATATATTTGGTCCTTCCGTACCTCTAATGATGAATATAAAACAGTCTCCTGTGGTTAATAAGAGCAATCTTATGGAACCGGTTGTGAATTATGGAGTGAAATGGTAGAAATTTGATTCCGATGTTGGAACTTCTAATCGTAACATTCCCTTCCTATAATTCTTCTTTATGTATAGTATGTCTATGGGTTTTTTGATCGACGATAAATCACCGGTAATATGGAGGGGATTAATGGTAATGAGTGCGATTGAAAAATTATTACGTCAAGTAGCATGGGATCCATTGGATTATCTTGTTATCGATACTCCGCCAGGAACAGGAGATACACACCTTTCGTTAATACAAAATATTCCTGTCGCCGGAGCATTATTGGTAACTACGCCCCAAAAAGCAGCTGTGGAAGTAACTAGAAGAGGACTTAACATGTTCAAACGATTGGACATTCCAATCGTTGGAATCGTTGAAAACATGAGCAGCATTCTATGTCCTAAGTGCGATCATGAAATAGCTCTTTACGATGATAATGTGAAAGCGATGGCTGCAGAACTGGGTACCGAATTTGTAAATTTCTATACACATTCATTCAGGTTTATAAGCTTTCGTATTTGTTATAGGTGTACCAGTCTTACAATCGATACCTGTATCCAAAGATGTCGCACAAAGTTGCGACACTGGCAAACCGATCGTGTTATCTGCTCCGGAAAGTATTCAAGCCCGTGCATACAAAGACCTAGCAAAATACATAGTTTCGTTTCTAAGCAATGAATCGGTACAAAAAACGTAATACTATTTCTGACGGGTATTCAAATTTGTCAGCACTAAAAATATACATATACATTCGTTTCTTTTCCTCAATATTCAATCTTCCTCACTACATATCTTCATCCCCACCTGGTTCGATAGTTTACCCCCTCCTATGTCAAATGTACAAAGTGGAACAGGTATATCAGCTCGGATCCGTTTCCATATGATTCATTGCAAGATTACATTATACATACCTAACATTGATACATGTCGTTGAGATACGTAAGCGTGTGTTACCTTCAGGCACACGTTGAACAATCTCAAACAATACAACGCGTTTAAATGCTGAAAAGTAAGTTCAATCGGAAAGATATCTCCTAAATTCTCCTATTTTAATCAGACTTTTATTTTCGAATAAACCTCGACCTCGATCATTTCAAACGTGTTTATGTAATCCTAGATTACAGAAAAGCATAACACTGCTTTTAGTTCTCGATCGATCGCTTAGTTTATTGGTTCTTTTACACCATTCTTCTTTTGTTTAGTTTTCAGATTCAATTCGCAATATGAGCAACGCAACACCCACAAGCGTACATTCTGACGTAAACGCTGAAGTATATGATGTGCCGATGGAGGTAATTATCAGACCCATTCCTCCAATAGTAGATGAAGAGAAGGTTCAAAGTCTAATGAACACTTTAAAATGCCCAAAAACGGAATCGTCTGTACCACCGATCGATATTCTGTGGATCGAAGGCAGCGAAGGTAATTTCCGAAATCTTTTGTTCAACTGAGAACTGAATGGAAGTGTATGTATATTGGTTCATTGCAGATATTTCTGTTTCTCTTTGTTATAGGTGGTAATTATTATTATTCCTTCGGTGGGTGTCATCGATATACGGCCCACCAGAGACTTGGAAAACCATTCATTAAAGCTAAATTAATACAATCCACGATAACAGATTTGAGAACGTACCTTGGCGCCTCGACACCAAACTTGAAATAATTTATAATAGATACAATTCTTTTTAAATGCTCTGTACGTCATTGTAAATATAAAAAACGACCCCATTTATTTACTATTGATTTTGTATCAATATCATGATTAGTGTCGGTATCAATCGTAATAGAAATGCATTTAAACAAAACACAAATAAGTTATACGCGAAGTTGTTAGACCTACATATTGCAATCCCGTAAAAATTTGCTTTTAAATATAAATGTGGAAACACACGCTAAATATATTTCTGTGCAAGTGCAAAAACGAGAAGATCTAAGTGCACACAATTATTATGCAACAGTATGATCATAGCTTTACCTTTCTTGTAAAAAGAATTAATTTTTACGAATATTAAATCTTTCTCTTGTGACGCTTTCTACTTTAAAAATTGTACCTTTCGATAAAGCTATTCTCTAATACATTTAATGTACAATATTACATATATGTCTGAGAATTATTACTATTTAGTTTATACATATTTCTAATGTGATATTTAATATCTTACCATATATGTATACTGTTCTTAACACACGCGTGTTTATGTTTAGTTAATGTATTTAACTTGTCTATGTCAAGTTCGTCTACTGTTTCTTTTTTTATGATTTGTTTGTACGTATTAAATCGTATTAATTATTTGAACTCTATTCATGTACAATTTCACATAGAAACAGGCACAAAGCCAAAGACTTCAATGCTATAGTTTCATTTTTGTTTCTTTGCGATTGCGCTCGTTTCATTTACGATCCCGTTTTCTGAGGGTTTTTGGACATTTCAGTTTTCACTTCTTCCATATTAAATTCGTAAGTATTTTTCAAATTTCTCTTTTGCAAAGTCTTCTGACTAGATTCTTTAATGAAATATGGTTTATAATTCTTAGCGATATCTTCTGCAACAGCATCGGATACATCGTTGGTCGCATGAGTTTCGCGCGTTTCATTTCCAGATCTACCGGTATTTTTCAAATGATTCGGTATTACTGATTGTTGTAAATGCAACAATTGCGTATTAGTAACTTCGCAATCAATTTGCATCATAGTTATGTGATTCGTGGGCGTTGAAAATGTTTCTGCGAAAAGAAAAGAAGAGAAGAATATTATGTCCGTCAACTATACAAATTTGCTACTCCTTACAGCAGTGGTTTCCAACCTGGCAAGCACCAAAATTTTTTAATAAAAAATTAATTCTCATACCATAATATCTACAAACAAATAAAACCTAACAATTTTTAAAACATGTCTATATTATTATATTTATTAAAATTTTTTTCGGGGAGGCGTACTAGCATAAAGGTTGGAAACTGCTGCCTTTTTTACAGCTTTTCGAACAGAACAGCCCTCACCATTTGTAGGCAGTGCAGGAAGAACTAACGACATTTTTGGTCTGCCTGTACTGTTTTTCCTCGAAGCTGGTAAAAGCAAATGCTCGCCGCTGAACCAAACCACGTAGAATGTATCGTCTCTTCTGCCCAAAGCTTCGAACAGAGACGCATGCTCCTTCAATGTCGGCGAAAAGACTTCCACTGCATTTGTGATGGTAGAACTTGCTGTTTTTCGAAGTAACTCTGATTTGTTTTTTCGTGGCAAACTATGCTTGTCTTTAGTCCTTTTCTGTATTACGTACGGCGACAGTAGCCCTTCCATAAATTTCTCGCCCAATTTTGCGGTTTTCGACGTGAACCAATTATCGTGATCAGACTCTCCACCGATCCATCGTCTCAATTCGTAATCCAAACGAATCGATTCGCTTTTATTTATGTACATTGGACACATTGGTTGAAGCACCGACACATTTTTACGGAAATTCTTTTCCTCTTCCTGTTGAGCTTGATCTTTAGGTGTCCAAAGCAATGTTCTTCCATGTCTTATGTATGGCGTATTGGTAGCAATGTCAACGGGTAACACGTTCAAATGATTCTCTCTTGAGAGAACGTTACTGTAAGAGGGAAGATTTTTCAGGAATACCTGTTCGTTTCCCAATCTTAAAATTATTTCTAAATCAACTCACCTAAAAGTATTGACATTCAAGGATACCATAAAAGCCATACCCAAAAGGATAGCAACATTCTTCTTATTCGTATTGAGATTTATACTCCTAAGCTTGTTAACAGCACTCGTTGTGGTCTCTAGCGCAGAGAGTTTCTGTTTCAGGCTTGTATTCTCCTGATACAAACACAGTTCAATTACAATTATTTACCTAAGGCTGGGACCATCTGGGAACAGGAACTGAATTTCCTTTTCCATTACCTCTGCTCTATAAATCCGTACGAAACAAAATATCTATTATCTTTAACTATAGATCCAACATAGACAATCCTATGTCGGTGGATAGCAAGACTGCAGAGACGGAAGGTCTGTAGTAGGGCTGTTACTTTTCCGAGGCTTCGAAGGATTGTGGGAAGCAGGAGTAAAATAAAAATTGATTTCATCCCTTAATAATTTTGTTGCATTAAAAACAGCATTACGATATTTTTAAATTTTTCGTATTTTTTACTGTTTATATTTTACCCAGACAATTTCTTCATAAATGCATAAAAATCCGCGGTCTAGTCATTATAAATGACCACCCTGTATACATTGGAAGCGGAAACGCGAGCCTCTTGTCTCTTATCAATTCACTTCATTCTCAGAGTGATCCCAGCATAATAAACGATCGAGTAACTAATTTTTTAAGAATTCTCACCATCTTTAACTGCTTGTTTTCTTCTTGCAGTTTACAAATATGTTTCTCTAACGAAGACACATATTCTTTCTTTTTCTTTCGCGAAAGACAAGCAGATTCCCGGTTTTTTATCATTCTCTGTTGCCTTTTCAATGCTTTTATCTCATTCTCTTGTCGCCCGGTAAAATGAACGTCTTGGGTTTCATTTTTTATAACGATGGGAGTATAATTCGAGTGTTCTGTTTTAATTAATATTGGCCTGCAGCCAGGGGTGTCGTTTTTTACAACTATAGAAGTGCATCCAGCCGTTTCATTTCTCAGAATCAAAGATCCGTCTGCGACACCGATATTCGTCTCTTTTCCCGATACATACATATCCGCGGTACTCGTAGAATTCACTTGTGGTATTTGTGCTGTGTTCGTTTCTGTTTTTATTTGGACCGGTGAAAATTGTATCGAATTTTCGGCTGTAACATTACTTCCATTGCTTGGTAATAAACGAGTCATAAGAGGGTACGGTGTGTAGTTTTGTTTAACCTTCTGTGTGAACGTTAATAAGTTTTGTGTACTCAATAAAATAGTATTCTGAGGCTGTTCTGGAAAATATGAAACATAAAAATACGTATCGTGCAATATTTGAATACCACTCGATCAAATGATTTATATTGGAATAATGTTTTACCATTATTTACAGGCTGTGTCTTTGGCTGTACTTGAATATGTTTAGCTGAATTGGTTTTGGAAAGGATAAATTTCGTGGACTTTTTATCCTGACATTTAATTGGCATAAATTTTACTTGCTTCGCGATGGTCGCATTAAACACTGGCTCTGGCGATATAGACGGAGAAATATTTTGAGGCGGTGAAATTGGTGGTGTTTCCGGAGTTGACTGTAATCAATTATTACATATAATATTTAGCTAGGGAAAATAGTCAAAATTTTAACCCTTTGTACTCGAATGATGACTCTGAGGCGCCAGTAATATTATTAAATTCGTCTGTATTCTATAAATTGTAAAAAGCTCAACAGTCGTATAAGGAAACAAGTCCAATTCGATGTGCAGAATGTAAAAAAGATTACATAGAATAAAAATGATCTGGGTTGAAAGAAAATTGCTTCGAGTCCAAAGGGTTAATGTTGATATAAAGAGATTAATGTACTTTAAAGTCACAGAACGAAAGAGCAGAGTCTGGCTCTATCTGCAATTCAGATCTACTGGATTCTGAGTGACTGGATTCAGGCGATAGTGGAAATTGCACGCAAGGGCTTCTAGGTTCCAGCTTAACTACCTCCATTTCTACATAGTCGGTTAAATTTGAATTTGTGACTACGAAGAAAATAGTTTTGATAAATATACAAATCAAGATAAATTTACAATTTTTAAATCGGAGGTATACCTGATGTTTGTTGAGAACCATGCACATTCGGTTTTTCTATACATTGCGCAGATTCTCCTAAAGAAACGTCGTTCATGATTCGATAATCAAAATCATTCTCCATCTGGAAAGGTATTTCGTCATCTAAGAACATCGAAACACTTAATTCAGGATTTAAAGACTGAAATAAATCATCCGAGAAAGGTGAACAATCGCCATCTGCAAAAAAATTTGTGATTTCGTGCTGTTAACGTTAAAATTCTAATGCGTTTCTGAATTGTTATAGTTTTCGTCGCTTTTACATTATATACGATTATGTCTGTGGTTGTCAGGAAGAATGCCGCATGTCGCATACTTTCGCTTTCGAGATATTGCCGTTTAATTTGACATAGGACATCGGTTAAATTGCATTATTTTTCGAGCCTTTCAAATTTATTTTCATGACTTTTTTCTGGTAAATACGTAAACCCTATAAAGCTCGGATAATGTATAAACTCGAATTTTTTGAAATTCCGACATGCGGCGTTTTTCCTTGCAACTACAGATATATGTAGTATAAGAAACAAAATGTTCAAATGTTTTCAACTTAAAAGAATATGCTGTACCCATTAATTCAAGGTCTGGGAACATCTGAATTTCAGATGCTGCAACACCGTTCCACTGTAGATCCTGGTTTATCAACATATTTCACTCTGCGTGAAATCCTTTTTATTCAAACAGAAATAATAACCTTCAATGCTATCAGCACGTCAGGTGCATTAGTAATTTACTGTTTTCAATGATAGCTACGTGTCGATATTTAATCATAAAAATATGTTCTAAACAATATTCGATGAATATTCGATTCATAAAAACACATATCAATCCGAATAAAATCAGAATTGTGTCGGTTTTGTTGCGGGGCCAACGACAAACAATGAAATACACCGGTCAAAATACAATATTTATTCATCGACACTGACCACACGAGAATCACTGTACCTGACTGCGTACACTACACTCGACACGGCTGTTGTATCTTGTTTTTTAATACTTTATTGTATACAAGGTATCTTGACATGTTTTGTATACGATATGTATCAACAATCATCAGTTGTCGTGGATTGTTATAATAACTAATGATAGATGTGGCTGAAAAAATTCATGATGCCAACACGATAGGTAAATCCTGGTAAATCACAGACTTTAGTCACCGATGAGATACTGTTAAAGACTGCCAGCCTTATGAGAGATCGTGTCACTCGAATAATTCGGTGTTTTCTTACGCCCTCTAGGATGTATTCTGGCTGGAGTAAGAAACAGAAGGCCATCGACGTGATCTCGTCGGTGCAGAAGGCCACTGACGAGATTCTCATATTTCTCATCGGTGAGAAAGCAAATCGTTACGGAACCATATTGACACCGACGAGAGACTGTTGGACTGTTAGCATCTCGTAACGTATTCCAAGTTAAACAGATATTTCAGACTATGTTTTAGTGTTGGTTTTTAAGGTTTACAATATTAAAAGCAAAACTCAAGCACAAAAAATTCCTAGAAATATTGTAGATAATCAGTAGATAATCATACATAATCATACATAATGGGCAGAGGGCAGATTTGGAATCAGTGCAAAAAGCTCTACATACGGGAATCGCATAGTAAAAATCGGAATGTCAAAAAAAAGTTGACTAAACTCCCGAATGTCGGTCAAATCGGATCGAGCTAAGGGCTCGATAATAAATTTAGGGCTTGACAGTAAATCTCGATATGATTATGTTTAATGTTTATTAAACGTAAACCCGGTAAGGTAAAAAATGACACTAAAATGATAAGAAATTTTTTCGAAACGCCAAAAATCCCTCTGGAAAAGATGTTTTTAATGCAAAATGAACATATGCGCAAAATTTTTGCTCATTTAATATCAATAAATAATAAATATAAATATTAATAAATAATATTTAATCAACGACACGCTATGATTTTGTTTGTTCAAAATGAGAAATGTGTACATGTAAGTATGTAGATATTTGTTTATTCTTGGTAACGATGATGAGAAATGGTCAAACAAATCGATATAAATATGAATTTTCAGATACCGCTTCTATTTGAACGTAATAATTGTAAGGGGGACTTTTGTTTTTCATATATTCTCAATTACTATTAGACATCTACCATGGTACAACTTCCTATTTACATGTATCAATTAGTTGCCTACACAGCACTCTCTCGTTGTTTGATAACTGCCTGTACACATTTCGCCATTGTTGGCGAAGCACGAGACACTGCATCTGTCATAAAGAACTGATCCAATGACTTTTGTTTAATTTCCACTGGTTCCGAAGATAAGGATCCTTCAGATTCCTACACACACACACGCACGTAAATATATACATACATTAGCTTCCGCTGAATCATTGAATCGTGTTTAATTCTCTGTTTAAGTACCTTCGATAACTGTAATGCTTGGGCAAAATAATTAGCAGGTTCTACGTTGCCGTATCTGACTAAATGAGGTGCAACTTCTTCTAATCTAGACCTGACCTCCATCAAGTTGTCATACGGCAAACAAACTCCAGAGACCTATCGGAGACGTTCAATTGATTCGCTATTTTTGACGAATTTGGCGTGCAAAGTTTTGAGAAGATTCAAAATTACCTCGGAAAGCGCCCGTATAATCTTCCAGTCTGGCCGCGCCAATCCCGGAGGTGAAATAGCGGCACAAGTTTGTTGAGCACGACCTTCTGTATTTACGTATGTTCCAACTTTTTCAGTGTACGCTGCACCAGGCAGTATGACATCTGCGATCGCGGCTCCCTCATCGCCGTGACTACCTAAAATAATCAAACAAATAGACAAACGTTGATCATATCTTACAATCATCGATCGCGAAGCATATTAACCCTTTGAATTCGAGACAAGACATTTCTTTCAACCCAGGTCATTTTCATTCTACATAATCTTTCTTACGTCGTGAACATCAAATTGAACCTGTTTTCTCATACAACAGTTGAGCTTTTTACAATTTATAGAACACGGACGAATTGAATAATATTAAAACTGTTTTGAATAATGGTATGGCAATTTTTACTGGCGCCTCGGAGTCACCGTTCGAGTGCAAAGGGTTAAATGTACCCTTGCATATACCTATATATACGATGAAAGCATTTGGAAAATCTTCTTTCTTTATATTTGCATCGTCTGCTCCCAATAGGAAAAGAACCTTTGGTTGCGCCTGCTTCACTTCTTCTACAGTCGACGAATAACCTATGTCTAATGCAGCTACTTGCGACGCATTCGTATGGAGGATGTTCAACACTTTCGAACCTTGAGGAGCCTATGGACAAGAAGAAAAGGATTAATGCAACTGTAATGTGTAGCTGCAGTGTTAGGAGTCATATCTATAATTGTCAGTTTAAAGTTTTGATCGCTAATGCTTTAACATAGGACTCCGGTTAAACTGCATTATTTTTTTTAGTTTTTCGAATTTGTTTTATAAATTTATAAAGCTCAATTAATGCATGAACTCAAATTTTTTGAAATTGTAACATGCGGCGTTTTTCCTTACAATCACAGATATATGTATAGTACTTGTCGGGAAACATTGAAAAATTTTATTCAAGATAATGGGGAATTCTTAGAACGTTCAAGCAATTGCTTTTATAGGTAGATATCAACCTCTTATGCGGTAGAATGATTATCTTACATTCGATTTTTCTCCCAAAGCTTGTGCCAGCGACTGTGTTTCAGACAGAATTTTCACTCCATCTTTCCTGGTTAATTGCTCAGCGCCTAAAATGACTAGAGGTCTTTTAGCAGCTTTTAAAGTACTGGAAAATGGATGAGTACCATTTTTCAATTGCGTTATAATGTCTGGGGATTCGCCTAAATGCTGAAACGTAAATTAAATCTCAATCTGTAAGCGTTGGCAAGTTATAATGTAATATAAATATAAATAAGTTGGCATATAATGAAAGCTTACCTCGATGTCATACGTCAAATCTACCTTCGGACCAATTAGTGCAATAGTTTGTTCGCCATGGATGTATCCCTTTCTCAAACGTGTATTTACCAATGGTGCTTCGTATCTCGGATTTGTTCCGATTAGCAACACCACGTCTGCATCCTCGATTGCGGCAATTGTACTATTTAACAAGTAACTGCTTCTTAGATCGATACCTGCACCCTGTTTTGGAAATGTTTGTTCTGTTGCAAGGGCTTCACTGCCGAGCTTATTTATTAGATCTTTTAGAACTACAAGAGACTCGGCGTCTGCCAATTTTCCAGCGATTGCCGCACATTTATCTGCGGGTATGCCTTGTAACGCTTGAGCGGCTGAAAAACGGTACAATGCTTGGAGTTAGAAAGTACAACGAAGAATAGAAAATTCCAATTACAGCTGTACTGTACACGTATGTGCATGTAGCATTATTTTGAAAGTATAACTACGTTTAAAGTATAACTACGATATACTTGCTACAAGAGCATCTTCCCATTCTACGGCTTCCAATTTCCCATTGACTTTTATCATGGGAGTAATCAGCCTCTGGCGCTTCAGTCCGTCGCAAGAGAAACGTGCTTTGTCAGACAGCCACTCTTCGTTTATCTCCTACGCAGTACATATATCGTATAATTAAATCACTGTAATTGTTCAAATATAACTTAGCAGCGAAATTTCGAAGTTCAAAGCTTCGAAACTCCGTTTCTTGTAGTCTTCTAATTTACTACAGAGGTTCGAAATTCAAAGCTTCGGAGCTTCGATTCTCATCACCTTCGAAGTTCCAGAAATCAAAGCTTCGACTGCAGATCTTTATGCATTTATGGCTTCTGAAAATATTCAAAAATGCCAGAATATAGTCAAATTTTGATATATTTCAGGTCTGCAAAGGCTATTACCACTAAAAATAATATTTTATTTATTTCCCTATTTTTAAAAATCATTTCGAAAAATTGCAAATTGCATAAACTTCCGTATAAACTTCGAAGCTTTAAAATCTCCGACCTTCGAAGGAAAGTAACAGCCGTAGTTAATATAACTTAGAGCAATTATCGTCGATAACGATACTAACTTCGTTCACCCTCGGCAGAATTCTAAGAACTTCGTTAGTCCTGTGCGTTACCACTATATTGCTACCAACAGCATCGAGGACATCGATGCTGTCTGTAGAACGGGTCTCCCATGGACGGGCAACGAAAGCATACGGTTTACTGGTTAATGCGCCAACAGGGCATAGATCGATGATATTGCCAGACAACTCGGACAGGAACATCTTTTCTACATAAGTTCCAACCTATTTCAAACAATATGAAACGTGCGTATACATAGAAACGTGAAAGAACTATTAAGACTAGAGATCCCTATTTCACGTGTATATAAATACATACACGTGGTACGTGAAGCGTGTAGCGTGCGAATACGAATCCGTTCGGCACGTTCGAGTCCGACAACTGATGCGTTATTGTTTTTCGATCGAACGTGCAGAACCTTAACCCAGGATCCTTAACTTCGTACTACACGGTTCACATACCACGTTATCGTGTATTTTAGTACACGTTCAAAACCGCGATCTCTAATTAAGAAACACTCAACATACTTGCATATCGTTCCCACGGCCGGTAGTCCCTAAATCGTCGATACCAGCTACATCAGACGCGAAACGTATGCATCTTGTACAATGAATGCAACGTGTCATAACTGTTTTTATCAGAGGTCCGATATCTTTGTCTTCTACCGCTCTCTTGCCGCTATAATCGATGTCGACGAATCGGCTCCGGTCGCTACCGAAAGCCATACTTTGATCCTGCAGATCGCATTCGCCTCCCTGATCGCAAATAGGGCAATCCAATGGGTGATTTACTAATAAAAATTCCATAACACCTTCTCGAGCTTTACGAGTTAAATCGGAATTTGTTTTGATTCTCCAACCTTTCATTACAGGCATAGCGCAAGCTGCAACAGGCTAAACGTAGTTTATAAGAAAAAATATATACAATTATTATTTATTCTCGTCGCCTGTATTGTGTACCTTGTTGTATGTAACCGTTCAAACATACCTTGACTTGCTTCTCGATTTCTACCAGACACATCCTGCAATTTCCAGCTATGGCTAAACGTTCGTGATAACAAAATCTGGGAATTTCAACTCCCACTTTTGCAGCCGCCTAAGAAACACAATTACATTGAAATAAACGTAGTAACATGTCACTGAATGTTTGTAAAGTATCGCAAGATTTAAGAAGCAGCTGAATTATAAAAACAAAATTATCGACGAGATTGTCTTATGTCGCTTAACCCTCAGCACTCGAACAGTGACTCAGAGTCGCCACTAAAAATTACTATACCATTATTCAAAATATAGTTTAGACTATTAAGTACGTCTAATCAATTACTAAACATTTAAGTATTGGAGGAGGTGTTACATCAATTTCATATTCATGAAATGAAAAAAATCGTATACAATGGAATTATTCTAGAAAGTATGTCTAATCAATTACTAAACATTTAAGTATTGGAGGAGGTGTTACATCAATTCCATATTCATGAAATGAAAAAAATCGTATACAATGGAATTATTCTAGGTCGGAAGATATGTTTAATTTGCGAGTTAACATAGCTCCGACTGCAAAGGGTTAAACGATGCATAGGGTTGTTGTTTCACCTGCAGAACAGTTGTTCCGGGTGGGACATGAACGGGTTTGTCATCTATGAATACTTCTACCAATTCTTGTTGTAACTTGGAGGATGTATGCAATCCCACGGCAAAGGGTCTACCACTTGGTAGCCCTGTAGACAATCTTATTATCGGGAGCCTCAACATTTTGGCTCTAATCAACCTTTACGCGTCGATCTTCCACTTCCACTGTTATGTAAGAAAGAGTCATAATTGAAACTGCGTTATACGTATTGAGTGCGATAACCTAATTCTATGTCAACGAGTAAATCTATGCTTTTCTGCCGTTAACACAAACGTAACAGAACACAGTAACTCTAGAACGTGTACAATTTACGTAACATAATTCTATTCGTAACTGTTAAACAAATCAAATGAACTTTATATAGTCAGAAATTACCAAAACTATCCGTCCTCCCAGATTCCTTACAGACGTAAAGGAATGCCTACGGCAAACGGATGACAAGATTGTTCCGAAACTGGGCTCCGATCAACTCCGATGTAGCTCGTTTCGCACATTCGCGAAAACTCAATCGTTGAGGAACGATTAATTTTCGAACAGACTTTCCGGAAACTTTTGCCAGAGGTAAATTAACTCCTGAAAATATAAGTATACTTGTCCGTGTAAAATAAGGATGCTTGAATTAACTGTTTTCGGTATATAGATTACATTCTATCTGGCAAAAGTGTTTTACATTTCGCAATGTCTTTTTATAAGCATAAAGAAGACGCAAATCAATATGTATTATTTTAAACCGGCTTGGCGGATAGATGGAACATATAGGATAGATGTAATGTTATATAATGATATAATAGTTATAACTATATAGACTGCGGATCTTTATGCAAAATCAAAATTTTCTATCTGAATTGCATCAAACTGGAGTGAAATAGAACATTATTTTCTTTTTTAATACATTTAATAGGCTGCAAATAATACAACAGCATTTTCCAATTCTTCCAATGACTTCACTGTTTTAAATTACATCTATAAACTCATTTTTGTCATAAAATGCATAAAATCCGCAGTCTAGTTACATACATGTGCAAGACGAATCGAGCTCTTAGTTGCTCTTAGCAAAGCCAGAGCAAAGCCTTCCTTTCTAGCTATATTTCATAGCAAAACCAATAAATGAAATAATCTTAGACCATATATACCTATAGACCCGGCATAGGTATAGTATGTGTATAGGAAAACCGAGAATGCAGCTCGGCAAAGATGAAGTACAATGTGACGTCAAAAGATAAGTCTTAAGATAATTTCAAAATGGCTGACACGGCAACCTTAGACCATATATACTACTGTAATACCTTAATAAAACGTATAGAATAAACATCTGTATCTCAAATACAGTTTATAATTGATTATTTCATGATACAATGCCAAATTCTTTGAAATTATCCTGTCCATTCTTTCCGTATACTATAAACCAAGCTGAGGCACTGTCGATGAGCATAGCTTATACATCTTTTGAAAAGTGTGATGTGACAGTGTACTTTATCTTTGCGAGGGGAAAATTATCTGTGCCGGGTCTATAGGTATATATGGTCTAAGGAAATAACGCATACAAGCAAATATTGCAACGCACAATATGCATAATATAGGATAGAAAGTAATACAATATACGTGTACTTATGTATGCGCCATCTCTAGTACTGAAGCAAAATAAAAATGTAATAAAAGTATCGAGGGATTTAAATCTTGAACAATTAGATGTTGTTATTCGTCTTGAGTTTCAATAGGATTAAATAACGGTAATGTAATTTATACCGTCCAGAAATAATTACTATATAAAGCAGTAGTTACTTTTTATTTGCCAAGAGCAATTTACCGGAATGACGTCATCTTGCATCGAAGCAACGAATCGTCAACTTTTTCACTGCATATAGCTTTCTCTTCCGGTGAGCAGGTAGAGAGTACTTCGTTACTGTCGGCTTCTATCAAACATTGTCTTTACCTTGAATTTTCGCAATGGCTATTGATGATCTTAAGACAGATAAGGGTGTCAAGGATTTAAATACTTATTTAGCAGATCGTAGTTATATCGAAGGGTAAGTCTGCTTTTATTGGTAAAGAATCTTTGCTCCGCGGTACACGTGTTCCACTTGTCGGCATCTTATAAGAGCCGCAAATCTTCTTTTTCTTTCTCTCTTGTATGAAAGTCTGGAAGAGAAAATTCTTGAATAGAATTATTCGAATTCGTCACTATACAAATTCTGTTCTAAACATTTTACGCGCAATACTTGCGATCGTATGTTTCTTATTGGCATTTCTCTTGTTGAATTTCAATTTCTACTTAGCTTTTAAACTAGGCTCCAAATTTTTCTTAAAACTATCGATCCATATGTGTAATAACAATGGGAATCGTTTTGTATTTATTATTGTAAAAAACTGTTATTATCGTGGGCCGTGCAGTGACATATGTGGATCACATAGTGTAGCTTCGTTTTTGAAAAGTTTTTCGAATAAGAATCGAATATAGAACGAACAATGAGAATTTCGTGAATATTTCACGTATCGAAATACAGAATTCGATTTTTTTAAGGTGGCAACCTACTCAAGCCGATGTAGCAGTGCTAGAAGCTTTGGGAAAGACTCCGACATCTTCGAATCCTCACGTTTTACGATGGTACAACCATATCAAATCGTATGAGTTAGAAACACTTCCTGGAGAAAAAAAAGCACCAACACTCTTAAGTAACGATAATGTTAATACTCCACCAACAGCGGTGAAGAACGAAGAAGAGGACGACGTAGATCTGTTTGGTTCCGATGAAGAAGAGGACGCGGAGGCTGCGAGAATCAGAGAAGAAAGATTAAAAGCTTACACAGAAAAGAAATCTAAAAAGCCAGCTTTGATCGCTAAATCTAGTCTTGTATTGGACGTAAAACCGTGGGGTGATGACACCGACATGAAAGCGATGGAAGAGAGCGTTAGATCTATAGAGATGGACGGATTAGTTTGGGGTGCCTGTAAGTTAATAATCCTTTTTCTTCGAATCTGATTTTACAATGTTTTGTTTTTAATTTGCACACGTTCCCTTTTGTGTTTTCAGCCAAACTAGTTGCCGTGGGTTATGGTATTCATAAGTTCAGAATAATGTGTGTTATAGAAGACGACAAAGTATCCGTGGACTTACTGGTAGAACAAATCGAAAGTTTTGCGGAACTAGTTCAATCCGTCGACATCGAGTCATTCAATAAAATCTAAACGACTGTTTTGTGTCCGTTACTTTTAATATTAACTTAATAAATAATAATCATTGTTTCTATATATAATTTGTTATTGGATGATCCTGAAGAATTACTAATGCAACTTCAATGGTAATATATTAACGAAGCTTTAAACAGAGTATTCATTTGAGTTCTATTACCTTAACGTTAGCAATAGTTTACAAAAGATATGTATCTCGAGCTTACGTATCCTTTCTGTATTTCAAAATTAAGTAGTGGCACAGATTGGCTAGTACATACTATATATCAATTGAATAACAATGATACAGCGATAGTATGGGTTTCTAGTTAATATTTTATGATCGGTCTGTATTCGAGAGTGCTAAGCGCGTAGACTACCTTGCTCATCAAGATAAATTAACTCTTTGGACTCGAAGCAATTTTAATTCCAAAATCAAAACATTTCTAGGTAATTTTTATCTTGCGTAATCTTTTACATTGGACACATCAATTTGAACCTGTTTTCTCATACAACGGTGGAGCTTTTTGCAATTCATAGAATACAGACGAATTGAATAATATTAAAACTGTTTTGAATAAGGCTATGGCAATTTTTAGAGTCACCATTCGAGTGCAAAGGGTTAAGACCTATCTTGGTCTTTGAAACAGTGATCGAAGTTCAATCTACTTTGCAACGGTAGCTTCTATTTTACTTTGTATCCTTTTGTTTCCTTTATAAAAATTTTGTTGTCCTTTATAAAAAAAACAATACAGTAACAACAATAACGATTCTTTACAATGTTCTATACAGTTGAAAGATATTAAAATGAGAACGCGTTCGTCCGATTTAATATTAAACGATGTGCGAACGGGATATGCCTTTGTATTTGTTATTGTACATTATACATACTGTAAAATGAACTTTGGAATAATTTATACTTACATGGTCATTTCTATTAAGATCGGAGGAAAATTTCGGGTCCGCAGAAGATGAGAGAAGCGATAATTAAGGGTTTTATTTATAACAGAACGAAATACTTACGTCCGAACTTAAACCTGTTATTATGTTACTCGGTAGCTTATTACATGTATATACGTTTGTTATTTAATAATCAACGGCGACCTCGTAATGGAAATGCAATTGTTCAATAAACGTCCAAACGAAATATTTTCTTTCGTCCACAAAATACGCAAGTAAAGTGCGTATATAATTATTTTTGTGGAAGCGGTTTAATTGCATAAATCATGATTCTTAATCAAAAGTACTTCGGGTAAGAATTGAGTAGTTTCAAGGGGCTATTTAACCCTTTATTTAACCCTTAAATTAAAAATTTTTTTTTATTACATTAAAAATATATATATTAAAAATTGATTATTTAAAATATTCTTTAATTAGATATATTGGTATCTATATAATATCAATTACTAAACATTTAAGTATTGTATGAAGTATTATATCGAATATTTCAAATTTAATGAAAATGTTCTAGGTCGGAAGAAATGTTTAATTTTCGTGTTAAAATAGCTCCGAGTGCAAAGGGATATATATATCATTTGAAGTAATCATAGTTTTCTGCCAAGTGTCAAGTGCCCGAGCGTAAAGGACACGCAAAAGTCAAGTTTATTTCTTTAAATTATTATTGAATTTGTTTTGCTATTATCTACAGCTTTGAATCCGGACAAAGACGGCCTTGAAATTTCACAAAACATGCGGTGGACGTGGTGGAAACGAATCGAATAAATTTGCTCTGAAATTAGATTTGAAAAATAACTACAGATCTCGTCTGTAACATCTTCGTCGAATCTATCCTTTTCTACGAGTTATCGTAGAGAATCTATTTGTAATAGCGCAGCGTTGTGGATGCTTGCGGTATAATCTGTGATCGAAGCGGTTCCATTAGTTACTTTTCCTCCAACCTGTATATATGCGTCACTACTCTTCTAACAAAAGTTGTACATTTGCGGTGAATATCTGCGATTCTGGCATAAAAGGTGGCATTCGACTACGGTATACCTTGTTTAAAGCTAAAATCCGGTTTCAACATGGGTTCTCCGTTCTTACGCCAATATGAGTAATAACGCTTACGCTCACGCTCGCGCTGGGGTGCAAAGTACTGTATACCAGTTCGATACCCGTTACAAAGAAATGAATTAATTCCTTTCTACCTATAATAATACGCAACCTTTTTTAACCCTTAGCACTCGAGTGGTGACTCAGAATCACCACTAAACATTGCTGTACCATATCATTCAAAATATTTGTTTACATTATCAAATCTAAACATTTAAGTACTGTATGCGTGACGAGGTATTATAATATCAATTTCATAAAAGGAAGAAAATCATATAGAATAGAATTATTTTAGCTAGGAAGAAATGTTTAATTTTCGAGTTAAAATATAGCTCCGAGTGCAAAGGGTTAAGCAATTTTCTTTCGTTTTCTTCTTTAGTGTCAATCGTACATGTACGCGCACGTTAATAACAACTTTCAGATAATCATCTGAATATGCGAACATCGGGAATTCCGCTACGCGATTCTAGAATGACTCTTGGAATAGGAGCGGAACTATCCGTACACATAACTTGTCGTCGTCATCGTTGCCTCGGTTTATCGTTTATTGGAAAGAAAAAGAAAAAGAAACAAGCTCGAGCAGACGCTAGTTCTGTCGTACGAAATTGAAATATATACGGTGTAGCACTTCGTTGAAATCGATAGGGAACGTTCGTGCGCAACCAAATGGGTACCAGTTTCAGTTTGATTTTTATTTGTGGACGTTAACGCCACGACCACTTGAATTCCAAAAGATGCGAGTCTTCGTTTTTCAGTGACGATCCTTCTCACCGGATCGCAGACCTTGCCACTGACCTTTGTCGACGTCCCCACTTCTGCAACCGTCAACATACGTTCACCGCCCACTTGCCGTATCCACTACAACTCTTTTGTATATAAAAGAACGGAAGGACGGAGTATCGCGTGAGTATCGTTTCAAGTATCGCAAGGGAATTCCCAAATACACGTATCAAGGATACCAAGGACACCGGATTCTAAACGAAGAAAGATCGTGTGTTACGTGCAACCAGCGAAAATGTCGCCGACCATGCCGATTCTGGCGATATTTTTCAATTTATGTCTACTTTTCGGTAAGTAAACGGTACTATTAGTATTTATCATATATCATCACCTACAGAAACAAAAAAGTTATTAGTTCCGCTGTGCTTCGTTTTTATAACAGCCGATCTACCCGATAGATCGTTTCCCGTTTTTCACCAAAATTGACCTCGGCGGAAGAATTTAAATCTAGACAACCATGAAATTTCTTATTATAAAATATTATATATCTCAACACACGGCGATTTTACATCGCTATATAATCTGAAAGTTCATTGCTTCTATGTATATTTCATGTATAATGTATACATATATACGGTAAACAGGATAACTGATTCCACACACTTTAAATCAGAATAACTTTTTTATGAATGAACCAAACGACTTCAATTTCTCTGTAAGGCTAGAAGAATTAGTTTAGTAAATGACGTCTAATAAATATTTTGAAAAAATGCATATGGTCGGAATTGTGATAAACAATAGTGAAAATTGATTTTTACAACTTATTTTTTAGCTGGGCCAATAACGAACATTTAAAAGATGTGTTTTGTAAACTCGTATGAATTATATACGTTCTGAAAATTACATTGAAATTGGTTAAATTTTTTTGCCAACCTTGGTCGTTTATAATTCGTAAACCAATTAACCAATTTCAATGAAATTTTTAGAACGTATATAATTCATACGAGTTTACAAAACACATCTTTTAAATTTTCGTTATTGGCCCAGCTAAAAAAGTTGTAAAAATCAATTTTTCCTATTGTTTATCACAATTTCCGACAAAAAGCATTTTTTCAACATATTTATTAGATGTCATTTACTAAATTAATTCTTCTAGCCTTACAGAGAAATTGAAGTGGTTTGGTTCATTCATAAAAAAGTTATTCTGATTTAAAGTGTATGGAAACAGTTATGATCCTTACTGTATATATATATGTATATACGTTTATATGTATATGCACAGGGTCCCTGGCCTGATATTACCATCTTGATTTGCGTCATTATTATTATTATCCACAGCGAGAGAAGTTCCAGATACTTATAAGATGAGTGGTTTCGCGGGGGCACATTCTGATGTTTTGATTTTTTCGTATCGTGGGTGGGATGCGTAAAGAACCTGTGAAGGTCAACTCTGTTCTTTTTTTTAAACGCATGAAACCATGTATGTCGTAAAATGATTAATTTCCAAGGTTTTTTAGTGGGAATTAAATTTCAATAAAATCGACTTCGAATTGCTTTTCATTTCTTTCCCTTTTCTATCGCCTTTGTTATTCTATTGGGTTGGCAAGAGTAATTTGGCGATAAAATTTTTTTCATTTCATATTTTTACTATTATTATTTCATACGATACGATCGTATCGGCACTGAACAATAGACGAGAACAATATATATTGGATTAGCAAGAAATACTTAATGTCGGTATTTTAAGATAACGGTTTCTAACCAGGGAGGCGCGGCTTCCGGGAGAAGCGCCAAAATATTTTAATAAAAAATTAATTTTCATGAACTTTTTCTTTATTCAAGCAATGAACTTTAATCGATAAAATTCTTTCCATTTTGTTCGATGATCTGTTGCTATCTTTCTGGTACCTTCATGTAATTCCGCGATCATAAAACTTCTTGTCCTTATCGGCAAAAATTGATTCAAGTGCGATTTCAGGCCATCGTCATTAGTGAATAGTTTTACCATTCAAAGAGTAATCTGATAGTGCAATGTCCGGGCTATATGGTGGATGTGACATCACTTGCCAAAAAAGGCAACCTTTATGCTACTACGACTCCTCGAAAAAAATTTTTTTTTAATAGATATAATAATATAGAAACATTTTAAAAACTGTTGAGTTTTATTTGTTTGTAGATATTATGGTATGAAAATTGATTTTTTATTAAAAAATTTTGGCGCCTGACAATAGTCCGCGCCTCCCAGGTTGGAAGAGAGAAACCGTTGCCTTAAAATACCGAAATTACTTTCTTGCCAATCCAATGTATTGTTCTCGTCTATTGTTCCGTGCCGATACGATCGTAACGTAACAGTAAAAATATCGGTTTCTAGGACAACAAGATTCGATGACGGAAGCTTTAACGATATCGAAAACTTGCTTCGGATGCATATGCGAGGCTGCTTCAGGATGTAACGTTACAATTGGTTGCGACGGGAATGTCTGTGGACCGTTTAGCATAACATGGGGCTACTGGGCCGATGCTGGTAAACCGAAACTCGATGGCACACCTAGCCAGAACGATGGTAGATATACGGTTATTTTCATACGGTATATACGTTCTTCTGCATGGTAGTGAATCTCATAGAAAATCGATTATTTATTCTCTCAGGATTTCAACAGTGCGTAAGCGATCCATACTGCGCAGCTCGCACAGTACAAGGCTACATGGAAAAATTTGCTCAGGTAATTTTTTTTTCCAAAATAAATGTGTACGCACGCGCTTGCATGTAACCACCTCGTTGTTTCTTTGATTCGTAGGATTGCAACGGTGACGGCAATATCAATTGCGACGACTTCCTTCGTATTCATCGATTAGGCGGTTACGGATGCAGTGCTCCTTTGGATGCTAAATTCGAAAATAAATACAAGCTTTGCATGGCAACCTACAACGTATAAACCACGGAAGCATAATCGCTGCACTATAAAGATATATTTTATGTATTTTTATTCATTAAAAAAATTGTAAGCTGGCTTGATAAATGGCGAAATTATGTTTGACATTAGAATCGAAGGAGTACTCATCAATTAAGATACGTACACACAAACATATAGAAACGTTAAAACGCTTTCTGAAGGACTTAGAATAATTAGTACCTTATAAAAAGAATTTGTTATACTTTAATCATCTTAAAATTTCAGTTTCGTTCCGTGGGAAGTTATTATTCTATCCATTAATTCAGCTCTTTTTTTAAGAGTTAGTTCCTTCTCGCCTAACATGCCAGATGAATCTATATTCCTTATTAGAAAGTAATTAATAAATAAGCGTAGGCTTTCTCGAAACGTTTGTAATTGGGAAGACGTGGATATTCTCTCGAACACTTGCAAACATGTTTGCTCGTTTTTGTGTAAAAGAATGCCTAGTATAATTTGTCTGACAAGTTGCATGGTGTGTTTATCTAATTCCGTGAATTGAATAACCTGTAGTCAAAGTAAAGTTGATAAAAACAAGTAAATCTTATTGCACATCAAATAATCTATAATAACGTGATATAAAGTATAATACGTACTTTTAAAACTGACAAGGCAAGGCATTTTTCAAGGATTAAATGAGTTAAAAATCGGGCCAAATTGCTTAGCTGCTTCATTCCATGTGTATTCAGAGTTTTTAATTTATCCCACAAAGCGTATTGTATTGTGAGCTGAAATATTATTGGCAATATATATATATAATACGTTTGTTTGTATGTACGTATGTATATGTATACATATAAAAATTAGTAAACACCATACCTGATATTTTCGGTTATATTCGCATAATTTTTGCGCCAGCACGGCATAGTAAGGATTAAATTTCTTTTCTTGTAAGCAACAATGCATTAAAACATGTATGATTTCCTCTGCCTGTTGTTCTTTCAAACCGAGGTGATGAAGATTCTCAAAAGCGTCTACGTAATCTTCGGCCGTCATAAGAATACAAAAAATATTTCTTCTAGTATCTGTGTTCATTCGTTGCTTCTCTGCTAATTCGAGTATTTTTTTACCGAAACGAAATTTATCCTGATTTTTGACTGTCTCGTGATTAGCCGTGTTGCTCGATCCAGTCCAAGCGGAACCGACAATCCACCATTTTCCATTCTCATCAGCTGCGCAAATGCCAATCAAATATAGATTCTTATTTTCTATCCTTACATATTACAATCGCCGTAAAGGCGGAGAAATTAATTGCATTTACCATTTAGTAAATCCTCCAAGGTAACATTAAATTGCGCGATAGTGTTACCCTTCCGTATTACGGTTCTCAAAATCTTCTTCAAATGCTCCACATGCGAAGGATCATATTGTGGTATTTTACTAACATTGTTGTTCTTTATTGCTAATAAAACGTCTAACATGAATCGAACTCTGAAACTGTACGGTAACAATGTGCTTTAAATTAAACGTTTCCATACGAATTTTCTCATTTTATTTGAATTAAGAATGTAGACTACATACCTCTGCTCGTTATTACGGGTAGCTTTCTGTTGCAAATTTTGTATAAATTCTTTTAAAGCGGATGGATCGTCTTTTCTTAGTGCAAAACCTACTGTTCTCAAAACAAGCAATATCAAGTCGATTTCTTTCTCTGTGAATTTGGTTGTAAGTCTATCGAGTATTTGATAAAGAAGCCTGTGCCCATATACCTGTATTAAGTAAACAAAATTATTTGTTCAAATTTCTAGATAATAGGGATGGGCACAGAAATTCGGGTTCGGCTATTTTCCCCAGGTTCGAGTCGGGACCCGAAAATTTGCGATCCGCGGGTTGCAGGAGTTTTCAAAAATCTATGACATTCGGGTCTCCGAACAATATAAATTTTCGGGTTCCCGACCCGACCCGACTTCGGGTACCCGCGTGTCACTAATTTTCGGGTCCCGACCCGAGGCTCGGGTACTCGAAATTTTCGAATAACCCGCCCACTTCCACTAGATAATTTCATTCCTGTCTCAGTTAATTAATAGCTCGTGTGCAGAATCTGTACCTTAAAATTATATAAATGCGAAATCATCAAAATCACATTATCCAGTGTTTTATTTTCTACATCTTGCGGGGTATCTATTATCTCGATAAATTTCTTTACAAGTTTTTCCAAAAAATGAGCACCGATTTCAACTCCGATGTTTGCATGCAAAATAGCAATCAACATCATATATTCGCAGACTAAACGGTTTGGCGTAATCACGTCGGCAATCACAGCTTCAAACGTTAACTTTGTCAACAAATAATTCATATTATTGCGGCTGTTAGCCATATACATTTCCTCTATCTGTAATGCATAGATTATGTTAGAAAATAGAGTTGTAATTCAGACAATTTTACAGGGATACACAATTACCTGATTAGATATGGTATGCATATTATTTTCTGCTACCCTATTCATACAGCCTTTCAATTTCCTTTTGAGAGAAAGTAGTTTCTCGTCGTCTTCGTCTATGTTTTGTATTTGCGCAATATGGGATTTATGTGTATCCGGTTCATGTATAACTTGACCATCTCTATTCCTTTTCCTTCCATAAATATCTTCCCAAGTATCATTATCCTTGTCATCATTGATATTGTCATACGATTCACTTTGTTCAACATTTAATTCTACATTACTAGTTTCAGATATTTCTAAGTCACTGTTCTGCGACCGAAGTTCATCTGTATGTTCAGAATCAGAACTGTCCACCTCGTCTACGTTTTCCTCGTCTATGTTTACCTCGTCATTCTCTTCGGTAGCTTCCATGCCACTTTCCTCGAGGACCATAGACAAATCAGTTTTAAACTGATTATTAAACTTATTCTCTAACATTTCTCTTTCTGTTTCCACCATACATTTTCTATCTTTTTCAAGACAAAAATCCAAAATATAGTCTAAACCATCCGCTTGAAAAGATTTTGGTATTGTTTTTTTCTTCTTTTTATTCAATTTCAACTGCTTCTCCAATTTTTTAATAATGATATCTTCTTTCTGATTTGCTTTTTTAAGAGTCTCGTTTTGCTGTTTTTTCTTCTTGCGCTCGACTTTTTGTAGGTTTTGTTTTTTAAAAGATTTCGTTTGTAAATCTGTGCCGATTTCGTCATTAATATTGTCATTATGTGCACGTTCGACATCACGTCCTCCCACAACACGCGACTCGTTTCCTTTTTTAAAGTAATTTGCTCGATTAACTTTCTTCTGTTTCCTAAGCTCTTTACGGATTTGTTTTCGTGATTTCTCTGCCAACTTTGATTTACTTTTCGGCTTTGATTTTTTAAATGAACTCATTTTTCATTGTACAATATAGAGGGTACAATATAGAGGCAGACTTCTGTCAACTTTCAACAAAAATACCTAACCTCATCACGTGTAAAATTACCGTCACAGAATATGCAGTGTGAAGAGCAAGAGCCCTCTGTGATAATTTTTCGCTTTCTTTCCCTTAGACTATATATACTTATAGATCCGGCTTCAAGTAACATGCCATGTTCCAAGATTACTTCATCTACCAGATAACGGATGTGGGCAAAGTGCTATAGTATGTTGAGAAATCGCAGTACCACGAAGCTAAAGTGTACCTAGAGGGGAAAGGCCAATTATCGCCGTATCTCGTCTTGTATAAATACTTATGGAAACTGTAACGTATATTTTATTTTATTACTCGTTCATTTTTACTTTACTCTTATTATTTTAAATATGGCTAACTTATTTTCTCTATTATAATTTGGAAAAGTAAAATTTTAATGTAGATGTTGATACATTTCCTCTCTGATAATATGAAATCTATATTTATTTCCTGACAAAAGAATAGTAAGAACAATATATGCAGGGTGTCCCACGTAACACTTTTCACGATTTTCCAAGTACTTGCGATAATCCGACAAAAAAAATATATTAAACAAAAGTTGATCAGTTTTTGATTGGCTATACATTGCAATAAAAAAGTTCGGAAAATTTTTTTTTATTATTGTCAAGGCCACCTTCTTTTTTTTAAAATGGCACTTTGTTTTGTATATATATATATATCAAGATGAATTCAACGACCTATATTGTATACCATATGACCTTCGGAGGATCTTGAAGTGCCATTTAAAAAAATGAAGGTGGCCTTGACAATAATAAAAAAATTCCGAACTTTTTTTTATTGCAACGTATAGCCAATCGAAAACTGATATACTTTTGTTTAAAATATTTTTTGTAAGATTATCGTAAGTACTTGAAAAATATCCTCTCTATATATATATATGGTCTAAGGATTATATGGCGAAAAAGATGACATCAGTGCACCCTGGTGTCACAATCTATAATCAACGAGTGATCTCAGATTTTGTGAAGAGTATCCGTACGTTGGAGACAACTTCCTTTTTTGACGTGGAACTTTGGGAGGCTCTGTACTATACGGGTCTTTCCTGTATCTTTCGTAGAAATGGTGAGTGAAGAACGATAAAGATTAACTTAATTCGACTATTTCGAATCTCTATTATTTAATTCAATCGTTTAATCGATGTGAAAACGCTGGATGCACGTAATTATATTGGATTTAAATATAGATATTCAACTTTCGATTCGTTTAACGGCAGAACGCATGGCCGATGCAAAAGTTTCTTTCATTTACCATAGGAATTTCATATTTCTGTAATAATAATATACTTTTTAATTAAATTTTTCATTATTGTATTTCATTAGTGTCTATTTATTATTCGAAGTAAAAATACACTTTGTTTACGAAGTGCAAATATACAGTTATAAATTTATAATACAACAAATATTGAGGTAGCAATGGTTAACTACTGTCTTAAACTGTTATTAGTTGTTTTTTAAAGATATGCGTATGGATTTCTATAAAATCGTAATAAATTCAATTATATGATGACAATCTTAGCTCACTTTGACGAGACAATGAAAATAATATTTTCCCTATGTCACTGAATCTTATGCGAACGTATATAAATAAAATCTAGATATCGTTCCGCAATATGTAAACTTATATGTTATGTTCTAGGGTTTTGTAAAAGTTGTTAAAAATAAGCAGTATTTCAAACGTTATCAAGTGAAATTCAAGAGGCGACGCGAGGGAAAGACTGATTATTATGCCCGTAAGCGGCTAACCATCCAAGATAAAAACAAATACAATACACCAAAATATAGACTAATTGTACGTCTATCGAATAAAGATATTACGTGTCAGGTAAATAATCTTCATCTACGTACGACTGACTTCGTTCAACATCTTTGTATCGTCGAATTCTAATACATTGTACATTCGATTAGGTGGCGTATTCAAGAATCGAAGGAGACAGAATAGTGTGCGCAGCTTATAGCCACGAACTACCAAAGTATGGCGTTAAAGTTGGTCTTACCAATTATGCCTCCGCATACTGCACCGGTCTTCTCCTGGCACGAAGAGTAAGACTCCTTTTATATGCATTATTCGTTTTCGATTATTATATAAATTACATATATTTAATGATGAGATACTCAGCTCGCTTTGATGCACAACTGAAGAAAACACAATTGTTCCCTATTTTTTAATTCTGAATCGTACAATTATAAGATCGAAACATTCGGGCAATTTATACATGTACATTTAGAACAATGTTTCTATATTTTTTCGGTAGCTGTTGAAAAAATTGGGGTTGGATACGTTATATGCTGGTACAAAAGAAGTAACAGGCGGCGAATATAACGTTGAAGAATTAGATGAAGGACCCGGGGCGTTCAGATGTTATTTGGATACCGGTCTCATGAGGACTACCACAGGTGCTAGAGTTTTTGGTGCCATGAAAGGTGCTGTGGACGGTGGTTTAAACATTCCGCATAGGTATAATTCTTTTTAATCGTTTATTTGAAATTTAGATAATCTCAGGGCCGATATCGAATAATGATAAATACCTTTATGATGATCGTACGGCACATGCGCGTCATCTGAGTCGCAGCAAGTCGTCACTTTGTCTTGTGTACTACAATGCATAGTGGCGATCATTGCACAGACAAAACAAGATTAATATACGTGTCTCTGATAATATAAAATTGGACGCGCCGAAACTATAGAGAGCAACTAAACATTTTCACTAACTTTCCTATTTTCTTCTATAATGGATAGCACAAAGAGGTTCCCTGGATACGATAACGAATCGAAATCATTCAATGCGGATATTCACCGGCAACATATTTTTGGTCAACATGTTGCAAATTATATGAAAACCTTGGAGGAAGAAGACGACGAAGTTTTCAAGAGGCAATTCTCGCAATATATTAAAAACGGCATCTCCGCTGACAATGTGAGTGTGTATAGTTTTTTGTACAGCTACTTCGTCCGACTAATAATTACTGTCAGGCTTCGAAAGCTTCGCAGTGTCGCAGTTGGACTATAGCAAGCGCATTGGTTATGAGAGACAAATACGTAGACAATTATATTTCTCCTATTGACCAGTGTTACATTGTAACTACAGTAATCCCGCGATCTAAGCCGATTCTCGGTTCTGTGCTGTGACAGAGATCATGAAGGGATACTATCTTTTTATTTTATTATGTAGAAAAGGACGGCGAAGCTCGAGAGGCCTTCAAGCTTCTTTATTTTCCATTATTTTTTCATGGGACTTTGACCAACATATTCGTGGCATTTTTCTGATGAAAATGATGCCAGATATGTAATTATCCAATTATATTTACTTGTGTAATGTACGATGAAAGTTTTGGACGCAAAGGAGGACAGCGTGTATGGGAAAGAAAAGAGACGCGGAGAGTCGCGACACAGTTCAAAGGATTTCCCATACGCTATTCTTTCTTGTGCCCGAAACTTTCATCGTTCATTACTAGACTGCGGATTTTTATGAGAATTTATAACAAAATTGAGTAAACGAAATTCAAAATTGTTGGGAAATTTTTAAAATTGAAGATGTCGAGATGTATGATTTCTCCTATATTAAAATCATTAAGGGAAGAAATAACATTCAGGTTGGTTTCTATTTCTTACAATTAATTTAATTTACATAAAGGAAAAATGCCACGAATATGTTGGTCAAGGTCCCATAAAAAAACCTGGTATCGGATTATGCGGCATGTTTACACTGCTCGGTGACCGAGGCTGTGTATCAACTATGTTTGTTTTTGTTGATAGATTGAAAATATCTATAAACAAGCCCACGAATCAATACGTACCGATCCTGAACACACGAAGGTTGTGAGGAAGGAAGTACCTGTGAAGAAACGGTGGAACCGTGCGAAACTTTCATTGTCGGAAAGGAAGAACCGCGTCGCACAGAAGAAAGCATCTTTTCTTAAAACGCTAGAAGAAACAGAGGCTTAACTTTCTGTGAGCAGATATTTCCACCAGACTCCGTGCACATCCGGGAGTATGCAAACAACTTTTCGTTACGATTGTGTGTATTAAACAACAAGTATACAGAAAAGATTGTGGAACAAAAATAAAGAATATCGGATGAAAAATATCTATTTTTTTACGTAATCGCTAATAGTGCAATTTATTTATTTATTTTTATTTAAATACATCGTTTCTAAGCAATTGTAATATAGTGACCTCTTTCCACATAAAGCTACGTCAGAAACTATGACATTATGTTCATTACCTTATCAATTTATTTCACACATGTTTTACGTGTTCGCTACTATCGTCAACTCGATAGAAAACGCAATAAGACAGATCCTTTTTCTGTATGAGCAGACGCTATGTATGGGTGGTGTGTATGCGTGTATGTTTGATCAAGGTTCCATTTATGGTAGCAGCGAACAAGCAGTACAATATTCGTCGATTTTATTTACGGTCATAAAATATGTATTTACATAGGATGTATGATATACATGTATATGTATATGCGCATAATATTTCTGCTGCAATAACAAGTTCGTATTACTAAATCAAATTCACAGCAAAACAGTTAACGTTTCAGTTTAAAACTCCGTACATAATTAAAAAATACAAAACTTTGATTTTCGATGATTGTGCAAGTATATTTGCATTTCCATTTTAATATAAAGAAGCATACTTGGTAAAATTTCATTGACGCGATCGGTTTCGAAAATTATCGCCTAGAGAAAAATTTGCGAATCTGAGAAAAATAATTTGTTTCATTTCTACCGAAAAAGTGATAATCTATTGCGAGAACCGGGTAATCGGCCTTGCTCGTCAGTCAATCCGGCTTGAATATCTCCGATAGAAGGTACTGTTCTTACTTCTCCTCTAGCTGCTACGCAGGGAGGTGATTTGAGTAATCGCCGTGCCACATTACTTATGCCGTCCTTTGATATTTCATCTGGAAGTATTCGGTAGCGTTGTATTTCTAATTTAACCGAATTCAACTGAATTAACTAATATTGCTTACCGATTGCTTTTATAAAGTACTCTGGCCGTTTTCTAGATCCAGTGGCTAAAACTTGTCGTCCAATGTCTTCGAAAACGACGGGCCTCTGCTCCAAATTCATCAACAGCATAGACTGCAGTTGTTTCTTTGCTCTCTATTTAGTGTTGTTGGGAAAATAAATCTAATTGTAATTATCGGTAAATACAACCACAGATACGTACAAATAAAAATGATGTTAGAACAATGTCATACCGCTAGCTCGCTATCCGTGATATTACTAGTCATAGCAACCATCTCGTGCACGATTACTTCCACCATTTCTCTAACGTGAGACGGTGTACAAGATGCATGAATGCAAAAGAGTCCTGTGTCAGCGTACGCGTGGTTGTATGCAGTTGCACTGTATAACCAATGGTACCTATGGCAATAACAATCCACGGTGATTTTCTTTCGATCAACAAAGAAGTACACTTTAGATATCGCCTACCTGTTGAGCACATTCGTATACAAACGAGTATACATCCCCTTGCCTGGACCACCGGCACTAAAGCTGCCACCTCCACCCATCATCATATTTAAAACGCACATTGCTACAAAGTCTGGATCTTGATGGGAACAACCTTCCAAACCTATCACCACATGAGACAATTCCGGTAAACCACTTGGCCCTGCGTAAACGGGTACGTTACATTCCTCCTGAATAATTGTAATAGAAAAGTTTCGAGTTAGCAAACATTGTCCCAGTGCACAATATGGCTGTTACTTTCCTTCGAAGGACGAAGGTGATGAGAAGCTTCGAATTAAAGCTTTTTTTAATTTTTTACATTATGTGAAAATTCTGTAAAACTTTTTATTTATAGTTTTATTTGTCAAATTCATGACCTAACATGAAACTCGTAAGTTACAATTTCATACGATTCGAAGAGTTGAAGCTTCGGAAAAGTAACAGCCCTAGTGTGCAACGATTCTTCTAACGTTACATAATTGGGGGGATAACTACTAGTATGTAACCTCCGGTATATTGAGCGATAGACGTGTCAATCGTGTTTAGCTTCTCTTTCTCTTTTCCCGACGACAATAAGTTACTATCCTTTCCCCTTTCTTCATCTTCTTCTTCCCAGATAGTTCTCTCCTCAACAAAATGTCTGAAACGATAGAAATGTTAGCGCATCTTGGAAATCTTTCTTTTGTCTCAAATTGAATGTAATACCTTGGTCTTTATAGAATAAAAAAGATATAATTTCCAATGAATAAAATACTAATTTTTAATTACTTTTGAACCGCGGAAACCAAATGTTCATGTTCCACACCAACTCCAGCCACAACCATTCTATTCGGTACGTGATGGTTTTTCATATACTGAAACAATATTTTTCTATCTATGTAATCGATATTTTCTTCCGGACAGATTTTCGGGAGGCCAAGAGTATTGTTTCTGTACGCAGCCTGAAAAATAAATTTCTATATAGAAATCTTTCAGTTACTCGCACTCCTTTTTATTTACTATTTATAGTATTTACTCGCACTTGTAAATACTATATGCGAGTAATTAAACATTAGATCCTCTTACGTACCGCATGGATCATATCCATCAGTATTGGTTCCTGTTCCGGCCTCGTGAGTAAAGATTCCAATTCGAACCTGATCATTTGTTTCGCCAATGTTAACTGAAAATATTCATTTCGATCGATATTAATATTGTCCTCGTACGGCGAGTTTGAATTAGTATAGAACATTTAGTATGATCGTGTAACTTGTACAGTACTTAAAAACATAGTACTTTCTTACTTCTTCTTCTGTTATTTTGGGTCTTAAAGAAATATCACCTAGTATTTGTACAACTGTATCTAACCCTTGACGCTCTGCCGAAGCAGCATAAACAAACGTGTCCCTAGATGCTTGACAATCGCATATTCCACCATGCTTTTCTAATGCCAACATTATTTGATCTTTACTTTCATGAACTTTTGTCGACTGAAATAATAAATCTTTAATTTTTGTATTTTTCCAACATTGTTATGAAGATGAAATTGTCGTTATGTATCGAAACTTACTCCGAATGCTAGTTTCTCTAGAAAATGAGAGATTCCACTGGGATATGCGATTTCATATCGTGGACCAGAATCGAGTAGCACTGTGAAGTAATTAGATTGTATACTGACTATGACAAGATCGTGTAAAATTTGTTGAAAACACTTATAAACTCACCACCGACCGTGCAAAATTGACCAAACCGATTTTCAGAGGCAACTCTTAATCCATTCGGCAAAACTGTTACTTTAGTTGTTTGGTGTTCTTCCTTCTTTGTAGCGTAGACTGCTTTGGGTAAGTTAGGTATAGGTTTGGTCAACGGAGGATGATTTGTAATAACTGATTTACGTGTTATTTTAGTATTAATAACTTTTTGGGAAGAAAAGCTGCATTTACTTAAAAAAGAAACAGTCTGTCTTTGCATTGCACTGTAAACAAAACATCACTCACATTTAATAAAATGCGCCCATTGAATCTATAACTAGGTTGACTAAATAAAAGTTCGAATTGTGCAAGTGCACATTTCTAATTTTGCATAAAGCCAAATACCTTTTTTTGAGAGCAATTACCATAGAGCTCCGTGACATTTTCATTATTAAATGCATGGTTAGCGGATCACAAAATTTTCAAACATTTAAATTGGATTTCCCACCTTTCACAATTTAAAAGTGCAAATTGATCATCTGAAAAGAACCTCGATAACTACCCTCTCATAGATACACAAGGGAATACAGATTGATGCAGATACATATGTAAATACATATATATCGACAGTCAAAATAGTGTGTTCACCCCACTCTCTAATTCGAGAGTCAATGGAGTCAACAGTCGAAATCTTAGACCATATATACCTATAGACCCGGCATAGGTATAGTATGTATATAGGAAAACCGAGAGTGCAGCTCGGCAAAGATAACGTACCGCGTGACGTCACAAGATAAGTCTTAAGATAATTTCAAAATGGCTGAAACGGCAGACCGATGCCGACACTACGCCATTATACACCTGGACCATAACCTGAACAAGTTCGTTTGCTCCAGTTTGCTCAAATACAATTTATAATTGATTATTTCATGATACAATGCCAAATTCTTTGAAATTATCCTGTTTATTCTTTCCGCGTACTGGGTAGATGGCGCACCGCTGATCCCCCTCACCCCCCATATAAGCCAAGCGTAGGCACTGTCGATGAGCATAACTTATACATCTTTCGAGAATGTGACGTCACGCGGTACTTCATCTGAATTCATCTTTGCCGAGGGGAAAATTATCTGCGCCGGGTCTATAGGTATATATGGTCTAAGGTCGAAATGAAAACCCACTCTATATAATGCTATTATACCCGAGGTTAAAAATATATAAGATGCATAGGACGCAGTGTTACAAGATAACGAAGTATCTGGTGCCCACAAGTCACGTCACAAGATAATTCAAAATGATGGATAGCGATATAAAATCGAGATATACAAGTATATTTATGCATTGTTTCGTAAACGTTTGGAAAAATGGTGCAAACTCGTTGCATAAAGAATTGTAAGGAATGACAGAACCGTGATACAAATATATCTTTTCACAAGTATAAGTATTTTATACTTGATATCGCATGTATATATATACATTGTTCTTACCTTACTATTGTCTTTTTTTAAATAAAGTAAGTTGTCAAGAAATAAATACAGATTTCATATTATCATCATTTACATTGAAATTTAACTTTCTTCAATTTATAATCGACAAAATGAGTTAGCCATATTTAAAATAATAAGAGTAAAGTAAAAATGAACGAGTAATAAAATAAAAAATATATATTATATATATATACATATATTAGCTTCGTGGTATTGCGATTTCTCAACAGACTATAGCACTTTACCCACATCCGTCCGATAGACGAAGTAATCTTGGAACACGGCATGTTATCTGAAGACGGGTCTATAAGTACTTATATGGTCTAAGGTCTAAGCTCGTGCTACTGATTCTCCATGTACAGCTTTCAAAATAAAGTAATTTTTTTAATGCAGCAAAAACCTGATTGTACCATTATTAATACACAAAATTATAATATACTGTATGAACCTGTAAAATAAGATTCTAATATACATGATAAATTTTATCATTCATTTCTCCTACACTGTTAAAATTTATAACAAATAAAATAAATATTGAGAGATGAATTGAATGTACTATAACGTATATAATGTAATTACTGCTCAACACTACTGGAACTATATGGTTGTACATACAGATCTTGCAAATAAAAGACCTGATAATTTTCTTTTCAATTCTAGACAAAATTTTCAAAAATAAAATTGTCCAGAACATTATTGATTTATTAATCAAGCATCATACATATTAATCACAAAATTCGATATGTTATAAAAGTTTATTATTCGATTTATGTATTAACTTTTGTGGTAGGTTATTGTAAGTACTTCATGTATGTATGCATGTATAATGTACTGTGTATACATTAGGATCGTGCTTCAGAGACGAGTAATATTTGTTCCGCTGCAACATTAGTCAAATAACAATAATTGCCAAGTTAAAAAACTTTGTTCTGAACTATGTATAGTTTACATATATTTTGTACAAATTTATTTTACGAATTAAGCTTACTTTTCTGTCTTATATAATACATACGATTTAAAAAAATTTGCATGTTTTCTTAAATCTTCAATTCTTGAGCATCATTCATTCCCCAGTCGCTTAAATCTTCATCCCAACCATCGTTCTCTTCGCTTACATCTAATTCGTTTAAAGCTTTAATGTCGAACACGCTTTTCGATGTTAACTGTGATTGTTGTACGTGCAGGACTTGAGTCTTTTTTATTACGGGTTCCATATCCGTGAAGAAATCATACTCTTCCTTGATGGAATTTGTCAATTTTGAATTCTTGATATCGAGTTCTGAAATATCGCATAAAACAATTGATTTCTTTGGAAATTTTGACTCGATCGCTTTAGCTTTGTTTAGGTCAAATACTGGATTTGTGTCAATTATTGGTACTAAATCAACGGCCGATACATCATTCGCATTAGATTCGCTAGTTTGATCACATGATTGGGAAATCTGAGGATGGGCATCTCTAGTAGAGGTTTCTTGAGTCTCCCAATCGGACCATGTATATTCTTCTTCTGTAATCGAAGAGATATTCTCTTTTTTATCTTCGCCTCCGTCCGGCGATGGCCTTTCTGGTAAATGAATTATGTTTTGACTTGTGGTGGCTGCAAAATCAACGATATTTACAAAAGATGAAACTGCCTTATTATCTTGCCCGTTGTCTTTTACTTTATTCGGTCGACCGTCCGTAAATAACTTTCCCCTGTTCCCACCAACTACGGTAGCTGCACCGAGAATCGGGACTACGTCGGCCAATGCTTTTAACGTTGCGGAAACGAGATGATCGTTTGTATCTTTAATTCCAACAAGCAGTTCCGGAAGTACTTGTGATTTCAGTTCGTCCGCTTGAAACGTGTGAACGAACGAATTGAAATGTGACAAAAGTACCAAACGTATAGACACGTCTCTTATACAAAACATCTGCAGCAGTTTCGGTACTAGATACGCTTTGAACGTTGATACTACAAACAGATTATCGTCCACGTTATCTTTTCCATCTGTAAACGAAACGGTACTGATTATTTATGTATTAAACGCAGGATATCTTCAAAAGCATTTTACCTTTAGGTTTCAAGATGAACGGTAAAAGCTTTTCTTGCGCAGTTGAATCTAACAACACCATTCGTGAAAGTAACAATCGACCCAACTGTTCGGCAACAATATTTTCAGGAAATGTTCTCAGTTGCACTATTAAGTTCCTGTAATTCGATTCAATGTTTTAACGAACTTTGTAAGTAGTCCCGATCGATAAAGCGAATTTGTTTGATTCATTAAGTTCACCAACCCAAAAAATATTTCTTTCTCTTGGCTGCTTTTTAACGGTAGCTCCTCTAAAAATGCATGTATCCTCATGAAATCGTGAGTGAAAAATGGGTGTTGAAGCACGCTTGATAATTTGCTTCTCAAACGTGGATCAGAGTTCTGTAAATTCTCTTTACAGAACTGCTTGAATTCCAGGAGACTCGGAACGTCCTCTGAAACAATGTGATCATTCTATCAGATTTATAATCTTTCCGCATGCATAAAAATCATTTATCGAACAATACGTTTACCCGCATTCTTCAGTTTCAGAATGTCTTCTGCCAAAATGCCGAATGCATACGCATCGATCGCTGTATAACTAGTCGACGAGATAGTTGTATCTTCGTCAGGCGATACTGCTTTTTCGTACCTATAGCTTCTTATTTTCTTTAAATATGCTGTAGTCAATTCTTTGAATTTACTTAGGCATTCTAAGCCACCGAGTTTCCAACATCCTTCCGATGTAACATAAATAACGCTGCCGCATATGTTGTTATGAGAAGCAGATGCTTTTTCGTGAAGAAATACAAGTGCCCGTAAGATGCTATACAAACCCATGCATATTTGGAGTGTATTCTGTGTTTCTATCGTTTGAATCAGAGGTCTAACTTGTTCGGTTGTCAGATAAAACTTGCTGCCTTTGGACCACGACGAGACATACTTAAGTATACAAGGATGCCTATATAACATTAAATTCTGAAAAGAATATTCATTATTCAAGCAGATGTATAAGTAACCGAAACGATACGTTTAAAGAAATATGTGACATCGGTGATATGACTTGTACACGTACGCGCGTATTTTACAATATACAAGGTAATCAATAAACTGACGTTAACCTTTGCAGCTTTCTCCAAAGGAGAAGGATTCCCAAAACTTGCACTGTAATGCAAAGACGGTTCGCTGATAAATAAAGATACTATTTGAGTACCATGCTGTTTTACGCGGGCGGTATGGTGCGCCCAAAAATCTGTTATTTCGACAGATTTCTCGTCAATTTCTAGCCCGTTCCGGGCGCTTATTTCATTCCCCATTAATTTTTGTTAAACCTCCAAAAGGTAGAACTTCGCTGTTATCAAACGATAATGAGATAGCATTCAATCGGCTAGAATGATCTACAGATACTTTATAAATAAAATCACGAAAAGTTTCTCTGTGTCACAACCATTTCCAGCGTGCTATCAATTCACAGAACATCAAGCATTTCGAATGCTTGATTATCACCACCTTCGATTAGTTTTGTTGTAATATTACATGTTAGTACATTGATAACACTAGTTCGTTAACAGTTGTGTTGACATTATGTATTTACAGCATATACGTACAGTACAGTACAGTATGTACACTGTATACTGATGATGTATACTGTCACATATACTACAAACTACAGCGACACATACGTAAGTGCTTATATATATGTATAATGTACACCTGTGTAGCTCGTATAATCCAAACTTGCGATGTTAGCGCTGCTCATTTATTTTCGTATCGGATGCAAACTATTTTTCCACGAATATAAGAAAGCTTCGGAAGCTTTACAAAAAGTTCAAATTTAAAAAACGCATTTCGAGCAATGAAAGTAATATATATACATTTCACAGATTAATAAATAATGTTTCAAATCTGGTACGACGGATTGCGGATAACTGTGTCTTTTTGTAATTATTTTATTAAATTTCATCGGATACTTGCGGAAGTTAGTTATTATAGAATATATATAAATACATTATAAAATCATATGCACGTATAATAATCAAATATCGGGTGTGAGAATCTGTCGTCTCTGTATCACATATAAGCAGGGTGAACCACGAATTTTGATCAGTAGAGATTACTGTTATTAATTCTATATATGCATATCATTTTTCTCATTTTATGGATATGATGTTGATATAACATCTCGTACAATACACATGTGTTAGTAATTGATTAGATACCAATAATTAAATTGAATACCAATTAAAATTATTTACACAAGAAATAAATCTTTATTTAGCTTATTTATTTCCATGCAAATGATGTATATAAACATATTATTTTGCATAAAGATCCGCTGTCTACTTAATATTATTATACTTACTCGTCTTACCATATTCTTTGTTTAGCTGCAGTTCGCCGCTGCACTTGTAAGAAACTGTCATTATTAATTCTTATGGAGGACAACGTTGCCAGTAGAAATGTTATTCTCGGGACAATATAGTAACAATAATAATGATAATTCTATAGTGATGCGGTGGTGGTTGTGAAATATTATTATACGTAATAATAGTAGAATCATTAGGAAAGAGTGAAAAAAAAAATGTAATAAAGTAACTACAACGAAAACGAAGAAAACGATACATGATCTTACGTGATCTAGCATAGCATAAATTAGTTTAAAAATCAAATATTGTACATGTAGATATATATATAAAAGAATATTACTGTGAGCAATACTAATCGGTAAAGAAATATATATATATATATATGCATGATAATATAAATAATTGTAAAGTAACTGTGTAATATAACGTCTAATCCCTACAGGCCAGTGATGGTAATTGCAGTAGCAATAACGGTAGCACTGCTAATTTATTTATTAATGTTATTATTTCTAATAAAGTAACTATATCGTTCCTGTCACATTTACTGAAACTGCTGCTAAGAACTAGTACTACTATTGCTGCTATTGCAATTTCTTCTGTTACTTCTACTGTTACTACTATTACAAATACTGCTGTACGAGACAAAGAAACTAATGAATAGAAAAATATACTCCCATTCTTCTTCTTATTATTATTAATGTCGTGTTACTTTTCCTCAAAAATATTCTACTTTTAAAATGATTCGAAGCTGGAATGCATCGTTTCGCGGCAGTATTTCAAAGGCACAAAGTCTTTTTTCCTTGTAGGATGAAAATTTTTGCGGGTTACGCAATTTAAAAACGGAATGGCGATATAAATCGTTTTTGAACGGTTACGCTTAAAAATGGCTAATAGTATTATCACTTTGTGTATAATTTTTACCTTGTGTTCATATCTCTTGCACGATATGCATTAATATTCGTATTTAAAGTCGAGGATAGTAAACGACCACATATAATTGGCAGTATATTCAAATTTCTGATTCCTTATACTTTGGTAACACGTTCTCATGTCTACAAAGTTGTAAATGAATATACCCTTCGCCTATTAAAACTAATAAATACTATGAATTTTTACAAACGCTACTGTCTACTTTACTTCCGTTCTTCATTATAATAGTGGCAATAGTGCTACAACATTGTGACAATATTGGTACCAACGACGACAACTGCAGCTGCAACTGTGATTGTAGCAACACTGACGATGGCGACAATTGCAATGCTAACTATGTAGGAACGACAGCAGCAGCAGCTGTAGTAGCTGTGATATTTGTAATAAGTAGTAGTTGTAGTAGCGGTAGTAATATAACGGCAGTAACAGTAGTAGTAGTATTAGTAGTAGTAGTAATAGTAGTGTGGTGGTGGTAGTAGTAGTAGTAGTAGTAATAGTGATCCATCAATAGCGTTAACAGCAGTAGCAATAGTAATAGTGATTATGAATTAAGGGGGTAGACTCGTTTCCAGGATCCCAAGGGTGCGAGATGCGCCTTCTCATTTCTCAATAATGCAAAGATGGGGTTTTCCAGTAGTCAAAAGCGCTAGATAAAATATCAGTCTAGGCCGCAGTCGCCCTCAAAAGTAGTAATTTGCATTATTCGGCAGCATGTAGCTGTTGCAGCTATATGAATAAATAGCTACATACGCAGCTTTCTGTTTCCAAATAATGCAAATGACTTCTGAGGGCTAGATTGATCATTTATCTAACGCTTTTGACTACTGAAGAACCCCATCTTTGCATTATCGAGAAATGAGAAGGCGCATGCCGCGCCCTTGGACTTCTGGAAACGAGTTTACCCCCTTAATGATCGCGATTACCGTAACGGATAGTAATTTTAGCACCGATGATAGTAATGACAATATCATATTGTATACTGAAGTATAGCAATTTGATAGAAACAATAATGATGATTGATGATGATGGATGATGATGGTATCATGCACATGGCTGACGGCGACGGCGACGGCGACAATCATATTTGATTCGCAATTAAAATAGGAAATCTACAAGTCAATTTTTGATGCGTTATAGAATGTACAATGAGACATTGTCGCTATTTAATGGAATATTACGCACGGAGAATCGAATGCGCTTCACATATTTTCAAGCGATATGATATATTATTATATTTTGAGTTATTGATAATCTTTCCGTGAGTGTCTAGGTCATGATAATATATTCAGTAACTATAAACAATTGTTGCACTATTTATTTTTCACAAGCTTCGTCATGACCGCACATTATATTAATAAACGATTAATGTACACGAACTTTTTTTTTTACTTGTCACACTGTATTAGGGACAACGTCATGCAGATCTATACGACCATCGCATAGGTAATTTGAAATTTCGATATACATAAAACAGTCTTCTTTACCGACGTTTGTTGTTCTTTTTCCCCCATTTGAATGGTGCTCTAGAAAATGTATTTGTAGCAACGGCCGTGCTATATCTTTGTCGAACTACGTTCCCGGATAATTGGCGTTTACATTATCGTATACCACAGACCGTCGTCGTGTCCATATACAGAAATACGAGTCTTGTGCACATTTATAATCTTCATATTCAATGCAATTAATTGGTAGGGTGGTTGATTAACACGAAGAAGTGATACGTTGTGCGTACCAGTCCAACTGTGATGCATCTCTAACTTCCATTTTCTTTCCATTGAATCGAGCAACGCGCGTTACAGAGAGTTCCTTTCTTTCGTAGAGTAAATCCTTAGAAAGTTTTTCATTTTTCGTTTTCCGTTCGGACAAGCACGGCTTGTCGATTAATGTTATCGATTGGATTTTTGTTTCCTTGAACTAGTTTCGTTTTTTATCCCCCACATACTTCTAACGTTCATTGCAGCGTTGTGTACTTAGTACGCACTATTATTTTCTCGAACAAAAGGGAATGTTCGATAACGTGATTTGTTCGTAGAATTTATGAAACGCAACTTCGTTATAATTAATTCGGAGAAGCGTTGAGACGTGTACAATGACGATATCACCTATTTTTCTTCATTTCTTCAATGCGCGGTTAAGTAATTCTAACTAGATACATATACCAGTATAGCCAAGTGTATCGAATACGTCTCCCGAGAGCTCACGAAGCTTCTTTAAAATGGCAAATACAATGTCATTTGGAGCAAGAGTCTTTTTCCATGTACAAAAACAACTTAATCGTTATAATTTACCTTTCGAACCGACGTAATGTGGTTTATGTGATCGTAAACAGTATATTTCTTTTTTGTTTTCAAGCGATAGAATGAACGATACGGTTTTTTCTTTCACATTCACTCATTTTGTTGGTTCACTTCTTCTTTATTGTCATTGTCCTGTTGATTGACGTTTGCCTTGGTGCTTCCTTGTTGCGTACCGGAGCCGTTGTCGTTAATCTTGTCATTGTGAGAATCCGTTTTCTCGGTTGTATCCATTTTCACGTTTCCTACCGAGGACAATCAACGAACAAACGTAAATGAACGAGCGAACAAACAATGCTATTTCATGAATTGCATATACACTCCCGTCCATAA